>JARHVA010007981.1:27500-576000 GCA_037957365.1 Torreya grandis | reverse complement strand
GCATGTTACACATCAAGTTTAAGCATCATAAAATAGTTATTTAGATTAAAAAGTTCCCAAGGATGAACATGTAGATGATAAGTGTCAAGATCTCAGGTACCCAACTGAAGATCTAATGGTGTGTATCAACTGACATAGATAATGGGCCCAAATAGATCAATGGTAAGTGATCCATCGTACCAAAGTAAATCAATGGCAAGTAGCAAGTCTAAAGGTCAGTGGATCCTAAAATCAAATGTATGGGTGAAAAGTGTCTTAAGCATGCTAAACTAGAAAAAATATGTATGATTCACATTCATTCATATAAATAAAGATCAACGGTACAAGCAAGATTAAAAAATCAATAAATATCAAATCAAGCACAAGGTTACCAAGTGTCTTCGATTTGATAGTCTTGAATCAATAAGTTGATTACCAATGAACAAAAGTGAGCCCAAAAAACATATGGTGGAGGTCAATAAATTTGTTTTTAACTTATGCTATAAAATGCATAAGAGTTGATTTTGAAGATGATCCAAGTTGAATCAGAATGGATATTTCCAGCATCAAGCATCACCATTAGAGATCCATGGAGGTAGAATAGGTCTTTAAGACCTAATACAAATAAAAGGGTGGAAACTTATAATAAAATAAGGTTAAACACCTGACAATATTCATTTCATTGACATTAAGACTAGGAAAACCAATAAATGAGATTGGTTTTCAATCTATAATAAACCACTATTCAATATGGAGTGGGTTGCAGATATAAATAAGATATGAAAGAATGTCTTATATTTCAAAATGATCATAGATCTAAGCAATAGGTATCTATGGCCACCCAAAGTAGACATGGTGATGGCTTTATCAAAATTATAGATATAATGGCTCTGTCCTTGCAATAAGCAAGTGGGAGATGGCATAGAAGATCAAACCAAAGGGATTTGAGAATTGGAGAATATAATGGAGCATTAAATTATTTTATAGAACCTTTAAATATTTTTTCCAATAGAAATATCATGACTCATCATCTATAAAATAGACTCTTATCTTCTAGTGTATTCTTAGCCAATGAGAAAATTTTGAAGACTAATTGGAGAAAATGTAGGTTAACTTGTTGATGAAGGGCTAATATAGATTAGATTAAGTGGGGTGGAGAATTCATTGAATGTGGTAGGTCATTGATTATTCTTAGTGATGTTTCCCTCTTCTCTCTTCTCCTTTTCTCTATATTACACAATCTCTCTCTCTCTCTCTCTCTCTCTCTCTCTCTCTCTCCTCTCTCTCTCTCTCTCTCTCTCTCTCTCTCTCTCTCTCTCTCTCTCTCTCTCTCTCTCTCTCTCTCTCTCTCTCTCTCTCTCTCTCTCTCTCTCAAATTTTAGAATCTCACAAGCTCTCTTTGATCTTGAAGAGCAGGGGACCCTCTAAGATATTATAATATATTCTCCTCTTATTTAGGCTAAACCCTATCAAGAGTTTGTAATAACTACCTATTAATGCAATAAAGTGCCCCCTCTTCTCTCTCCTCCCTTTCTCTATATTACCCATTCTCTCTCTCTCTCTCTCTAATTATAGAATCCCATAAGGACTCTTTGATCTTGAAGAGTAGAGGACTCTCTAAGATATTAAAATATATTCTCATGTTGATTAGGCTAAACCCTATCAATAATTTTTAGAACTACCTCTTGATGCAATAAAGGAATTTATTTACCTATATCTTGCCTTGGATCAATGTTTAGTGAGTTGTGCATGATGGAATTATGTCAAGGAGAATCTTCCTCATCCATTACCCTCCCCTTATGATCTCTTTTAAGGTGTGTTCAAGATGTTTCAAGTCTAGGTTAGTGTTCTACTTGAATCTAGTCCATGAAATACTTATGTAATTAGTTGGTATGTGAGTTGTGTGAGATAGCATTATCTTGTACTAATCTAGTGTGGGTTTAAGCTTATGGGAGTTTCCATTTTTTATTTAGTTCATAACATTTTATACTTATTATGACCCTTCCCCATTTTTAACCATTTTCCTTGTGAGAACATTAGTTTACATGATTCATCATAAGGAAGATGGCCTTTTTTATAGGTTCAGCCCCATTATAGGTTACTTGTATCCTAGGGTTGTTCCCATATTATTATTAGGAGTGGAAGATCCTAAATAAATCCTACACAAGGGTATAATCTCATGTCATAATAGTTTATGGCATGCCTAATGGGACTTATATAATTATTCACTAGTGAAGAGTTTTTGATGTTTTGCTTCATCCATGAGCCTTTGGAGGCAAGTGTTAAAACATCAATGGTGACTCTAAGTATCTATCAGTTAGTTTAAGTAACCCAGTGCCTAGTCATCATTAAACAATATGTATCATCACTCTTTGATTAGTATGATTATTCTCTACCTCAACATCCTTCATATCAAATTACAAATATTTATGGATTCACCCCATGTGGTTCTCAAGATTCAATGCATTAGCCTTCTTAGGATCAAGATGTCGCTAGTTATTCCCCAAACTAATCCATTTCAAGTTGGAAGAAAATACTTTTAGGTTGTCAAAAGGTACATGATAAAATTTAATACATAAAGGGGATATGGTCAAGATATCCCTAATCATATCATTCATAATATGAGAAATGGATTGCAGCTAATGAAGGAATAATGGGAACCTATTGAAGGAGAATATTGAAAAAACCTCACAAGTGAGATGATGGATGTAAGTGGTTACATTAAAAGTATTACAGATACGCTAAGAGGCCTTGAAGAAAAGTAGGTATAACTCCATCGACCTCATGTGTCTTCATATACACCACCTCATCCCTCATATATTCCACCCATTATTCCCCAAAATACCACTCTAAGTGACCCTTCAAATGTTTCCAAGCTCTTCATGTGTTCCTTAGACCTTCCCTTCTTGGAATTCAATCCAAGAGAGCCTTTAAATAAAGAAGGGGATTTTTATAGAGTAGCCTATTGTTGAGACCCAAGATTCCAATTATCTTCCTTAAGAATCCTCTTGTAGATCATACCATCCCTCTTGTTCTCCTTATCTTCATGGATCCCCTAACACCTTCAAGAGAAGATATTAAAAGAAAATATAGATAGGAAAATAAAAGAGTTAGATATGAGTATTAGGAAATAGGAAGAGATTCAAAATAAAGAAGAGGTAGCTATTTATTACACATTCCCCTCATGGAAGTCAATTCAAAAAAGTATCTAGAAGGAAGAGGTGTTAGTTAAAGCAGGCCAAGCACCAGTTTAAACTCCACTAAAGAGACAATTCAAAGTCCCTAGTTAGAAGGATAATCTCACAAGATGCAAGTAAGATGAACTTATTCACCCTCCCACCATCTCCATCTTGGAGAAAGAACCTATCCTAGAAAGGATAGAGGAATAACTTGCAGTCATAGGTAAACCTAAAGAGGACAATACAAGTGTCTATGATGAGAATATCATGATAGGTATCCCACTTTTTTTAAAGAGGGGGAATCAAGTTTAGACTAGTGTTCTTGGCATGGATTTGAAACTAATGAATTATATCTTGATGAGGACAATCCTCAAGTTAAAAATAAAGTAGACCTTGAATAGACTACCAAAGGTCCAATCTACATAAATGAAGAAGGAGAAAGTAAATCAGAGTTTGAGCATGATAGATGTGATATTTTAGACCTTGGATGGTTAATTCAACCCTCATTTGAAATTATAGATCAATATGAAATATTGAGGTAGGTTGATCAAAGAGACATCTCAAATTCTCAAGAGATATAGTTTTATGAACATACCAGTGAAGAGCCTGAAGAGTTATGGTAGCATTTCAATCCCATAACCAAATATTATGAAGAGTCTAAGAGACATGTCCTTCTTCTAAGAACCTATGAGCATGCTTCTCTAATCATGATTAGTCCTAATTTTCACAAGGACAAGGGGGAAAGATATGGTCTTTTTGAACCACTAAGTGAACCAAGTGTAGTTGTTCCCAAGAGCCTAAATGAAGTATTCATGAAAGTATTTCTTAAGGGTGATGAGAAACATAAAACAAGTGTCCTTATAGTCTAACATGAAAAAAGCTTGGAAGACTTAGAAAAGTATGTCTACATTGGAGACATATTTGTTATATTTCATCCATTAGAGAGTACATCAAAAAGATTATCCATCAAGCTATTTGGTTCACCATTTATGGTACCTCCAAAGAAAGGTATTTTTAATCTTGGTTTGTTATAAGTGAATGATACTAAAAGTTTCTCAGTTGACCTAGGAGGTAGGTTCTTGTAAATTATTGTATAGTATTATATATATTAGAGTAAATTTCATGTTTCTCTCTAAGTTCACATGTGCACATTTGTTTAGTAGGTTAGTTACCCTTTATTTGTTTAGGTTAGTTTCCTTTCCTATTGTGTGTTTCCTTTTCCAAAGTGCCTTGGTCACTTTTTTTTGTTTTTTTTAGTAATTTGACCTATCAAGGCCAAATTACTACCCTTATAATATGAAACTTTCCTAAATCTGGTTAATAGTCCTTTATAGCTAGTAAAACTGATAAATTTTAGCCTTAAAGAGAAAATTTTGGTAAAAATTTCAAAATTGAAGACAAAAAGATCATTAAAATATCCAATTTGTCTTTAATCATATTCAAATATATGATTTTGGTCTTGTCTAAAGTTTTAAAGCTTGAAAAGGTGATATTATATTTTTTTAAAGCCTAAAAAGCCCCAAAACCCCCCACACATGTAAATTTGCAATTTAAAGAATTTAAAAGGGTTGAAAAAGTATATTTTTGCATGATATTTCACGTAATTATTCTATTTCAAGTGGTGTAAGGCTTTATTACCTTTTAAAATCCAAGATAAGACCTTTTTCCTTCATTTTACAAGCAATAATATAGATCCATATGGATTCCATACATTACGGAATGGGAATGTAAATTTTAGGTCATAAAAAATATTTAGTAGGAGTTTCATGGTGATTTTAAGACCTAAAAGATGAAAATCGTTTCCATCTATGCGCTTTCCCAATCTGCATATAGTGACCTACCTACAAGTTTTTTGATGGTATCATCTGATGGAAAAAAGTACAAGTGTAAATTTTAGGGTGAAGAAAATAGACTCAAAGGGATTCATGATGGATTAATTAGTTCCTCAATTGGCTTATTCAAGATCATGAACCATCCAATTGAAGACAAGCTAATTTATATAGCCTTGCAACCAAAAAGGCAATTGATGTTCTTCAGTTTCTCCTCACCTGGGCAAAGTTTCAAGAAAATTCAAGTTGTTACAAAATCTTAAAGACTTAAGCTACCTATCCATGTTATCATTTATATATTATTTTTTCAGTTTTGGGTCCAAAAAATCTCACAAACATAACTAATCCAATCTGTAGTTTGGCATGCCTCTAAGGAGAAGTACAATTTTGGAGAGAGTGGATTTTTAAATTTTTTTATCTTGGTCCATGGAATCATTTTATTCCATGATTTCATGTTTGAAATAAGTTTTTACCAATAAATTATATAAATGATCCATGTATTTATCCATTTTGGTGCTCTCAAGTGTCTCAAGAGACCTAGATTAGCAAATTTTAAGATTTCTTTACAAATTTTAAGGTTTTTACAAAAAAATAGGTTTCAATTTTAATCTTTTGCCCTCCTCTAACGACCTTAAAAATCATGTGGTATGATGATCATGTTCTTATGGTTTCATATAAATATTTATCTTGGTTTCATATAGATCTCATTGTCATGCAAAGACTTAAAACTATGTTCTTGCTCCATTTTCACCCTCCTTTCATGAATTTCCCTCATCTTTTCACCATCCTTCATCCCTACCAACCTCACCCATCTCCATCACCTAGTTTCATCATCAAGGACAGTCAAAGGCTGATCAAAGGACACTCAAATCATAAAAGGGATCTTTAGGGAAATCCAACATCATAATACATCTAAAATGAAGCATCTATAACAAGACTAAGAATAGTTAAATATGACCACAAGGTCCTATGAGGTCATGGATTAAAGAGACACCTTATATAAGGTAAATAAGGTTAGGTAACTAATATATGGGGAGTAATCCTTCATGAAGGTAATAAATGTATCTTTGATCTTTGAATCTTGGTATTATTCCCACCTATTGGTACGTATAGCAAAAGGAAGTACAATCAGGTACATGTATATGAATCACATCAATCAAATAGTGATATGAAGATATCTCCAAATGAATGATGTAATGACCTTATCTAGCACAACATATAGGTTATCAAGGGTCATAATATAATTTGAGCCATCCTTAAGGTCACCTATAGGGTTTTATCCATATAGGGTCACATCATAGAGGGGCACCTATAGGCTTATTCAAGAATAAAACTTGCAATTAAGTAGGGTCTTAGCAATATGAGGACTATTGACTTCTATAAGATTATTTGAGATAAATAAAAGCTCAATGTTTGTAAAAAACTTGAGATAAGAGGATAAGTTATAGCCCAATATAACCCTACAGACTTCTTTTGGGGATATAGACTTATAGTAGACTGATAACAGTTGTGTCATTTCAAGGCTCAAGTAGGATATAGGCCACAACAAGAATCATGATAATCATATTATTGAACTAAATAATATCATGAGTATCAAGGGATAAGGAATTTCAAGTTACAAATATGCCTAATGGAAGATACTTTAAACACCTACAATCAACCTTGGGAATTAGAGTATAGTCTAGAAGGTAAATTGGTGCTTTGAGTATACATTGAGATTTTTTTTTTACTTTTCCAATAAGGTAATTGATTTTTTGAAGTAATAATGCAAGAATGGATACAAAAAAATATAATATTATGATATTTTAATCAATAAGGATCCACCAAAAATAACCTATAATCATTATGAAGGAGGCACTTATAGCTACATGCTTGTACCCTATAAGAAGGCCTAATAACAATAGGAATGATCTTGGACATATATAGGAGGCTAGATTTGATTGAAAAATAATTAATATCATTGAGGGAGATAAATTCATGAATGAAAAATAATAAAAGGGAATACCATAGAGTTCAACAAGAGCTTATTTCAAGTATGGTAGCCTACAACCACATGTAAAATCAACCTACAGTTAGCTAGGGTTCAACAAGGTTTTAAAGATCTCATGGTTTAAGTATAATAAGATGATATGGTGGATATAAATATAACATATTCAAATTGAGAAACTCTTCCTACCTCCTGTCACATTGATTATTGATCAATGCTCTCTAAGCAATTACATCTTATCACTGTCCATACAAGGGAAAGTTACCCTAAAGCACAGTCAAGTACATGGAGTATGGGAGTTTTATCTCCATGGTGTTTTTAATTAATGGAGATGGTATTATTTTTTAATATACATGAAGTTTTTTAACAGAGGAATTTTAATGACAAGAGTTCACTTTGAATATAATGTAAATCATAGCCATTAGGCCTAAGGAATCATCCATAACTGATTAAGGGTTAAGTCAAGGGGCTTGTCAAATATGTTAATACCTAAAAAAATTTACAAGTGACTTAATATGGGTTTGAAATAAACATAGGTACAAATTAATATTTGTTATTGAGAGTTACTTTTGTAACCTACAATGTCTTAATACACCTACAGGCTTATACAGATCACTTCTCATAGGGTTTTGTCACCTAGATGTTTTATCATTTAGGAGACCTCAAGAAGGTTTAGGTTCAAGTGAATGGAAAGTATTTATTATGATAATAATTCAGTTGACTTGGAGGTTCTTTTGGAAAAATATAATTATAGCATAGTCAAAATCCTACAAACTAAATCTTTTATACATAGTCATGAGAGGCCTAAATGCCTTGTTTAGAGGTCAAAACATGCTAGATAGAGGGTGGAATATTGTTTCAAGAATATTGAAAAGACTATTTTGATAATGAAATATGATTTTTATCTTGAAAACATCTATCACTCGTGAAAACACCTTCAATATGCAAAAACACAATCATGTATGTACTCATCCCATGCAAAAGGAGGCAAATTTGAAGGAAATTTAAATACTCTAGCATATATATGTGTAAAATTTCCCCATAATTTGGTAAATAAGGTAATAATTAGTTGAATAATCATCCAAAAAAAATTAAGTCCATTGGATGAGTGGAAGTTCTCACTATTTTGTCATAGTCATCGGCATGTCTATTTGAGGTCACCATTAGAGCAAGCAGTGTTTTGAGGTACCAAAGAGGTTATTATTCCTATGTGAGATTTTTAAAATAATGGGATGATATTTTTACATCATAATAATACATTTAAAGAGTGTAAAAAATCTAAATAATATGCAAACCATACTCATACAAGGCTTTTGCAAGCAAACATGCATATAGGCCAAAAAGGCACTTTTGAATTTTCAACCAAGAAGATAATTTTAGAGTATTGTTATATAATTATAAAAGACAAATAATTATTTTTTAAGGCAATGAGAGGAAATGGAAGATTCATTTTCATCTAAGTGAAGAATTTTAAATTTTTTAGTTCTAGACACCCTTTTAAGCCTCTTGTTCAAATGCTCATATATTTCACCATGTGAGTGTTTTGGCCAAATGATATTAGTATTTTTTTTATTACCCCTATAAAATTATAATTCATGAACAAATTTTTTTTAGGGGCTGTGATTTATGAACAATTGTTAAGAGCGTAGGTTGCCCAGAATGAAAGCAAAATCCTACAGGCATATTTCCTCCACATGATAACATTGCATATCTTTTGCATGGGAACCAAATTTTTTAAATGGTGTTACGGGGGTAAATTTGATACCAATAAATTTGAATATTTTTTTTATTTTGAGGTATATACTTCATGAATCATCATTTTGAATATTTATCTTTAAAACCCTCTTAAACCCTCAAAAAACTAGTTTTGCAAAAAGTTGATTTTATTTCCATAAAATCACCATGGATCAAAATAAAACCTTTTAAAACATCAATTAAAATTATATAATATTCCATAAAATCCAATTTTATAAATGGATCTATATGAATCAAGGAAAAAATCATGTTTTTTGTGGAAAAAAGCATGGAAAATGAAATATAGGGTAGTTCAATAGGATCCAATTATTGGAGTTTTAAGATTGATAATTTTTATTCATCCTCAAATCATAATTTAGTTATAAATAATCCTATAATTTTCCCTACCTTCTCAATCAAAATGGCCATTCTATAGGGACATAGGGCAAAGTGGGCCTAGTCAACCCTCAAAAAACTAGTTTTGCAGAAAGTTGATTTTATTTCCATAAAATCACCATGGATCAAAATAAAACCTTTTAAAACATCAATTAAAATTATATAATATTCCATAAAATCCAATTTTATATATGGATCTATATGAATCAAGGAAAAAATCATGTTTTTTGTGGAAAAAAAGCATGGAAAATGAAATATAGGGTAGTTCAATAGGATCCAATTATTGGAGTTTTAAGATTGATAATTTTTATTCATCCTCAAATAATAATTTAGTTATAAATAATCCTAGAATTTTCCCTACCTTCTCAATAAAAATGGCCATTCTGTAGGGACATAGGGCAAAGTGGGCCTAGTCAACCCTATTGATTGAATGGCAAGAGTTTTCTCATTAAGATCACATATCTTGTGATGATAAAAGTTGTTAAAGGTATAATACCATTTTTTTTTAAGTTTTAATTGTGTATTATTGTATTTTACATGAATTCCAAGTGCACAAATAGGATATTAGGCCTATTTGGCCTAATAGGCCTAATTGGTCAAATAGTCAAGTTTAAATTTGGAATTGGATGGCTATCTAAGGAGCTTGCATAGGGTTTACACACTATATATAATATTAACATGGATTTTAATTCAAATTTTCATCATTAAAAGTTATATTTCATGCAAGGAGGGAGCTTAGTGGAGTAAACTAGTCTTGCACTTTAGTTGACTAGTTGGCCAACATCATGCATCTTCTTTTGTTTTCATGCAAAAGAAAGGCTTTTAAATAATTAAAAATCATATTAAATCTTGATTTAAGTCATCCATGTTGGTGTATATTTCATGAAAAATAATATTGACTTATCAAAGGACCCACCACCACTTTTCCAATGAAAAAGAAGAGCTTTATGCAAGACAAGGAGACAAAAAGATATTGATTCAAGACTTTTTTTATCATTTTTTAAATCAATTTAGAATTGAGTTGACATGAGGTTCACCTCATATTCTATTTCCAAATCTAATCTCTTATATTTTATATGATTTTACTATATATTAGCTTTTTAGTCATTTATCAAAATAGATCCCTCTCTTGGCAAGACCACACTCTACCAAGATTGAGTTTTATAAAATTTTAGATAAATAAAATGATTGTTTTCATATTATATTATGTTATTGTAGTGTATTTATGTTAGTTTATTTTCATATTTGTTATATCTTTCTCCCTTTTCAAGTCTTGATTCTTACCTAGTTACTAGTTTATTAGATTATGCAGGTCATGTTTAGTGTTTGATATCTTTTTGTTGAGCTTATACTAGATATAAGTGGCTATTTATTGCTTTGAATAAATATTTTTCCATTCATTTCCCTCAATATTTAATCATTAGATAAAACCTCTTCATGAAATATTGATGCATAAGAGATATTTGGAATTGTAGATTCAGTCATTGCTTGTCTAATCAATGTTTTAGGAGCTCAAATAGAGTGGATGAACTAGAAATATAGGTGTATCACCAATAGTAAAATATGATTCCCCTTTTAATTTCCTTCTCCCTTTTTTCATTCTAACAATCATTAGTTTAGTAAGTAGTGAAAAGTGATACATCAAAAGAGCTAGCCTCACCAAAATATAGAGGTCAGGTCTGAGTTTAGGTGTACCATACCTTAGATCATTTCAATGTTAGTCCTGGTGTGAAGGTTTTAGAACCAAATCTATCAATCCTTCAAGTAGGGTGTTATTTTGATATTTACAAATTTTATTTCTTTTGGTCCTTATTACTTTAATAGAGGGTTTTTAAGAAAGGGACATTCTTATTCAATTCAAATTATCTTATGCCTTCATGCCCAATAGATCAAACAAGGCTACTATTCTAGGTTCTAAAGTATAGTAGGCATGATTCCTAGTTGATTCACCAAATATCTTGGCCAAATTATCCCACATAAGAAGCCTTGACTGGATATGGTTTAAATAAATGAGTAGAGTCCTGGTTATAGAATGATCTTTAGGAGAATATCACTTTCCATTTGCAAGATTTTAAAACACTTTAAGTAGTCTTAAAGTGTGAATTTGGTGATCTTATGTAGTTAGACTATCAAAAAAACATCACATAAAGAGAAATAAATAAGGTTGGTTTCACATTTTATATATTCACTTGGGAGGTCAACTAGAGCCAAAAGAATGCATGCACATGAAGTTATTCATGCCTGAATCAAGGTCTACAATTTTTTTATCTTGATGAGCTTGATATTTCAATATATAAGTCTTCAAAGAAGGACAATAATAATGAGACGTGCACACAAACATCAATTTTTAGCCTCATTAAATAGTTGTTTGGACTTAAAAGTTCCCAAGGATGAATGTGAAGTTGACAAGTGTCTAGATTTTGGGTGCCCAAATGAATATCTAATGGCATGTATTGAATAATAAGGCCAATGGGTCCAAATAGATCAATTATGCATGATCCATCATACCAAATTAAATTAAACATAATTGGTGGGTCAAAAGGTTAATGGATCCTAAAAAAAAATGCACGTCTTAAGCATGTTAAACTAGTAGAAGATCTATGGATCACATTAAGTCATACATAAAAAGATCAATGGTGTGAGTAAGGTTAAAAAATAAATAAATCTCAAATCAAGCATGATGATTCCAAGTATCTAAATTTGATAGTCCTAAATCAATAAGTCAAAAACCAGTGAATAAAGGTAAGCCCAAGAAACTTTTGGTGGAGGCAAATGATGTTTTTTTACATGCAAATAATAAAATGCATAGGAACCAAGTTCAAAGATAATCTAAGTTGAACCATAATAAATATTTTATGGATAAAGCATCACCATTAAAGCTCCATGGAGGTAGAATATGTATTTTAGACCTAATATAGATTTAAAAATGTGGCAACTTATTGTCAAAGTGAGTTTAAACACCTGGCAAGATTCATTTCATAAACATTAAGACTATAGGAAAACTAATAAATGAGATTGGTTTTCAATCTATAGTAAACATCTATTCAATATGGAATTGATGCAAAAATAAACAAGATATGGAATAATGTCTTATATTCCAAAATGATCATAGATCTGGCAAATAGGTACCTATGGCCTCCCAAAGTAGACATGGTGATGGCTATGTTAGAATTATAGATATGAGGGATTTGTCCTTACAACAAGAAAGTGGGAGTTGGTGTAGCAGATAAAATTATAGGGATTTGGGGATTGGATAATATAGTGGTTCATTCAATTCTTTTACATAGCCTTTGAAGATTTTATCCAATAGAAAGATCATGAATAATCATCTACAAAATAAACTCTTGTCTTTTAGTGCATTTCTTAACCAATGATAAGATCTTGAAGACTAATTGGAGAAAATGTAGGTTAACTTATTGATGATTGGATAATCCATATTGGATTAAGTGTGGTGTAACATTAATTAAAAGGTGGTAGTTCATTGATTTTTCTTAGTTAATGTTCCTCTTCTTTGTATTACCCATTCTCTCTCTCTCTCTCTCTCTCTCTCTCTCTCTCTCTCTCTCTCTCTCTCTCTCTCTCTCTCTCTCTCTCTCTCTCTCTCTCTCTCTCTAGACTCTTAAAATTAATCTTTGATCTTGAATAATAGGTTACTCTCTAATATATTGTAGGATATTTCCTCTTGATTAGGCTAAACCTTTTCAATAATTTTAAATAACTACCTCTTGATGCAATAAAGGACTTTTTGTACCTGTCTCTTTCCTTGTATCAATATTTAGTGAGTTGTACATGATGGCATTATGTGAAGGAGAATATTCCTCATCCATTGTCCTCCTTTTTGACTTCTTTCAAGGTGTGTTCAAGATATTATAGGTCTAGATTAGTGTTCTACCTAAACCTAGTCCATGAAATACTTATGCAATTAATTGATCTGTGTGGTTGTGTGAGCTAGCATTATCTTGTGTTGATATAGTGTGGGTTCAATCTTATGGGAGTTTCCATTTTTTATTGGTGCCTCACCTTTTAGTATTATTAGGATCCATTTTACCATTTCTAACCCTTTTCCCTATGACATCATTATTTTAGTTGATTCATTAGAAGGAAGCTAGGCTTATCCAAAAGTTTAGTCTCATCATAGGTTACCCCCAACCTAGGGTTGTTCCCATATTGTGACTAGGAGTGGAATAGCTTGAATAAATCTTACACAAGGGTGAAATCTCACATCATAAAAATACCTAGGTTTATAAGGATAAGGAATCTGATTGTTGGATTTGATCATGCAATCAAGGGTCACATATCACATAAATAAAGAGATATCATACAAATGCACCTCACTGTATAACCACAAAGATATTATTTTTCCTATGATAGTAACATCAACCCTAATCACTACTATTAAATTTATTTCTTAGTCCTAATGGTACCGAACTTACATGCATAAATAGTTAGTTCTAAATATGGATAAATCACAAGATTGGCTCTAGTCTATTTCTATTATCAAAACATAATCATAGATGATCAGTTAGTTAGTAAAGATATTGATCTTGATCTCATTAGTATTTTCCATAAAAAATTGAATTATAAGAGCTATATCCATCACTTAAATTTATATTTATTCTTGATATCCATACATTATAATTTTAATTAATTCTATAATTTTAACCTATTGTAATTAAAACTAATCCAACAATAAGGTAAGCACAAACACCGCATACTATCAATTCTTTCATCACTCATGTTCTTATTAACAAACCCATACTATTTAATATTATATCACTTACCTTATTTATAGTCTCATGATGTTGGTTATTTTAAAATTCATGTTCTTTTTGACATAGTCATACTTTGATTCTTTTATCACTCACATTACTATCCTAACTATGTTGTTTATTCTTATAATACTCACCTTGCATCTAAGTAGAACAATATACTTATATAGTAATTTAGGGTAATTTAGAATAATAAATATTTTTGATACTATTGGTAAGTGATATTTCAAAGTAAAAAAAATCATATCTATCTATTAATCCTATTTAGATTCATATAGATGTACTCACCTTATTGAGAGACACATATTGTTGAATCTTATAATAGTGGCATTAATAACTAACACAATCACTCCTGGTCAACTTGAGAAGTGCACTTGAATTAAAATAATATAATATTTTCCATATTTTATTATGAAAATTTATTTAATGAGATTATTATATTGACCTTTCTAACAAACCCATGAATTTACTAATGGAAGTGACTAGACCTTATAATGCACTTATTGTGTATTTATAATATAAATTATTTTAAACAATTCTAATTTATATGAATAGAATATTTTAATTATGGATGCATTAATCTATCATTCTACATAAAAAAATCTGAATCTCTTCAACTTATAGGAGGCAATGGAGAACTAAAAAATTGGGTTGTGTTGAAAGCTTTATTACAATTATTAAGCTCTTAGTCATCTAATTTTCATTTGACTTATCATATTTATATAATTTATTTTTCAATTCTTAATTTGGTATTATAAATGGATCAGAATTTTAAAATGGTGTAATAATTAATCCACATTTACCATTTTCAAAAATGATAAAATAGTGATTATTACTAGCTTCCATTCTGCATAATATCTAAGAATCGATGGTAGCGAGAAAAATTATTCCCCGACCTTTTCTTTTCAAGATCTTGAATATTATGTTAATTTTTTGGTGTAAAATGTATGTAATAATGGTCATATGTGGTAGAGTAAATTTTATTTAATAGTATTCAGACCATTTTAGTAGACTTCAATGGCCATTTTTTTCTCTAAATTTATACATAATACTCTATTTCATTAATTTATTTCTCTAATTTGGGTTCATTATTATACTTTCCAAAATATAGGTTGATGAATTTGTTTAATTAATTTATATTATTTGAAAAAATATATTCCTTTAGTTCCATAAAAATCAAATGATCCCTTTTATAAATTATTCTTTCAAATTCTTTCGGTTATTATATGAACTTATTTTTTTTCTTTATCTACTCTTCACTTTTCCTTTCTTGTTTCTTTGGACCCATTTTATTTCCAATGAACATCCCTTTTTGAGGCTTCCATTACTAATAACTTATCACTTGGGTATAGGATATTATTGTATGTACCACTAATGAATCTTTCATTCACTTATAATTATGAAAACTCATTAAATTAGAATGCCCAATTTCAAAAAAACATGATATCTTAGGAAAACATTCATAATGTAGTTCCCAAGTATGTGAAAATTTTAATTTATATTGAAAGATGTTTGAAGAGATATATTTTAACATAAATCATATAGGGGCTATATATTTTTCTTAGTGACATTAACTATGTCTAAAAAAACTCCACAAGATGGTTTTTAATATATTTCAAAATTGATTCATTCCACAAATGAATAGTATTCCAAATATTCTAAACTACATGTGATTGTTAAATAATTTCCTTTCATAGATAATTTTTTGGAGTCTATGGTTGTAAATATAATCATGCATTCCTCATAAACCATGGATATTCTTTACAAACCATGTCTCTACTCTCTAAAATCTCAAATATGGCTTGAAAGAATCCTTTTACGAGGAATATTATTTCCACATTTATTCCCTATTTTTACTCTATTCATAAACACCATTCCCCATTTTTATCAATCATTTTTGGGATAGGTTTTAAATCTTTTAATTCATGTAACCTCCCATTTTTTCTTATTTTCCATGTTGGACTTATCTCATGTTAGAAAATATATTTTGTACCAATTCTTTATACTATTTTTATTGTTAACTCTCCAATTTTTTTCCTTCAGGTTGTCTCATAGTTAGAAATATGTTTCTTAATTATTTCCATGTCTTGTGTGTGTGTTTGTGTGTGTGTCTAAGGATACTCCAAAATTTTATCTAGGTTTTGGTCATGTATCCTTTTATAACTCTTTTCTACATAACTATAGATACTAAATATGAATTATATATCATCTCAATCTTGTATACATGAAAAGTAATTATTATGGTTGTACCCTTCATTTCCTATACCTTCCCATTGTTGAAAAAGCTTGTATTTAATATGTATTGTACCTATTTATTATCTTTTAGTTCAACCATATGTTATTCTAATGACTAGACCTTCTATACTACTCAAAATGCTATGAACCTACTTATTATCATCCTCTACAAGTTTTAGATTCATTCCTAATATTCAACTTCTGAAACACTTGTATCGTAATTAGATGCCTACATTAATGCATGTATCTTATGCCAATGTAAGTGTCCATTACCTTAAATTCATCAAATTTGCAAGTATAGCATGTCTATATGGTCAACTTGAGAGATTTAATGTGAGATATTTCCTAAAAGGATTGTTATATGCATGATAAATACTCATTCATAACTCACATATAAAACTCATACCTCTTACAAGGAAACTTATAAAAATCATTCAATCAATTATTAAAGTGATAAAATTCTCCCTATTATTTCCTATTTTAATATCACTCATAGGGATAACCCACATATAGGTCTAAACTACTGAATTAGCATCACTTGAGTCTTATTTTTCAAGTTATAAGTAGGTCATTATATAAACTTGTGTTACATTTATTGCACCCTTGTGCACATAAATTCTAACACATTAAGGGATAACTATATCAATCTGAGGCCCTTTTTAGACTAGTGGATATGTAAGCAACACCCATTGACAAATGGGTCTTTAGGGTTAGCTCAAAACCATGAGCCCACTAACCCATTTTTTCCAAAATCACTATGACGATGAAGAAATAAGGTTATGATACTTTAAAAATGAATGACAACCTATGGGTGAGATATAAACACATCAAATTAAAGTTGAAAAAAACCCTAGAGGGTTTTAGGTGGTTGCATTTATATCTGGTCAATATTTAGTACTAGACACATACATCTAGGTTACATGTGCATTAATGTAACCACCCAAATATAACACAAGCATCTGAGGCCACAGAGTGTAAATTTATAGGATTTGATGAATGATATAGAATATAGTTCTAGTCTACTTTGAACCTATTTTATATCAGATCTACATGTGCATAATAAACCTACTAAGTACTCTTATTTTTCATTTATTTCAATATAAATAAATAGTTTTACTTTCCATTTTTAGTATATCTCGGTATTTAAAATCAAAATATTATCTAAGTTTGAAATTAATTAGTCTGCTATAAATCTATTTATCACCCCTATTCTTAGTCATTTATATATTCTTAACCCTATACTATATTGATCCATCTCAATTTAGGGTTAAACATTTGATTAACCCATATTTTTATGTAAATCATATTTATCCTTGGGTTTTAAACCTTCTAAGGTTTTTCAATGTTTTGTTTTTCAAACTTTACTCTATCATGTGTATGTAACCTATGTGTATCCCTAGATTATCTAGTGTTTCTATCAAACACTTAGAGATTCCTATTTTTACACATAAGATGGCTTAAAATAATGAAGTAATAAATTCTATACCTAATGAATATGCCAATAAGAAAACTTAAACACATATTGAATAAGTTATCATAGAAATTGATTATGAGCATGAGAATGATGAACATGAACAAATAGACTGATAAAAATTACAATCTCTTGCTATGTTTTGACACCATATCCATATAAACCCAAATTATCTTAATGAGATACTAATAAACATATTAGAAACTAAAAATGAAAAAAAATCATAGAACTAGGTCCATCTATTAATCATGTTATTAGATCTATAGGTCATACCCATATACCAATAACCCTCCCCATGAGCACATCACCACTTTATACTTCTAATGGTGTCATGCGATATGTTTTTACACCTTTATTACATAAAATAAATCCTAATATTTATATATATTACATGGTAAATATTAATAATTTAACCCAATTACCATTTTCAATGCCTATATCCACTCAAACTATGGGTACACCTCCTTTGGTGACTTCTCAAAATTTAAACCTTAATGACCAAGATGTGTATTATCCTATGAAAACTATTAAAAAATTCAATCCAAGTTTAAACATAATTTTATGAAATCACCTTATGTTATTGATTCAAAAGAGGTGTTGTATAACCCTCTTTCACATAAAATATCTTTACACCCCTTCCTAACTAGGTTTTTTATACCTAATTTCAAATTTTATGATGGTAATTGTGATCTTAAAAAACAACTTTGATATTTATATGCAACATTCTTTGATTATTCCTCCAATGATAAACTTTTGACTAAACTATTTCTAAGGAGCCTCAAGGACTATGTTCTAATGTGGTTATATGACTTACCAATCCAATCAATAAAAGCATTCAAACCTCTTGCAGATCAATGTTTGGCACTCTTCTCTATAACTATTATCAAAAAAAAATCTTATGCACAAATTTCAAAGATAAAAAAAAGAACCAATGAACCTCTAAATGAATATATATTAAGGTACAAGAGAATGATTTCTAAAATGAATAATTCAATGGAATATAAAGAGCTTCAAGACATCTTCAAGAAAAGTTTACTTTCCCCATTACATGAGTATAATATTTTTAAAAATTTAAAATATTTTGATGACTTATGCTATATTTTTCATGATTGTAAATGAAACTTATCTCATTAAACAAACTTAAGTATGTATCAAGCACACTAACTACATCAAATACCAAGTTTACTATCTAACCAAGTTATAATTTGAAATACAAAAAAGCTAAAAATGAAAAATCTACTATAATTAATGTAGTGTCACAACAACCTAATTGTTTTTTATTATCCAATGCACCAAATATATAATTTACATGCTTATCTGAGTCTCCAACTTTGTTACTTCCAAATCTTGTGGAGTGTCACCTCAGAATTCTCCCTCATCCTATAGAGGTTGATATGCATTGATATATACCCAAAGAATATGATTCCAATGCTTATTTTGAGTATCACCAAGGCCTTAGTCAATCTAAAAACTGATGTTTTAACTTTAAGCATAATATCTAAGACCTTATTGATGACCAAAAAAATTACATTTTATGATCTTTCAAAAGAATTAGGTTCACAACCTAGTGATGACTAGAATCATAAGATATTTAAAAATCCTATGTGAGAACATTATATGAAGGATATATAAGTGTAAATTGCATATAATTCACATACTCTTCCATCATGTTATGGTCACCCATTATATTTTATTATTGATACTTATACATATCATGCACCTCTTATGATTCATAGACCTTCTATTACTTTCGATGATAGTGATATTATGGATGATGGCTTAGATCTTCATTCAAGCATACATTGATCAAAAACCTATACATAGTGTTATTATTTAAAATGGTGTAAGTGATAAAATTTATACCATGACATTACTTATGCATTTGGGTTATACACATGATTATTTACATCCTTTAACTAAATCAATTAGATCATTTGATGGGACTTCACAAGAGATTCTTGGTGAGATTGACTTACCTTTAAAAGTGGGTATAACACATGTGGTTATTACATTTTCATTTATATCTTACATAGGTGTATTTGATATGTTATTTATATGACCTTAAATACATACACTTCACACAATACCTTCAACATTACATGGGTGTGTTAAATACTTTCATGCCAATTAGATAATTAAAATTTTTTAAATTCCATATGAGTATCCATTAGAATAAGATAAATTTATACCTAGATAGTTAATTATAAAATATACTAAGGTTAATCTTACATAAAAGGGTAAGTAATAGTGAATCCTCTTTCCTAGGTCGCTAGTACTTGAGAAACCATTGCATCAAACACACACAGTGGATTACATGGAATCCTTATCTAATACACATGATATTAAAATAGATAGATAACTTAAACATGTTCTTATTATTGATAAATCAAAGAAACCATATAGAATTTAGTGATGGGTCCCATAAATCCCTAGTCCTTCTATTGTATCTTCACAACCATAGAGTCTTATTATACATGTGCAGAGCATTACAAATCCTACATTACTAGATATTACACTTATACATGTTCATTGGTAGTACCACAAATTTATTACACCAAGTTCCTAATGGTGAGATACATATGATAATCATTTGGATGAGATAATAGGATAAACTTTTATTTTTAAATATTCCAAAAATACAATAAATTTTTTTAAAAACTCAAAAATCTAAAAACATTTTTAGAATTTACATATTTTATTAACTCATTAGCATATATGTTATTAATTAAATGTTGGTATCTAATATATCATATATTTACATGTATACATATATGTTTCATATACCTTTTGAGTGTGATATAGGCATACCCAGGCACATGATATATGCACATATGGATGTTGGGCCTTCCCTATACTCATGTCATATGGACATTGGGGGCATATGTTTCTATGATCATGATAAACCTAGGTTATATCATTTTATGATCATTTTCAATTATCATATTTGAGATTATATACTTACACATGCCTTTATCCATGCTTATATCTTTCACAGTATACTTGATATGCTATGTACTTTATGTTTTTTTTCTAAAACATATATCCAAAGATTAGTATGATATGTTTATTTTGGTTTTTTATGTTCCATGCTTTCCAATTGTACACTTCCTTGAGTGTCTTACCTTACTTGATATTATCTTCCTTTTTTTATTATTGGAATATGCTCTATTTTTTACAACCCCCATGACTTTTTTCACTTACTTCTACATTTGAATATATCATTAGTTATTGTATTAACATTTTAATATGTCATTACTTACCTTGTGTACTTTTGTTAAGTTATGTCCCTTCAATTTTGTGACATTTTAATATGCCCCTTTTTTTAGGTCTCATTGGACCGTTGTATTTTGATTTCATTTTGAGTGTTTTTGTGTGTGTGCTTGATTGCTTGTTGATCTTGTATTTTTCCTATGTAGACATTTCCATAATATATATCATGAATCTTAGGCCTTGATGTGATCATATAATATGTAACACATTATTGTATCTCCCTACACATTACTTATATATGATACATGATCCATACACATATTATACATTTTCTTATCCTTTTGGGTAAGGTAACAATTTATACCCCCCTCACCTCAAAAGGGACCCATATTAGTGAGGGAATGTCATAGAGGCACGACTTCCACACCTTCATGGTTTCATATTTCAATGGGGACATTCCAAAAATGCATGATCTCCACCCTTATTTAGTACTCATAATTTTCATGTTTTAGTGGCGGCATGTCATGGGAACATGTCTTTAAAAATTGTACAAATTTAAAATTAGCCAAATTTCATAATTATATAATTAAGATACACATTTATGGTAGAATTATATATATTTTTACTATTTGTGTACCTAGGTTATAGCTTAAAACATGTATGATATGCATATTCCATGCAAACAGAACCCTAAATTTCAAAATTATAATTATTTTTAGTTTTAAAATACTTTTATGGACTTTAACATAAATCAAGATTGACTTGTACAAAGTGTTAGGAATCAATTTATTGTAATTTTTGTTTAATTTTTGGCAAGGTCAAGGTGATTAAATCACTCAATCTTACCAAGTTTATAGTATGGATTTATTAAATCATCCACCCTCACTAGATTTTTAATATGAGTTGACTTCGATCACTCATGCTCAGCATGTTATAAGTATAATTTGGTTGTACAGTTTATTTAACCTCAACTACCAAATAGAAATTCACATTTTATCCAAGGTCTCAATAAATTTTTCCTATAATAATTATATATATAAACTTTAAAGTTTTAATTTTTTCCTCATATTAGTTTCAAACCTTCATAATGAAACATCTTTTCAAATCAAATTACCAAAAAGTCAAGGTAGTTGCATCAATACATAAGTGTGCTCTTAAACTTTATTTATTTACTTTTAAAAAAATTAAATGAATTAAATTTTATATTATAATAATTAATTATATACTATAATATGCTCATGGTTATAGGTCAGTCACCATAAAATCACTCAATTTGGTCTCACACAAAGACAAGGTGTGTTATATAAACCTAGGTATACATTTCTTTTCTTTAAAATAGAAATTTCATTACTAGATTAAAGGGGGGAGAATGTAGATACTAAATATAAGTTATATATAATCTTAGTATTGAATACTTGATAAGTATTTCTTATGGTTGTACCCTTCAGTTCTTAGACCTTCCCACTATCGAAAGGCTTGCATCCACTATTTATTGTGCCTATTTCTTATATCTTAATCTAAACATATGTTATTTTGATGATGAGGAATTATATGCTTCTAAAAATATATAAACTTTATTATTATCATGCTTTACAAGTTTTGGACCTGTACTTATTTTTTATCTTCTTGCATGATTACGTCCTATCTAGACACCTACATCAATGCAAGTGTCACATGCCAAACTGAGTTTCCAATGCCATAAAGTCATAATTTTTTTAATTTTAATGTGTCCTTATTATTATCCTAAGTGTTTTAATGTGAACTATTTATAAAAATTATTGGCATGTAAGCATGATCAATCCTCATTCATAACACACCTAGTAAATCCACACCTCTCACAAGCCAAATTACTAAAAGAATTCAAGTGAGAAAAGTTTCCCTATTATTTTGTATTTCAATATTAGTCATATATATATCCCATCTATAGGTATAAATAACTAAAGGAGAATCTCATGGGTCATATTTTTCTAGGTTACAATCTAGGTCACTATATATACTTGCTTTTCACATATTCCACCCTTGTGCACACAAAATCCAACACATTAGGGGATAAATACATCAATTTTAGGCCATATTTAGAGTAATGTCTATATATGTATCACCCATTTATATAAATTTCTTTGGGGTTAGCTCAACATTGTTAATGCACTAACCCATTTTTTCACAATCACTATGAAGATGAATAACTAGGGTTTTGATCATTTGATAAGGACTGATAGCTTGTGCACATGATTTGAAAAAACTAAAGCTAAGGTGATAGAAAACCTAGAAGGCTTTATGTATTTGTATCCATATCCAATCAATATACTAGACACCTATGTATAAGTTAGATAGGTACATCAATGAAACTATTTAGATCTGACAAAAGTATCCAAGGCCATAAAGTATAACTTTATAGAATCTGACGATTGATATAGAATCTATATCTAGTCTAATTCAATCATGTTACATATCAAATCTTCATGTGCATATTAAACTAGATAAATAATCTTATTTTTCATTTATTCCAATATTTATACTTTCCATTTTTAGCATATTTTAGCATTTAAATTCAAAATATTATTTTATCTTAGTTTATAATTATTTGGCCTACTATAAATATGTTTATCACCCTTATACTTATTCATTTCTATATTCTTAACCCTATAGTATATTGATCCATCTAAATTTATGGTTAAATAATAACCCATTCAAGTTATCCAGATGACCTATGAATTGTATCTCCTTCCAAGATCCTTTAGTGAGATTCTTGTAGCTCCCAAGCATCATTAGATCAAATAATTGACTATAATCAGTCCCTTTATAACCAAAAATCATGGTTCTCAATACTTGATATCTCAGATTCTCATATTCATTATATGATTTTTGTTTCCCTATTCTCATACCTCTTCCTCTTAATTTTTTTTTGTCTCTCTTTGACATTTTCCTCTCTAATTATTTGCATTATATTTATTTATTAGTTTCCCATCACATGAATTTCCTATTATTCCCACTAGTGAGATATCTATTTTCCCATGATAGTCTCTTATGTTTCCATGTCTAATCACTCAATGGTGATTCATATTAATGGTGATAGTCTATGAAATACATTAAATTTGATATTTGTATGGATTATTTTTAAATATTTGGATAACAAGATAACCTTGATTGTAATTTTCCTAGTTTTGCACATCCAACATGTATTTTTACTTACTCAATATTGGTCATTTCCTAAATAACATGGGTCTATAATGTCTTAATCCTTAATTATATCCCCTTATTCTAGGAAGCTCAAAACTATATTGTTCACTTTCATGGCTTCAATTTTTTGCACATACCATTATCTTAGAACACCTAATTTAATGCTCTAGTTAATTATATCCTAGATAATCTTAGACCATGAGTTTTTCATCTCATTGTAAGTGTTAGATTACTAACATGGAGTTTAATTTTCTTTTTTATATCATCAAAAATTAATCCACCACTAATCATCATATGTAATTAAAAATATCATTTTTTTCCTCTTAAAAATATTTATTGTCTATAGTTACATTCACCATTGTATTCTTAAAAATAATGATTGGTCGTACCTTAAGGGCATATATAATACTCTTTTCTTCATCCCTAATTCTTGATGATTACATTTTATATCCTCATCATACCCTTATAATATAGGTATCCATAATAATGACCCCTAATATTTTTTATCCTTGAATTGACCCCTTTCCCATCCCATTTGTATCTAGGCTATAACTTTCTATGAAAACTTGTAGCCTAGTTGCCCATTTATCCAAAAAATTATGGTCTTGTCATAATTTCCCATTTTTTATTATTAATAAACCTATCAGGGTATCTAATAGCCATAAATGAATTTTTTTATGAAAATTCATCTATCACTTAGTCATATGTGTGTCCTTATGTCCTCTCCTTTTACATTTTTCTTCCACTTTTGCTAATTTTTATCATATTGATTATTTCATACTACTATAAGAATAATATTATTTTTGTGTCAATCATGATCTTATTTTTAATCCAAATATACTTATTTTAAATGTATTTTGACACATTTATAGTTATCATATAGATCCACTTATATCTATTCTCATTCATTTTACCTCACCTCTTCTACAATCATTATGCACACTAGACATGAAGTTCATTTGAGGAACCACTAGTTGTCTACTTTAGAATTTGTGACTTTCATCCTTCTTCTTATTCTTCTAAAGTAGTAATATTTTGAATCATGTTGGTGTTTTATCCTAGTTTTCATTAATGGATAAGATTATTCTATTTAAGATAGAACTTTTAAATATAATTTAGATCAATAAATATGGCATTCAATCATCCATTTGAATGTAAATGATTGAAAATTAATTCTTATAATTTTATAAGGGCATATGTTAAATATTAAAAAAATAGGTTAATGGATTTTTATTAGGGCCATAACCGGTCTAGGACACAATTAGGGGCCTAGAACCCTATTTGATATGAGTAACATAAGTACCAAATATTACCATCTATTAACAATAACTATTGAGCCACAATTGACCCAAGAATCATACCTAGGGACAAGGATAACCCAATTTATAATAATGGCTACAACTAGCCTAAGAATCATTCTAATATACAAGGATGGCCCAAGTTCCAACAATGGCCACAACTAGCCTCGAAGATGTAAACATCCACAACTAGATGCATATGCCTTACCAGAGATTTGAACCTAGGTGGGGCTTAAAACAACCAAACCACTTAGCAAACTCAACCAAATTTCATTATCATAAATATATAAATTATTAAATATATCATGATACTTAAATTTTATGGTTGAATTTTTTACTATGAATATGTTCTATAAGTGGAAATTAAGGAAAAACACACCTCTATAGGAACTGGTATGTTTCCTAAATTAGGTTAGTTTCATAAAAGGAGACTAGTATCATTAATTGATAATAACCTATGAATAAGTACGGAATAGTGATTATACATTCACCTAAAATTCTATTTTATTACTCTATGTTTGTGTTCCTAAACCTTAGTGTTGCACCCAAAGTTATAAATTAACCTCTTTTACCTTAAAACCCCTAGATGTTTTTTAAGGGATATAAACCTAAAAATTGTTTGAAAGTGTAATGGTTTGAACTAACCTCAGTCAACACCACATAATGATTGGATGTTACCTATATATGTAATATTTGATGGAGGTAATTCATTCCACACATAGTTCTCCCACCTAGTGTGATTTTGCAATTATACTCATTCGTTATGTGTATGTAGCTAGTGATTAGCTTTGGTATTCTATAATGATTAATTTGACCTAGATTTTGTGTGCATCAAAAAAGGATTATGAATGATTATAGTGATAGGTATGTAAATTGGTAATAATTGGGTAGATTTACTCAACATACAATAGTGTATAGATGTGTATCAGATAAGATGTCATTTCCATTTTGAATGTGTCTTTGATTTACTTATTTATGGATCCATTTGAATAATTATTAATGCCATAGACATGTTAGGATAATGGGTTGAACCTAAGGATGGGTTTAATTTCATAAAATATCCATTTTTGTGAGTGGGTAGGTCTTTATCAACTAGAACTAATGATCTTAACTGTCATAATGGACCCATGTACATGTGGATTGCTATAAAAGTCTAGAGATGTCAATGCAAGATTTTTAGAAAGTTTGATACATAAAGTAAGGTTCATATAGGTGTATGATAACAAAATAGAAGGGTTAAATCATAAGATAAAATGTAAGTGTGAGAGGATAGTGAACTTTGACCTTATTTGGGTGATTGATTCATACATGATAAATTTGTGTCAAACTCATCATTATCAAGTACTAAAAACCAAATTTTAGTATCTATAAACGTCCCTATTTTATTCTTGTAATGGAATTGCTAGAGTAAAAAGATAAAAATTTAATGTTAATGTGTAAAACACACTTTTTATTTTTGGATATGGCTCCAAATGCATAGATTTACTCCATGTAATATAAAATAAAAATTAATTAGCTAATGTATATATGTAAAATCTAATATCTAAAATTGAAAGAACAATGGTTAGATTACACATGTTTATTGGTAAAACCCTTGTTGCCATTACAAATTTTTGGAGATGATGCTTCCTTATTGAATAATTATAGAGTTGGGTTGATCATGCCCTAAAATTATGTAGTTATGTAGTATCATAAATTTATAATAAAACATTCCCTAACCCTCATTAATGTGGGGTAAATTACACATGTATTTAGTGCAGTGATGACCCCTTCTCAATAGTAAAAACATTCTTAATTCTCTTGCTCATTTTTGAATTAATGACTTCATTCCTAATAGATACTACAAATAAATTACCATGTCAATCAAATGTTTAATAATGAGTGCAATATTTTATTCTTATTATTCCCTATATTGTATTCCCAATGCTTAATAAAATATTTGAGATGGGCCAAACTAGGGGCTATAAGGATCAGATCCAAACTCTTACGGTTACATAAATAAATTCTTGGTAATGATCTTATAGGAAGGTACTCAATGGTAGACATGATAAAATGGTAAAATAAAAATAAACAAAGCAATCAAGTGCTAAAAGTAAACACACAACATAAGAAAACTACTCTAAAACTTTGTTACTCCAAACAACACCTACTTCTACTCCAAGATGACTATGGATGGCATAGATAAAAATTAATACTTCAATAATTATCCATTCATATTAAGAGATAATTTATTCCCTTATATATCTTTTAGTCTCAAATCAATTTGTCCTAATATCTCAAAAAATTGATATGATCTAATCTTTAATAGGTCTAGTTTAGAATGTTTGCCTTTATTTTCATGGGATTTATCCCATAATATGACTAGATAAGATATCTTGAAAGTATTTAATTTATCCTTATTGTCAAAACCTATTGATAATTTCCTAATGTCTACTAAAACTATAAAGATATTCTTCTCATGCATCTTCCATTTGAATAATGTCTAGCAACCTTATATTTACCTTCTCATTATCCTCCATGAATTATTGCATGAATTTCTATGTGGTAAATATGAGGGTCACCAATAATATTGGCTCTATCCATATACCAGTAAGAATGTGAACTTATGAGGTCCCGCTTGTATCTAGTATAATTAGTTGATAGTGCATATTTCAATAATGTGTATCAATCTCAAGGTTGTTTCTTTGTACATTTATTAATTGTATCCATCAAATTTTTGTTATTGGACTTAGATAACCCATTTATTTAAAGATAATAATTTAATGATAACTTTGTGTTGGTATTATTCTCATAGGCCCACTCAATGAATTCTATTGATTGGAAATTTGGCCCATTGTCATGGACTAATGAGATAGGTATGTTGAACCACATGGTTATATTCTCTTTAAGTAACTTTGTCACCTCCTTAGTATTGGTGTTCCTATTAGATATAACTTATGTCTACATTTTACATTAATTTATTGTATTAAATATGAATTTTTGGCTAGCTGAGGAGTTAAGATTGATGATTCTAAAAAAATGGATGTTCTTTTATTACAATCTAGAGTGGCATTATCATGTGAGTCTCCTTGGAAAAGGTTCGACATTCATAAGATTTTTTGACATTGTTATGCACATATATGAATATGGTGGGCTAATAGTACTCATCTCATAGAATTATATTGGTCATTGTTGTTCTTGAGGGGTGGGTGGACACTACCCAACTTCTCATGGAAGTTAGTCATTACTTATTTTGTTTCTTCTTTTGATCAATATCTGATATATATGCCTTCATAGTTATTTTAGTATAACACCCTTATTTTTTACATATAGTGAGCTACCTTCAATTTAAGAGATATATTTTTTTATTTTTTTAGTCCTTAGGGTGATTCCCATAAAGTATATAGGGGGTGATCATATCATACTAGTCTTGGATAGTCATCTCATATTGGTCTAAATGCACAATAGTGATTCTAGTGTCAACCTTTATGATTATCTGAGTAAGGCCTTGACTTTTTACCATTATGGTGGGTTTAATATATAGGTAATATTATTGTAGCTTATGAATCCATTAGAATATATGTTCCCCCAATTCATTATGTCCTAACATGAGCTTTATGGTCAGGTTAGGGACAATGACATGTACCTTATTTATAATAATATAGTGTTGAAACTTATTCACAAAATTTACTAAGGAATAAGCATATTTATCTAAGGTGGATTAATTAAATTCATCATATTTAAAATTAATACCTATAAAGTCCATCGGAATATCTTACCAATTTTTTGAGTAAACATAGTAGTAATGTTATGCTCAGAGGTGAAGGAATAGAGGTAGAAATATTTTGTGTAATTTGGGTTAGTCAATATTGGTGCTTACATAATAGTGTTCTCGATGTATTTAAATGCTTATTTTGTTTGGGTATTCCACTCCAATTTAGCTTCTTATTTCAACATAACATTTAAAGTTTTAATAGTCTCAAAAAAACTAGATATGAACTTGTGTACAAAAATAAATCTTGTTAAATAATGATTTCAGTTCCTTATTGTAATTAAGGAGAGGTAATTTTTAAATTACACTAGCCCATTCAAGGTTAATGGAAATATATTATTTATTGATAATGTGACCAAGGATCTTACCTTATGTGATGCCAAAGACACTTTTTTTAGGTTAAGGTAGGTACCATACCTTATGTATCTCTCAAATATTTTATACAAGTGATGAATGTAGTTAGACCTAAGTTTTGAAAATACAATTACATAATCCATATATATTATTATGAATATATCTATTAGGAATTTAAATATGAAATTAATATCCCTATGTAAATTGGATCCTAAATTAATGAGGCTAAAATGCATCCTTTTGTATGTGAAGGTCCCCCACTTCATCATCAAGGTAGTCCTAAATCTATCTTTTTAGTTCACTAAGATTTGGTTATACCCTAAGAATATATATAGAAAGGACATCATCTAAGAGAAATTACCATTTAAATCACTTCATCCAAGGAGGGCAAAGGATAATTATCCTTATCTAAGGCTTGATTCATATTCCTAAAATTGATATATAGTCTAATTTCCCCACTTTTTGTGAACAAGAACTAGGTTGGTCACCCAAGTAAAATGGCAGATTGGGAATATAATTCTTGTCGAGAGTAATTTGTGAAATTACTTGTGAATAATGGGATATAATAGGGTTTATGTGTTGTTTTCTCTACCTAAATGGTTGTTAACCTTGCTTAAGAAAGATAGTGTGTGTTATTTCACTTGGGTCAAAGACCTTGAGGTCTTTGTAAGTCCAAGAAATGACATCTCCATATTGTATAAGTAACTTCTTGAGTTGGTCTACTTCCATTGGAGTACAATCAGGGATAATTTTTGCATCTTTGGATTGATTAATGGATCCTATGTTGATTTTGTGTAATTTCTAGTTGATATAAATTGGTATGTTTGGTTTGTGTGTGGACCTATTATGGTTGAACACTCTTTTGATTAAAATTCTACCCTTCAAGATAAAATATTCTCTCATGTTCATGATACCATACTCATCAAAATCATTATCATTGTGATTGTCTCTATCCATTTCATCTATAATTTGGGCACTAAAACCTCTCATTTTTTTTAGGAAATCTAAAAGTGGTGATCATCATCAAAAACCTAAAAAATTTAAACATATTTTGGGAATGAAGAGAATGGTATGAGTTATATGGAAAAGTGTTCAAACCTAGAGTCATTTAATGGAGTTAGATTTTTAGCAAGGGATGATAAATGATCTATGACCTAGTTCTTTTCCTTAGGGATAGGGATGAAATTAAAGGCATTTAATGTTTCTATCATATCCCATGCTCAATTTTTTATTTCCTCAAGTAATAAAAAATAAATTGGAAATTACTTCTGAATTGGTTAACCATTGATTTAGAATCCCCATACACCATTAGTTCTTTGAATTTGTGTTTTATATAAAATTATAGGCCTACAATCAAGGATTCATATTTCATGAGTTTGTTAGTATAAAAGAACCATATCCTATAGGCTACCAAGTGTTATTTTCCTTGTATGTTGATTAATAGAATCCCATATCTAGAACCTTACTTAGAATGGTCCCCATCAATGTATAGGGACCATAAGTGCAATGATTATGTATCTTCATCAGTATTTCCCTTTGCATCTATTATGGATAGAGTATAAATTCCAATGTCAAATGATACTATGTTTATCTTTTTATTTATAGAATTATATTCCATGATCATGTGTTTCATCCTAAGTTCTCTATCAATATGGATTTGGATGGCCATGCCTCTCCAAGGTATTCACATATGTGAAATTTCTATGGCCATAACATATTTAATTTTATACACTAGTCCCTATTGATTAGCATCACACATACTTCAAGAATATCTACCACTTGAATATCCATGAACTACTAGACTCTAGGCTTAGACCATAATTGCATATGCATCTTCAAAAGTTCACCTACCACCTTAAATTCCAAATTATATATTTGGACCACTATTTCATCATATTTTATATGGGTTATTCCTAACTTGTCAAGGATTCTAGTAGGCATGATGTTTATCAAGGCTCTTGAAATTACCAAGTAGTTATGTAAATTCTTACTAAATATCTAGATAGTGAGGAGAAAAAGAGGAACCTTAATTTTTTTCTTGTGTATTATTATGTTGGTGTGTGTTCTTTGTTTAAGCTAGGTTAATTTATTTTTTAAAGACTTTATAAGGAGATCTTGTTGCTCAGTGATCTAGACTAGCTCAAGCAATTTGACATTCACTTTGATATTTTTCATATCCTCTATTATGTTTTAGCCATTCCTAGTAAGAATAGGTTGCATTTTTATAGCAGGTTTTGGATCATTGTCCTTTGGAAGTGGAGGATCATTTTGAGCTCAGGGTCATGGGGTGCACCATTATTCAAATGAGTAGATGTAGTAATGGGTTATTTTTATTTTTAACTCTTAAGAGCATAATTATTTTAGTGGTACTACTAGAAATCATACACCTCACTAGTAACCTCTTTAGGTTCATTATCTTTTTGAATATGGAACTCAAGGATTTATAGAACCATATAAATGCTTAGAGGTATCAATGTATTAGGGTTATTTAATAATTTGGTAACACTAGGGTGGTTAAGAACTACCTTCCATATATTTATGGATAATTTCAAAGGAATTTCAAAATTTAATATAATATAATACTCTATGTTGAATAATATTATGCACTCAACACTAGCTTGGTAAGGCCATCTCATAGATATTAATCTTAGGTTATTTTTTGGGTGAAGGTTATGGTTAGTTATTAGAGTACTTAAAGGGATGGTTATATCTTTGGTATGTAAATTTATTATTGTATTTTTCCCCTCTAGTATTTACAACCTACCTATGAATACTTAAGAAGTCATTAATGAAATTATATAGCATGCATTAGATACAATCCAAATCCATTTTTTGTATACTCTTGGGATACACTTTATATTTTTTTTATAGTAGGGGACACTAGTTGATCATGAATTTAAGGTGAAACTTCATAATTTATAGGTCCAAGGAATGATAAGTGTTGGTTTACTATAGCATATCCTAAGTGAAGTTGATTAATCATGGGCATAGGATGTGTATACACACAATATTTTTAAACTTTATTAATTATTTATGATTTATCTCTTTTAGGAACCTATCAAGACTCAATATATCTAAGTGCATGCCTTAATAGGTGCACCAAGAAAGGGGTGGGTAAAGCATTGGTGCCTTGAAATATTTTTTTCCCTATACCCCCACTTGTAACCAACACAAACCTCTCTTATATGTTTCTCTAAGCTTTGACACCTCCCTTACACACTCCTTTGAGAAATTAAATACCTCAAATATCCTCTACCTAAGCCAAAAACTCTTTTTCTCACCCACTAAACATAGTCACATGGGCCAACCCTCTTCTTAGAAATGAGCATGTCACGAGACTAATCTATCCCAACTGATTTAGTTTAGAACCTAACTGCTTTATTTCTTAAATAACTAGGTTGATCGGGTTAATTATGTCAACTAAAAATTTAAAAGGGTTTAGGGTTATATATAACTATATTAACACATAATTTTTTCCATTTTCATGAGAGAGAGAGAGAGAGAGATAGATAGAGATAATCCTTTATTTGTGTATTTACTTATCCACCATTCTACTTGAGGAGTCGTTGCTTAGGGTTTCATACTTCCTTAAGAGAGAATAATCTTGTCTTGTGGGAAAATTATTTTAGATGTGTTTTAACCTTTTAAGGTGTAGCTATGTAAATCCTAAGTTTGATTAAAAGGTTGAGTAGTCTAAATTAGTGAAATAATATGAAATAAATAATGACTAATTTTTTTATAAATTTGACTTGCTTTGAGTTTTTAAAAATAGTAATAAATAAGTGAAAATAAATACTTATCTAGAAAACACATAACATGGAATGATTAAGTGCTAAAATTTATGTTATAAATAGGTCTAAGTGTCATCAACAAGATCCATATGTCAAATCCTCTCCTATAAAATAGTGCCATTTGGTTCTAGTGTCTTAAAAATGGTGCTAGTGTCCTCTGTGTATGACTGTTCCTAAATTATAGATTCACATGTGCTTATGCTTCTAATTTTTTTCCTACATGCATGAAGTTTGAAACTTTTTATTGTGGATATAATATCTGATTTATGATGCAAACCATAATATTCCTCACAAGTAAGGCATGAGCTGAAAATGTGTGTTCATTATTAGGATAGGTTAGACATCCTCAACACCCAATTATGAAGACATCTTTTCCTACATACCAATACTTTAAGGAGTGATAAATCCTAATATATTTCTCCCCACCTAGGTGCTAGTTAAAGTACAAGTGATGGTGTAATGATAGTGGTCTAGAATTCCTTGAGTTTGCTTGAAATTAGAAATCTTGAAACTTTGGGCTTAGGTCAACTATAGATGGTATTATTTAGAAGCAAGGAAAAGTAAGGATTAATAACCTTGATTTTTATTAAAAAAAGTGTGTTTGAATATGTATTTTGCATCTATATTCCATATAGTGGATAAAGGTCTGATATTCATGTATTTATAGTGTTATGTAGCTTGTGAAAATAATAAAATATCCTTAGTCTAACCTTAGGAGGGTTTAACTTTTGAAAATATATTTTTTTCAAGGAAATTATGTTAAGGGAAATTATTTTTGTGTGGTTATAGTGTCCTTAATGTGGTACTAATGTCCATTTGGTAAGTTATTGGGTATGAAGGGCCAGGATATAGGAATGAAGATATGAGATTGTATTGATACCTATGGTCTACACAGAGGATAAAAAAGTGTGATAAAAGGCTTTAGGATAGTTATAGGACTAAACTAGGAATAGGTTGTCTAAAGTAGAATTTTTAGCACTAAAATACCATTTTTAAGTGATTACATTTCCCCCCTTTATGCTATAAATCTAACAAAGTGAAATGACTAGTATAAAAGAAAAAGAAGCATACTCGAACTTACCTAAAAAGTAAATATTATGTAGTTAAGTCTTAGTCTATGAATATAGGTTTGATTATATGAATCATGATCCAAATAATAACCTATAATGAAACATTAAGAGATATAAAAATCAAGAGACTATGCTAAATAAAAAATTAACTGAGTAAAGTTGAGTAAAGAGATAGGAAAGATGAATGAATGAATACACCTCATTGGGTACATAAACCAATGCATGAACTTGGTGATAACCTATGTGTGTGTGTACATAGTTATAAAATAATTGAAAAGATTAGATTGAGTTGGTAGCTTTCATAATCCTCATATGTGGATAGTTCAAGAACTCAATCCAATTTTGACTCCATCATTTCCCACCCCTGCTTAACAGATCATGACCTATGAATAACTTGAATTAGATTGAAAGTGTGTCTAAACCTATTATGTGGATGTATCAATAACTCAATTATTATATGAATCCATCATTTACCACCTATGTGTAATAGGTTCATCTAGAAATTAACTTTTCAAAGTGTTATAAATATCTAACTAGGTATATCTAATTGTGTACGTCAGCTTTGTGGTCTCTCAAGTACATTAGGTGGACATGGCCCACTCAAGAATTAAAAAAACTATATATTGAGTAAGGAATTAAATTGTTGACAACTTGGAATATGATTTTAAGGGTATACAACACACAAAATGACATGGAGTTTACCATTCCATTTGATCACCTATGTGTAATTGAGCATATGGAAACTATGTGTCATGCACATGCCCCTAATATGATATATGAGTATACTAATTCTATACTAAGTTGTAATGACTATATGTGAGTATATAGACTAAATATGGGAACTATCATGGCATTCATGATGACACCAATCTGAGCAATTGATATGAATCTAAGTTGAACTAGTGTGAATATGAGCTAAATCTAAGTATAATTATCAAACTTGTAGTTGTATCTATGCAAACCTATAATAATTATCAAACTTGCAGTTGTATCTATGAAAACCTATATTTTAACTAGTGTACTATTCTAGCTAATATAAATTCTCCTAAAACTAGGGTTACTAGACAATATCACCATGAATTGGATAGTAGAACCATGTGGCACTAGTGTCCCTATCTATTTGCTAGTGTATGTCTAGTCTAAAATCTGAGTTACTATACTGATTTATGATTACTTAATTTTTCTTATGTTTTACTTTCTATAATTGAGCCTATGTGCTAATAAATGTTCTATGAATATAATGTAATATATTGATCTCTATGACAAACCCTTATTAATTCCCCCTCTTTTGAGGGTAGTTGTTGCCCTATATAAGAACTATCCTTAAATAAAATAGCTCTATAAAATGTGATAGGTAGAGCATATATGATAATTAAATGATAATATAATATAATTTTCAAACATAAAATAATAATTTAAGAGGATCTAAGAATAAGTATGTAATGTAAGATCTCAGTTATATCTATCATTTCACAAGGGTGTCAAGATAGATGTCATCAGTGTGTATAATAGAAAATCTAAGTAGTTACCTAGGGAGATGGGGCATGATGTCCATCATGACACCCAATTAGGAAGGGTATATGATGAGGTCCCTCATGGCATCAAAAATTGGTGTGTGTAATAATAAAATACAAGTTTTATGGCCATGATGCATACAAAAAATCATACATACAAAACACATAAGATGTGCAAAATAGGCAAAGGGGTTAAAATACAAGGGACATGGGCACATGTCACTAAATATAAGAAAAGAAGACATACAATGACATGTTAAAATGTCCACATGTGCAAGCAACAAATAGATTGACTTAGATCCACATAGAAGGACATGTTCAATTTTTTGCATACATAATTATGAAATCACATACAAGGGACATGGGCACATGTCTAAGGAATACATGAATAAAAGTGTCTTAGAGCCAAAGAGTATTGGCATATTTAAATTCCCTCGAATAGAATAAACATGGAGAGTACAATAAAGTATAAACTAAGAAAGCTATAAATTCAAGAATGCATGAATGTATTACAAGTCTATGAAAGAGATATAATGTATAAATGATGATTCTAAAGTAGTGACAGTCAACAAAAAATATAAGTATGAGTATAAATGATCAATATCAAGATATATCAATGCCTAAACTAGAATGTAAGGATATAACATAGTAATAAAAATTGTGTATGAGATTCTCCCAAGTGGGTGGATGTATCAAATGAATAAACTTGGATCAATGTACATGCCCCCAGTGGGTAGATGATATCAAGTCTAAATTAGACTTGATTCTTGTAAGTAATATGCAAACACTCGACAAGAATACGTAAAGCATGTATGTATGATAAAATTTACTATACTATGATAGCTAACATATGTAGTATCTATAAAATATAATAAATGTAAAAATATCATTACATACAATTTGTAAATTTTGTGTTTTTTGAGTAATATTTATATGTTTGTGTTTTGGCATGTTATATTATTTTTTGGATATAAGTTATGTACAAACAAATTAAAATAATCTATGTATAAGGAGAAATAGAGAAAAAAGTATGGACAAGATGGTAGGAACCATACTAATTGATGAGTCTCATGGGAGACTCACTATCATTACAACCTCTGTCAAATAAAGGAAGTATGATCATGCATGCTGTGTGAAAGAGAAACTATGAGCCCATAATTTTTTGTAGTGAGAAATTTGTATTTTTATCTACCTATGTAGTGGTGCTATGAATTAGTGACATTGACTATGATGCCCTATGAATTATAGGGGTCTTAATAACCCATTTGGTAGAATAAGTGGTAGGTGACATAGGTGCCCTATCTTGAGAACCTTGAGAATCCAATAATACTAATCTTAGCATAAACTAAATGGAGGAAGGTCTTCTAGAATTGGTGACATATATTTGATGCAAGGGTTTCTATAATAATGGTCTCTATGGGAGATTATGCATACATGTTGATACCATAGGATTAGACCTTGTCTACACTAGTGGATCTATTGAACTCTATGATGTATGCCTAAGAAGTGTACTTTGGGCTATAATTGATAATTATGTAATATTTGGTAACAATGCATGTGGGATAGGTAGAGGATACTTATGTGGGAGACCCTTAACTTTGACCACCTAATTTATGTGTAGATATTTTAAGCATGTGTTCATTGTAGATGGAATGGAATAGATATATTGTAATCATGGCCTACCCAATAACATAACAAACATGCCTACACTAGGTACTACTAGGAACTAAGTGGCTATATGTGTTGGTCCAACCAATAATAGAAGTAAAATATCCCTAATAGAGCTCTAAACATGACCACTCAAACCACTAATGATTATGTATATGGTGAATATATCCTCCTTTGAATACCCTAAATGATAAAAAAGTGTCATAGTTCACATGTCAATGCTTGACCCATTGTTAACCATAACAATCTAGATAGGATAATGATCTATGTATGCTTATATAAAGTGTGCATGTAAATTTGTATCATCATCAACAATATCTTACTCTAAGAATGTGATGAGTGGTCTAGGTGTAACTTTAGTATGGTGCATACCAATAATGTTTGTGTAATCGGTGTGCCTCATTTATAATAGTATGATATGAATCTGATAGTGGATGTGCTTGATATGTGTAGTGAACACCTAATGTGCTCCTTGCCTGATTCATTATGTGATTTGGAAATATATGTAATAATATATTTAATGATTTATATTCTATTTATTATGATTTTAGTGCTTCTATGGGTGTGCCCACATCAGTAATGTTATCCTCAATCAAATCTTGTATCTTATGTTGTACACTTATGCATCTATTTGTTGTAAGGCCTAGTGTCATGTGATACTCACAAAATGCATTAGAATCATAGTTATTTAGAAGAGGACATGTAATATAAACCTATTTTATAGGAGGGATCCATATGACATTTCATTTTAAGAGCTTTTTTAAAAATTGTACTAGTGACTCTAGAAGGTTGGTGAAGATTCAACATTGAGGAGTGGATAAAACCAATTTAGGAGATGACTCAGAAGTTATGTTGGCTATGGCCTTTTTATCAATATTTTTCTTAGTGGACCTTAATTTATATGGAGGCTTATTTACATTCTTAAAAATTGAGTCTAATCCATTGGTATACTTGAGTTTTTCCATTGATAAAATCTTGACCTCTCTTTCTTTAACTGTGTGGCATAAATCCATGAATGTAGGAATATTATTGAACTAGATAGCTTCATATAATGTTGGTAAGAGAATTTTTTTAAATATTATTAAAGCTCCATATCTACCATGGGGTTATTAAATTTGGATAATATAGTCTTGTATCATAAGACATAATATGTGATGGGCCCATTCAACTTTTGTTTCAACTATGTTACTTGAGCATACGATATCTTATCACTAATGTTGATAGAGTAGTGTGTTAAAAACATGTCAGCCAAACGATTGAATGTTGTGATGGATTGATTTGATAAATTATAAAACCATTGTATGGCACAATATTTTAAATTATATTGAAATAACTTTGGTAGAATAATCATTAGACACGTAATCCAAACATGCTACATGAAAAGCTTTGAAATGATGCTCTGGGGTCACCCTAACCATCATATAATGTAAGATTAGGTGACATAAAACTAGATGTAAAAGAGTTATAATTATGTGATGTGCCAAAGGTGTGTGTAATAAAATATCAAAATCCAAGGCATGTGATGGCCTAGTGGCTCCCTTCTAAAGATGTAACATCATAGACTGAAGAGTATGAATCTTGTGCATAAGGTATTACACATTTGGAGTGGAAGAACTAGCCATAAGAGGTGTATTTTTCATTAAAGGTCATTGAATTAAAATTTTAAGTTATGCTAGTTGAGTTGGCCCCACTATAGGTGTAATAATTTTATTAGCTAGGGGAGTTGAAGATTGACCATTATTTTTTTGGTTATTGATTTCCAATATAGCTTATAGGATTTGTAGACAATCAAGGGGTTATTTATGAATTCTATCTTTCAATCCATATAATATATCATATTTATTGATAATAATGTTATCATTACTAAGTGGAGGGAGAATGCTCCAATTTTCAATGTGTATGTTTATCTCAATTTCTATTTATTTTTTAGGAAGGAAGAAGTAAAAAACTAGTAAATAGGGGTGTGGTAGAAGAACCTAATTATTTTTGCATGCATGATCCATATGATCATGAAGAGATCCTATTTGTATTGGAAAGAATGACCTATAGGTAAGAAATTACTCATGAAAAGAGGTTTTTAGATGGATATCAAGGTGGATTTCCTAGTCTGAGCTAGATCTAAGAAGTGTGAGCTTACTAGGAGGCTATCAATCCACACTCTTAAAATAGTTAAGTTGAAATAAATGAAGTTGAAATACTTGCATCAAAATATTGAAAGTAATAAAATAGAATAAAATAAAAAATTAATTCTTGATAAATAAAATAGACTAATTTAAGAAAATAATGGGTCAATACTAATGTTAAATAGGTCAGGTTGGGTTTAGAAAATAGGTGGGGTCTCCATGAATAGGTAGGGACATAGAAAGTGGAATTTGGGTGAGGGTAAGTAGATGGAAATAAATTGATGTTATTTCTTACCATAGTTACCATCAATGGTTACGGTGACTATTGGTAGTTATGTTAACCATCAGTGGTTGGGTGATCATCAGCAATTGAAGGTAACCATTGGTGGTCAGGGTGACCATAGATGGTTCCTATAGATTATAGGTATGTTCATAAAAGAAGATGGTTCAGGTTGTATAAAGGGTAACTAAGTTTTATATGGATATGGTTAAGGTTAGAGGGATATAATGTATAATGTAAAGGGGTCTTGGTTAAAAAAAAATTAATCAAAACCTAAAAACTAGAAATATACTTAATTGGTTACTTGATGGCTGATAGTTGATCTTAGAGTAATTTTGGTAGAGTAACAGTACTTTCCCTAAAGAATAATTTTAATAGAGGTTCAGTTCTCTATCATGGTTGCTATATTTTTAAAGGGAGAACCTATAAAGAAGTTTGATAGCCCCTGATAACTACTAGTTTCCTGATTGCTTTATTGTTAGATGATTGAATGAATAGATAGATTGATCATGGACCCTTTTCACCTCTACTCCCCTCCTTTTATAGTGAAAGAGAGATGGAGGTATAAGGTTCCATAGGAGGTTTCTTTTTTTTTTATGATGTGTTATCTTGCCATCCATATTAAATTTTTATGTGTTATCTTACACACATCTTGAGTTGTCCTTATTTATATGGGGAAGGGAACTGACCATCAATGATTAGGGTGATTGTTAGTGGTCAAAGTGATTTTTGATGATTAAGTGTCAAAGGTTAAGTGGGTGAAAAAGGGGGTAAGTTAGTGACTTGGTTATCTAATTAACTAACCTAACTCAGGGTTATGGTGAGAGGTTGGGTGATTGTCTAAACTAGGGGTGTTTTGACATCTAAAAATCATATGTACAGTTTTTTAGCTTCTACATTTTACCCTTTTTTATGTAATTTGTGTCAATAAGATGTTAAAAAAATAGAGTAAAATTTTAAGGGTTAGTTTCCCTAAGTATGGGAGGGGTTATTTCCCCTCAAATTGGGAGCTGATGAGGTGAAACTATATTAGGTGCAAGTTTGATGAATGGTTTATGGTGAGTCATAAGGTTGGTGAAAATGGGGTTGGGGACTTGGAGCACAAACATGTGCACAAAATATGATTAAGTGTGATAGCTAAGATCATGCATAGACTAAGTTTCCATGGTGGGTAAAAATAATGTTGGTTTTAGAAGGATTGGTGATGGGGTAATTGAGCCACAATGTTAGGCATAGTTGATCAAGTTATTCTTATCAAGTTTCCTAGATAGGTTTAGTGTTTTCATGGGTATTCAAGTTAAGAAGTGATCTTATGAAAAAAATAAATGGTTTTGTGTGTACTAGGTAGTGAAAATTCAAATGTTCAACATGGTAAGGTTGTTCAATATAATCAAAATGACCAAGTCAAGGTCATCATAAAATATGTGATAGTTTGAGCCAAAATATCCAAAGTCAAGGTGGACATGGTCGGATGGTTGGTTGGTTGGAGAGGGTGTTCTTTGAAGGTTAGGTTTGGTTTGGTGGAGAAGGGTAATCTCAAAAAGGTTCATACTAAGGTGTTGGTGCCAAAAAATTAAAAAGTGGGTTTCCTGACTATCGATGCTCAAGGGTCCTAAACTCAACCATCAGTGATCACCTTGATCATCAATGGTTAGGGGGAAACAATAAAACCATGGATTATAAAAGTGAAAAATAGAAATCATTTTCACTATTTTCTTTTGACTCTCTGACTCTCATGCACTTGGAAACTTTAGCATTTTGTTTGAGAGTGTTAAGAAGGTGGGGTTGATTGTTGATTGGTTGATTGGGGTTATGTTGAGCTAGTGTGGGACTAAGGATATAGGGAAGATGATGACATGGCCAAGTGGTGAGCTATAGGATTCCTCATTGATGATAGTCAAAGAATGAGGTATGTGCTACCTTAAATTGATAGGTTAGGTTGATGTTAGTTATTTATTAATTAAATTTTATTAGTTTGTTATTAATTTGAGAGGGTATTGTTTTATGTTTTACTTTTATTGATAAAATTTATGGGTAAAAATGAATTTGAGAGCATGGATTAGTTTGAATGAATTCAAGGGATAAAATTAGGGTGATTAGGTATTAGAAAGGAGAAGTTTGGCTAGGTTTTCTTTAGGTAGATAGGGTTGGGGTTTATCATCGATGGTTCACATAGTGACCATCTGTTGTCATACCTGACTATCAGTGGTCATAGTTGATCATCAATGGTTGAGGACCATAAGTTATATGGCCAATAAACCATTGATGGTCATAGTGATCATCGGTGGTCAATTGAATGGTCAAGGGGTTTAATAAAAAGTTAAGGAAAAGTGGTTAATATGTTTTTGATAGAATGGCTAAGGCTAGTGTTTTTAGCATTTTATAATGTGGGTATAGGGTAGTCTTAAAGATATGGTAATATAGTTAAGATATAAACAATTAAGTGTTTAGTAGGTAGGTGAAATGAGGTAAAAATGGGGTGAAAGGTATGGTCAAAGTAGGTAATATAAAACTAAGTGTGTTGTCTAACAATTTTGGTAGGAATAAGATTAGATCTAGATATGGGATCAAGTTCCCCAAATCTTTATAGAGATCTATGGTGGGATGATGGATGGTGATTGGGCCCATATGGAGGAGTTTGGCCTTGACATGATAATGTACTTCCAACATGTATCATGAGATATGATGATGATTATGGTCCTCATCAAGAGATGGGATCTAGCCACAAATGCTTTTCTCCTATTGACAGGTGAGATGACCATCCTAATAAAGGATGCATATAAGATTACATACCTACCCATTTGGGGGGAGCCAATATATCATATGAAAAGTGAGGAGAGAGATTATCACATATAACTCCTATATGTGAGGATTAGGCCTTCACTTGGTGGAATGTTGGAGGTTTTAGCTATAGGCCATTGTATCAGAGTGCTAGAGATGACAAGTGATTGATGATGATGATGATGATGATGATGATTATGATGATGATGATGATGATGATGACGATGATGATGATAGTCTCATGTTTTGCATTTCCAAATTTGAGTAGTGGGTGATTTCTATATCTATTTTTGGGAGTCTTGGTGGAAATGTTGCTTGGTCAGATAGGTTTTGGGTGGGCACCTATTTTATTAGTATAGATTTATAGGGAGTTATGGGGGTTTAGAGTGCATAGGATATATGGCATCAGTGCAAGTTTTTTGATTCATTATTTGGCATATGAGCATATCTATGTTTGGAGATTGATGGGGCTGCCATGGGAGGGATATACCTAGATGGACTTCGGGGTGGGATTTATGCAATGGAGGAGTGATTATGCACTCATAGGAGATAGAGGGTACATGATGGATATTGATTGGTTTAGATGGTCAATTGAGGCCTTAGTTGCTAGAGATGTGGTTTGGAGGCCGTATGTCAACTCCTAGATGTGGGCCCACTATACTTGGCATATTTTGTTGATGTAGAGCTATAGGTGGATTTTTGGGAAGAGAGAGGGTAAGACTAAGCTCATCCCTTTTGATAGGATTTATAGGTAGTTTGGCATAGTATACTAGATTATAATTACATTCTCAAGGTAAAAATAAGATGATAATAAATTTTTGATTCTAGTGCCATAGTGAGTGAAGGTGGTTCTTGATCATGAGGAGCTACCTATTAGTGTAGAGATTGATGATGTTGATTTTGTTGATGGCTATGTGACATGGTATCAAGCCATATATATAGTGGAAAATTTTAGGTTAGATGATGGAGGTAGGCAAGCTATGAATGAGGACCTAATTGGTTGGGGTCCATAGGTACATGTATATGGAGGTGCCCCTAATAGATAGGTAAGAGCAGCACTAGCTACTACATAAGTATATATCACAACTTTATAAGGGTATGTGGCCACATTATAGGGTCAAGTTTCCATTATGACAAGCAAGAGGGACTAGGATAAGAATTCACCAAGCTTGGTGACCCAAGAGAGGGACACTTTGAGATAGAGAGGAGTATTTGCAACACCAATACGACCACTAGGTAGCATCCCTATGGCATGATATTGATTCATAGTTTAGGATTTGCATTATTATGAGGCCATAGTTCTAAAAAAATTTCCATAGGAGCCTCGATGGGGTAAGTAGATGGCTAGCTTGGTAGGTGGTACAAGTGTAGTGAATCTAGGTTAGTGGGATAATTCATTGAGTGGATAGGTAGGCACCTTAGGGGGGAAGACACTAGGTGGTAATGGTATATGTATAAATATGGGTGTATATGATTTTGATACTAGCCTATGAGCTGATGTAGTAATATGTATACATTTTGAGGGAGAGATTCACATTATTACATGAGCTATTTTTTTATCAAACATGATGTATATGATGTGATGATGATATATGGATATTATTTTATGGTTCATGGTTTATGGTTTTGGTGTTTATAGTTATCATGATTATGCTTATGGTTATGTGATGATTATGGATGATGCTTATGATAAGTGGTTATAGATGATTATGATCATGTAAGGTTTTGTTTCATGTATGGTTATGATCATGGAAATGTGATATGATCATGGTTTATAATTATAGATGGTTGTCTATGGTTTAGATTATGGTTATGATGTTTATGATTATAGATGTTTTGGATATGGTCATGGATATGGTTATTATTCTATACATGGTGATGATGTTATGATGATATGATGTTTATAGTTTATAGTTATGTTTTTGATGATGATACATGAGTTAAAGTTTAAATAACTAAACTAGATGTGTGAAAAGAAATGAAATGCACAAGACATATGTCTAAGTGAATACATGAACCAAATATGAGAGGATAATAAAAAATCATGATGCTCCTTCATTAGTAAGGACTAAACAAAACCCAAAGTTTTACTGGCTTAAGGAACATAAGCCTTTCAAATGGTTCACATTAGCATGCTTTGGTTGGCAAAATGGTATCTTGATTACATCATGTCAAGTAAGCTCTAAATTCCTTGATTTTGTAGATGTTACAAAGTGGATATGGGTAGTAGGTGATGTGAAGGGTAATGTAACCGCTTGTGGGTTGGTTTTTCCCTTTTATATATGAGCTAAGAGCCTTAATAGACAAGTCCATGTTTTTATGTAGGGTATAGACTGATCAATGTGGGAAGTCTACCAATTCTATGTATGAAAGCTGATTGTAACATTATTAGGATAGCTTGTTCTAATTTTGATATAGGGTCTTTTGATTTCTTAGTTTTTGATAGGTTTATGAAGTCGATTGATGTGAGAAGCTTAAAATGATTACTTTGAAAAAATTAAGTAAGCCATCCTTCAAGGGAGTGGTTTAAGTTTAGTCTTGTTCATTTTGGTAGCTATCCTTCAAGGAAGTGGTCTATCATTTAAGAAATTTTAAATCTTAGGTAGCTACCCTTCAAGGGAGCAGTCTACATTCTAGAGATATTTAGCCCAAGTGATATTAAGGTATGCCAAATTATTTTGATGCTAGATTAGACATGGACAAATCTATGTATGCTTGAGTTTTACCTTTATGAGGGAAAAAACCTAGAGCACAAGAGGTTAATTATAGGTGAAAAGGGTGCTTTATAGAGACAATGATAATGGGATTCTATCTAATTATATATGAAAAGTATCCATCAAATCCATGTCATGGGTATAGCCATGGTACCCATATTAAGGATTAGGCTATGACTATGATGGTTAATCACATGGTTCTATGTTGTAATTAGTTGTCCTCCAAGGGATAAGATGAGGGTATTAAGAAGGTAAAAATATCATAAATCAAAGGATGATCTTAAGTTAGACAAAAGGTGAGTTTGATCCCTATTTAACAAAATAAATGATGTAGATACAAATCATTAAGAGGATCAAGTTTTGTTTTGCCTTCAAGAGAGGACAAATCATAAGCTCCTGATCCATACTTGTGGGTTATGATGTAGGTTCTAAGCCAATTGAGATAAAACTTATCTCACTTGGTTTTATTCATATTGGTCACATGTTGATTTTCCTTTAGGATGAGGTCTCTGATATTGAATTCTCATTCCTTCAGGTGCTCATTATAAGTGTGTTTGATTCATTATTAGTAGACATGAAGGTGATTAAGTGCAACTAGGCATCATTCATTGATTAGATCAATTTGTGCTAGATGTTCTTGATGATATTCTCTCTCAGAAATGATGTCTTGCAAGGATATGTGAAGAGAGGGAATATAGAATTTGAGAGGCAAGTCCACCTATACTATAAAGACCAAAAAGAAAGGGGTATCACCTATAGATGTTTGAATGCTAGTGAAATAGGTTAGTAAAGCAAAGGGGATGTGCAAGTGTTAATCCCAAATAGAATCACTACCTACTTTAGTTAACATCTTGCTGAAGGTTTTGTTATAGGATTTTACCTATCCATTTTCTAATGGATGATAAGGTAAGGAAAAGCTTAACTTGATTCCAAATGCATCAAAAAGACCTTATACTTTCTTGTTTTTTAAATATTTTCCATTATTGATGATGATCTTATGGGGAACACCAAAATAATAGATGATATGATGATTAATGAAGTTGACTATCTTGTCAACTTTGGTCAAGATGAGAGGAATAGCCTCCACCCACTTGGTGAAATACTTATTGGTGCTGATGATGGAGTGGTGCCACTATGAAGAATACAAATTGATTTATCTAATGAGGTTTAGTCCCCATCATGAGGAGGGCTGAAATTCCTTGGATAATTGAAGGCCATGGGTTAGTGCATGATGTAAATTAGCATGCTTTTGATATTTAACACACTTTTTTAACATAATCACATTAGTCTTGGTTGAGAGTGGGCCAATAGTAGCCAAGGCAAAGGATACATTTAACAATAACTAGACCACTAAAGTGTCTCCCATAGATCCTATCATGCATTTTCTTGATATCATGGGAAGTTTCATGGCTACATAGACAACAAAGAAAGAGGCCATTGAAGCCATATCTGTAAAGGATTCCCCCTAGTATGGTATAATGAGAGGTACTCTAAATAAAGGCTCAGTGGGCATTCCTAGAGAGGTTGGGAAGAATTATGTTGAGGTTGACGTAGTCAAAGGTTTGTTTTTACTAAAATTTTGATGGAGATTTCCCCACACTACAAATGGTAGGGGGGTTAGATTGGATATAAGAGGGTTTGATAAAATGATGGATGGTGATAAAAAGTTTAGATTTGGAAGATTGAGATGGGATTTGGGAAGTAAGGGAAGTAATTGTATCTATGAACTTATTACTAGATCATGGAATAGATTGGATAAGGTAATGATCAAATGATGCTAAGAGTACATCTACTATTTATTTTTACTATTGCAATAAATCATTCTTACATTGGTAGGATCCATTGACCTAGTTAACCATAAGTTGGGAATCATCGAATACACTAATCATATTAAATCCCAAGGATAGAGTGGTTTAAAGGCCTATTATTAGGGATTCATACTCATCCATATTATTGGTACACTCAAATTCAAGTTTGAAGGAAAGAGGAAGAGGTTTTCCATCAAGGGGAATGAGAATAACTACATCACTCCCACCTCATTAGCACTTTGAGCCATCAAAGAACATGTTCATTTGGTATTTAATGTCTTATGTTGTATTTAAGTGTTCACTTAAGTAGGCACGATGCTTGGTCATGCACACAACTCTAGTTTTCAGGAATTTCTAGTGTTAAGAGAGTAAAGAATAAGGGGAGCAATGTCTAGTGTACAAAATTTAAACACATTAGCACATTGGCATCAGTTTCACATAAGGTGTGAGCCTTATGTGCTCACCTAAAGAATAATAACGAAGGGATCAAGTCCATGTTTGGATATTTACATCATGGTACATCCAAGGGTTATGTAGGGTGTAATAGTTTAGGAGGTTCATTGGGTCTCTGGCATAGATGCTCAAAAAGATAGGTTCATTGATGCATGCTTAAATAAAAGGGGATAGACATGGGGATGTCCATTCATTATAATTTCACCCTTTAGTACTAGATCTAACACAAGGGCCTTTGTGGTGGGTAAGAGGTATAAGTATTGCAAGGCACCACTTACTATAGGGTTGAGTCCCAGTTCATTAACATTATTAAAAATGGGGGAGAATAAAACTTAACAACCATAATGCAATAATATATATAACACTTAACAACTAATACTCATCCATTTTCATCTATTGTTCATTATAATAACTAGTAGCAACATTCACTTCTCAATCATATTCTTACTAGTGCCAGAGGCTCATAGATGAGCATGGCTTACATCTACTACTTTAGAACTCAAGACTTAATCCATCTATCACTCTCAAATTCACCAAATCTCTACTACTAATCTCCTCTTCTTTCTCTTTGAGGTCACCTCCTTTATAAAGACATTAGCCACTCTTCTTTCTTACTAGATAGGCACATTCTAAAGGGGGGGTAATTGAGAGCTTATTCACTTCATTACACCATAAATGACACTCAAGGTGTGTGTCAAGTGTTGAACTATCAGACGGGGTTGTATGCCTACTTACTCTACTAATATCTTCATGCTGCTTGATCCTTGAACCACCATGTGTAAGACTAGGTAGGTATGCCTCAAGACTCATAATACTATACAACCATTGGCCAGATGGCTCAAAGATTTTGGGAGTCTATCTAGTCAGTGCCAAGGTGTGAAAAAAGGGTCCTTCACTTCCTCCAAGGGTCTCTACATTCCAAGGTTGGTCCAGCTAGTACAGGATCAAGACTTCTCAAAAGGGGTCCTAACATCACCGAATACAACATTGTTAGTCCTCCTCAGACTAGCCCTAAAGTGCCTTAGGTATGCAGAATTCAAGTGCACCCTGTTATAAATCCTCTTTAAATTTTTTATAGCCTTGTATGGTACCATTCAACTCTTTAATAGAATCATCCACTTTTGTAGATGTTGCTTTGAGAGCAAGTATATCAATGCTTCCCAATTCCTTTTTGAAGGCTTCCAACCTTTCCTTTGCCCTTATCACTCTTCCATCTAGGAGTTCCCCTACTAGTTGGCCTTCATCTAGAAGGCACAAAATATTACCTCCATGTATTTCTCTTGTGTTTTTATTTGGTCACTAAGGTATTTGACTTGTACCATCATTTGCATGTGCTTGGTCCTTGAAACCATGAATAAATGCTAAAACAAGGCATAATTTTCCTCCTTTATCTACTTGAGGCATGCATTGATGATCTCCACCTAGTGCATGAAGTTGTAGAAAATGGCATCTACTTCTTTGATGTTTCCTTCAAGCTTAGTGAAGAGGTCTTCAACCTCTTCCATCTTCTTTTCCAATTCACCCCTTATAGCCTCACAAGTGTTTTCCTTATCCTCCAATGTCACCTTTAGCCTAGGTATCATCTACTCAATGAGAATACAAGTGTAATCAACCTCCTTCATGCTGAAGTAATCGATGTTGTCTAAAAGGGTGGGCTTTGCTTCCTTGGCATATTTGATCAATTATCAAAGCTTGATTTCGGTTTCCTTAAGCTCTTTCTCTATGTCTTTAGCAAATTTCCTCTAGTTACTAGCATGAACATCATTGATGATGTTATAACATGCCACAGAGGTTGCCATCTTGATCAAAGCATTGGTCAAGTGCATGGGGTTCATTTCATAGGGGTTTAGTAGATGGTAGGCATGGCCCTCTTCTAGCTTCTTGTCATGTTAGATGGCCTTTATAGGGACCTCAAACTCTTGTTTGTTCATGTAGCAGTCTATGGCCCATGAAACTTAGTAGCACATAAGGGTTTTGGTAGTTCTTGGAGGCATGAAATTTATCATGTAAAATTCATCATCCTATTTGAACCCCATCTATGCTTTCTTATAGTTTCTGGGCTCAACCTCTACTTTTTCTTTGAGCTCTTCTTCTTCACTGGAATTGGTGCCAATCCTTATTTATTCAACTATCTATTCTTCTTTTTTTTCATTGGTTCTAATCCCCATTTATTCAATTATCTCTTCTTCTTCTTCTCTTTCCTCTCTAACACTAGGCTCATCATTTTTTTACTCTTGTGTGGGTTCTTTAGTGAAATTTTCACCCTCATCCTCTTCCTAGTGTAGCACCTCTTCCTCCACTTATTTTTATAAGGTGCTAGCATCACCTTTTTGCTCCTCAAATTCCCCCTCCAAGCTAGGGTGTACCTTCTATGTAGCTTCTTCCACTATTTGGGTGTCAATGCTGAGTGTTACCTTGGCTTTTTCTCCCCTAGGCTCCATGCCAACGGAACCCTTCTTTCTTTCCTACTCCTTTAGCATGCACATATTTTCCTCTTAGGCTACTTTTACTACTCATTCCTTCTTCTTGGTAAATTTTATCTATGCCTTCTCCATCCTTTCTTCTTTCTTAGCCTTCCCTATTTTGGGCATTTCTTTGTGATACTTGTGTAGAACACTTTTCTTCCCTCTTTTTAGCTTCTTCAACCTTGATCTAATCAATATCAACCTAAGTTATGCCTGAGGCCCTCAAATCCTTGCACCTCTAGTGTAAGGTGAGTGCTACATTTATGTGGCCTTGGTCCAAGCCCATTTCTCTACATTTTTATAGCAGATCTTCCTCTTCATTACCTATACTAGAAGGAGTTCCTTCTTCAGGCACTTTTCCTACTTTATTCATCTCTTCCTTCTATACCCTATGCATTACTTCACTTTTTTTGCTCCTCTTCTTCTAAAATTTGGATGATATCATTATGCACCCCTAACTTGGCCATATCCTCTTTCTACTCCCTTAAATCCCACACCTTTTTAGTCTTATCATCATAGGAGCTAAGTCTCCTTAGCTTGTGCCTTGGTTTTTTTGGCTATGTATGTGGAGGAGGTGAAGGGGATTATTCACTAGGAGATAATTATACATCATTAAGTGTAATGTAGGTGCCTTATCCCCACTCTTCCTCTTATGATCCCTCATTTGATGTGTCTTCCTCTAGTGTAGGGGAATGGGCCTTTTCTTTCTTTTTTCCCTTTGAGTTTTTGGGGGCTCAAGATTTGAAGTGCATGTACTTCTAGTATGATTTTATCATTGAGGCTTCCCCTTTTGAAGTTATCTTTATCTTCAACCTTTCCTTGATCTCTTATAGCATCTCCCCCCTCTTATTTATGGCAATCTTCTTCTTTTCATGGGGTGTAGGGGTTCCTTCCTTCCTAGTTAGGACTGGGGGGTCTCTTCCATTCTTAATGCTAAACCCCACACCATCATCCTTTCTTCTAGGATTCATCACATAATATAGTCTATGGATGAATTCAAGGATCATTACCTCCTACATAAGATAAATATATATCTAATTTGAGGCATCCTCTTTGTCTTTTATCATGCCTCCATCCATGTGAGGGAATTTTCACCTCATCTATTATCTTTCTACATCTAGTTTTTTTATTAGAATGTCAAGGCTCTATGCTTTGTGGATTTTGTTGAGCACATCCTAGAAGAACTTGGTTGAGAAGGTGAAGGGAATATTTAACCATACCAACTTCTTCCCATATTTGAGTGATAGATGGATGACACAGTAGTGTTGCATGATGATGAAGGTTATCATTCCAAACATGCTCATTAGGAGCCCTTGTAGGATGCACCACTCTAACCTAAAGGCCTATATGTATTTCTTGCACCACTTGAATATTCAATTATTGTACTTGTAACTAAAGGCCATGGGGTATGTGAAGTCCTTATATTTATATGTTGTGTTTTTGTGGTGTTTTGGGAACACCCATAAGTTATCTTTTCCACCATTAGGGATCTTGATTCTTCCATGATTATCAAGATGAGGATGCATCCCCATCTTAATGTCCCCTTCACACTATGGCACTCTAGTATGTTCTTGGTCATTTATGTGGCATTGAACTATGCCATGTTGAAATTTACCCCCTGTGTCATGTGATATGCTAAGTAGAGGTATGCCTTGGACACATTGATCCATCTCCCTTCCAGGCATAATTTTGAGTTGACCAGTCAAACTATCATCCTTGTGCCTAGGTCGTCACACTTAATGATGGGGAAAGTGTATCCCCCTTAAAGTAATTTAGGAGTTTTGTGACATGTTCCACCTTTTCATCATTACCCATCAGTTGATGGATGTCTCTTTTAGATTATGGTAGTCTAGTTATCTTATTGATTAGGCATGCAAATATCTTCATGCATCACCCTATGAAGTACACACCATCTTCATGTATGCATGAGAGGAGGAACTAAATAAGTTATTATAGCTTTCTAAAACAAGGAAACTTATAAATTTGAGTTACACCTAAAGCCTTCAATCTATCTCTTATTGAGATGTCAAAGATTACATTTCCCTTTGAGGTCTTACACTTAGTGTCCACCATCCAATCTTACATCAAATATTGAAAGTGACTTAACATCTAGTGGTTGTAATCTCAAAGTTGAAATACATGTATAAAATGAGCACCAAGGTTCACCAACTAACACTTCAAGTAGAAACTACATATATTGGTAGGACATCTTAGTCAACACCTCAGCTTCCACCATCATAATGTTGATTACTTCTACTACCTATGCCCTTGTCTTCATAGTAGCTACTTCCTCTATTATCTGAACCTACTTGGGTCTGAGTCATGTCTCTTCATATCTTGATGGCTTCCACTTATACATCATTTTGAATCTATTGGAATTGAAATGTAGGAGGTGTGGCTTGCTAAAACCCCTAATTTTGGTTTGGCATGAGTTGTCTATCTTAGCTTCTCTAGTTGTTAATGGTATCCTAGTGTTTATTCTAGTTCACCTTTTTTGCTCTAGTTTTACTACACCACTTTAATCTTGATGCACTTTATAATCTAGTTTGCTACACCAATCCCTCAATTGAAGTGCTATCTACTTTATGGATATTCACTCTCTTGGGGTTATTTGGCTCTGGTTCTTCATCAATTTCATATAATTTTGTAACCTTGTTCATTGACCATTCACCCTATTTATAGCTTGATATGTCAACCACTATTATTTATGTTGTTGTCTAGACTTGATTGTCAGATTTCCTAAGAGATCATGAGATATTTAAAAATTCTATGTCTTGTCTATATTAAATGTGTATCTTTGTTCCATTATCACATTAAATACTTATAATGGATTTTTGGTGATGTGACATCCTTTTTAAAATGGTCACTTCCTATTTTTATTAGGTAGATGCTAGCTATCCTTGATGATCTCTTTCTATGCATCTCCTTGGTCTGACCCTCTCCTCTCTTGTGGAAACTTGGGTGCAACACCTCACATACATGCAATTCATCCTCCTCAATTTCACTTATTCTAGTTGTGCTCTTCTTTCAGCATGTTTCTTTCTCTTGGTTGATTTCTTATGTGTCATCTTGCCTTGACCTAGCCTACCCCATACAAATTCTGTATGCTGACCCTCCAACACTTGGTATCTCCATATACTTTACACACTTTATAAGAAGTGCATCTTTTCACTAATATTGTGCTCAAATAATTTTGGCATCTTCTCATCTCACATTGCATCCAACCTAGTTGAACATTTTCTCTAGCACCAGCCCTCCAGTGGTTCAGCATGTTCAAGAATTACTTATACCATCTCACCATACTCCTCTTTCATAGATGTTTCTTTTTCTACTACTACTTAACCTATAATCTTCATGTACCCATAACTTAGGTGTATGGTCTCATGAACTAGTGGTGAAAGTGTTTGACTCACCTAATTGGATTTATGCATAGAGTGGTAAAACATAAGGACCTCTACGACCATCTTTCACTATGTATTACTAAGAAAATCACATGGTTCAACTTATGACAAACCTTATTTTGGTCAACTCAATTCAAACTGACTATTGACCAAAGAGTTAGAGTATACTTGGATTGAATTCCACCCTATTATTGGTATGGATTTAATTAGTTGCCATTAAAATACCCTTAAATAATTTCACCAAATAAGGTGAGTAGTTTGCATGCACCATTCTCTAAAATGTGATGGATGACATAGGGACCCATCCATCAAATCTATAGCTTTTTTAGGAGTCAAAAGTATTTGGAGTCATATAGCAAGACTAAGGATCCTTTAGTTAGTACAATGCACTTGATATGCTTGTCATGCCACCTTTTTTGGTGTGAATTCTCAACTTGTTAACCCCACTTGGCTTTGGTATACATCTTTTCCAACTGATATAATTCTTCCAACCTTGTACTCAAAGATTCTTGGTCATCAAGGTGGCCAATTCACATGATGTATAAAGAAGGTACTAAAAAATTTAGGGGTAGAACTACATCCACACCAAACACCAATTGAAATGGTGTAGCCATGTTCAATCACTTATATGTCATGTGGTAGTCCCATAGTACTATGGAGACATGATCATCCTAATCCTTGCAACTAACATTACATATCTTGGTGAGGCACATTTCAAGGATCTTATTAAAGGCTTCAACCATGCCATTGGCCTCTGGATGACATGGGGTGGTCTTGTGGTGCACCACCATATATTTCATCAGAAGGATGTGCATCATCACATTGATGAACTAAGTACCCCTATCACTAGTCAGACATGTGTCATATCTGAAACTAGAAAATTAGTACACTATGTGCATTGCTCATAGGAGTACGAGGTCTTAGAATAGAAGTAGTAGAAATATTTGTTTGTGAAACTCATTTTTGTGTGGTCTTAGGTTTGTTTAGAGTATCAGTAGTAGGAAAATGTTTACTTACTTTGGAGTATTTTAATATGCACAAGCTATCCAATGATCTCAAGTTGAGAATGATAATCTACAAGGAAAAGTAAATGAATAACATTTCCTTAATGAAATGTGCCATATGTGTGTAGCAAAATAAAAGAGTATATTATTCTCTTTTGGTAAGTTTATACTTGGTATTTCCAGTTTGACTTTATTTATATTTTGTTTTTTATCCATTGGTGATGGATTAAACACATATGTACCAAGTCCTATGGGTATGAATAGATTATGTAGTAAGTTATCAAGCAGATTAGTACATAGTTTGTTGGAATGCTCATCTAAAAATTGTTTACCATCTATATGAGTAGTGAATTTGGCCTGCTTTAAAGAATGGCTTGTAGTTACCTCCTTTATATCCATAGTTGGAATATGAGATTTGTCAAGTATCTCTTCTTTTTACCTCTTTTGTTAGAAAACTTACTTTAAGTATTTGATATGCCCATTACTCCTTTTGTAACATTACCTTTTCTATGTGTGATTTATTCTTTGACTTGTTCTCATTTGTAGGTTATTGATCTTTTTTATTGACAAAGTATATTTTTGAATGATTTGAATTTATATTTCCACTATACCCTGAGTATTGTGATCATTTTAATCAGCTATAGAGATAGGATGAATGATGCTTTGGGAATTTTTTCCCAATCCTTGACCATAATAACCAAAGTGCTGTAAATATTATTATCCAAAACCATATTATTTTGAAAGCTTAGTATCATTATGGAGGGGTAGATTTGTATACTTTGTGTGGTATAATTGATTCATGTGTAAATGTTTTGGCTCTAAATTATCCTTTCGTACCCATATTTTTTGTTTTGGTACTTGTGTTATAGAAGATGTATTCATGATGCGAGTGGGTTGTTTGATAGATGTATCAATGATAGGATCACCATGATTAATTATGTTTTGGATTATGTTCTTCAAGGCAAAACAACAATTTTTATGATGTCCATGCATTATATGGTGTGCACGATAATATTTCGATCTCCTTAAAGGATGTGGAAGTGGTAGGTTGATCAATTTGTTTCCAAGCATTTCTCTAAGAATTTCACTTGAATTATTAGTAACCTTCTTCTTGACATATAATATTTACATCACTTATTCTCAATGTAATTTTTTATAGTTTTTCATTTGGATATGAAACCTTGTTGGGTATAATATTGATAGAGGAAGAGGCAAACACATGGTTAACACTATCATAATTTGGATTCTATAGGTATGTAATCTATTTTTTCAATGATGTGAGTTTGGAACTAAAAATATTTTACAATTATTATATTAACTTGATCATAAGGATGATTTGATATTTTAGGGATTCACAAGCACAAATCCTAGGTACCTCAGATTGAATATGCATAAACACACCATCTACCTTACTCCTTGAAAGAGTGATAACATGAATCTGAATAGAGGGATGGTAGCTATCACCCTCCTCAAGGTTAGGAGGAAGAATCTCAATATTATTGCAACGAGATTGGTAAAGATAATTTTGAAGTTTATCTTGATTAATATAATTATATGATTTGGTTATTTTGAAATTTCTAACAAAGTAGATAAGACAACAAGAAATGAATACAATAAGATATTGGAAAGAAAAGTGCTCAATAGATGTATACATATTTAACATAATTTTAGGAAACTAAAATATATATTTTAAATTTTTAATACTTTGAAATCAACAATCATAATTCAAAAAAAAATAGTAAATAAAAAAACCTTGGGTCAACAAGGGTTTATAGACTAAAGGTCAGGGTCACCACAACATGCCAAATGAAGAGAAAGTAATATAAAGTGATTGGCTAAGAATTTTTGGAATCTAAAATAGATTTTTTATGAAAAACAAAAAAAAAGGTGAACTCATAAATTTAGGGAAACAAAAGTAAAGTGTAGGACATGTAGGTCTAAATTTTCAAAAAATAGTAAAACACAAAATTTAAAAATCCATATAAAATTTTGGAGAAAAAAGAGGTTTTTATTTATATCAGTAGGAGTATTAAAAATATTTGAGTAATTTTAAAATAGACCCCTTATGAAAAAAATTGATCAATCCAAGAGAAGCAATCACAAGTGTATGGACATGAAACCCTAGGAATAAAGTAAGGGTGAAACCCTAGGGAAAAACATAAATAGATGTTGATTTTTTGCACCAAGATGGAGGAGAACTTAGAAATAAAAATTTAACCCCTAGGAAAAATTCAAAATTTTGAAAAAGAAGGTTGAAACCCAAGTGAAATCTATCATTTGGCAAGGTTTGATCAATACATGAGTTCACTAGAATGTTTTATGCTAAATGGGTTCAATAGATAAACATGTTAAACAAATAAAACTATTTGAATGCAATATGAAAATAATTCAAAATTCAATAATGTATGAAAAATAATGGAAATTTACCTATTTAAGCATGTGCAGTAAATATAGTAAAATATTATCAACCAAAGGGTAAAGAGAGCATATTTTATTATGTATCTTGTTATGGACTATGATAATGATATGGAATCATATCAATATTGTAATAAAAGATCCATATCATGTTTGTTTTATGTTTTGACTATTTTTACTACCTAGACACTTTCGTCAACCTTGGAGATTTCTATTGATGTTAGTGTTCTTTTTTTACTATGTATCCAAACCAAAATATGGACTCTTTTCTAAATCCATAAATTGATTGTTTATGGGTTTTTTTTGTCTCATTTCCTTTAATGTATTCAAATCATTCACACATTTTTTTTCTCTTCATCAAATGATAAAACCCTAGCTTCCTCACCCTTGGAGTGAATGTGGGAAAAATGGATTAGTGTGCACATAGTTTTAAGTTACCCCAATGACCACTCTATCAATGGGCATTACCTACATAACCAATACTTTGAAGAGGAACTCAAAATTATGTAGTTATCCCATACATGTTGGATTGTGTTTGGATAAGGATGCAATGTGTGATAATAAGTATATATAGTGACCTAGCTTGTAACTTGTAAAATATGGTTCATGGGATGCTCCTTCAATATTTTAAACCTCTAGAGATATTGTTCCTATGACTGATATGAAAATAGGGACAACTAGGGTAGGTTTTCTCACGTAAATTCATGATTGAGTGATTTTGGTAAGTTACCCCTTTGGCCCCTCAATTTTATCCAAGTATTTTTTCAAATTTTGGTGCACAGTGTAGAGGGACCATTGTTTATTTTGTATGCAAGTATCGATATGACATAGGAGAGCCATGATACAAAAGGACCATGGTGCGGGACTGGTAAGCATGAGATTTGAAGGGCACAGAAGGACAATGGTGTGAGAGATCCAACATGAGAAGACCCAATCAAGAGAAAATGTGGCACGAGGGACCAATGACTAGAGGACTCAGAACAAAAGTAGATGACTAGGGGAGCATGTGAGAAGCAGAGTACGAGGGACACAAGAGTAGTTATAAGAGGAGATCAAGTATGATACTTCAACCCCAAAAATTGAAGGTTTTGTACTAGCCCACGAGGAATGGAACACTTGGACACACACACACACACACACACACACACACACACACACACACACACACACACACACACACATATATCATAGAGCAAGGATCTAGGGGTGCAAAGGCCCATGTCTATAAGAAAAACCAGTTGTAAGAGCCATGGATCTTAGTCTGTTGAGAGTTTGTGTGCCATTCGTCATTGGTAACTAGGAGTATGACACTTAGTTAGGGAAAAATAAGTATAAAAACCCTTGTTTTAAGCATTCAAAAGGGGGGAGAGATCATTTTTGGGGAAATATAGATAGTCGTGTATTTAATAAGCCTTTTAATGAGAATTTAGTGTTTATCAAATTGTATTTTAAACAATGAAATATTCTAAGTATTGAATGGTTTAATATGTTTTATTTTCAAGTCATGAGTTCCTCTCTTTTATAACTAGTTATTAATGGTAGTATATTTATGGCATTGACACAAGAGATGAGCAAACACACATTATGCTTCAAAGCCTTTAGGAACTGATCTTTCACTACGTGCTTTGGGTGAGAGCACGAGACTCATCTTTCGTGTGATAGGGCCAACATGCTAGCTTGTTGGGAAGAGCTTCAATGTTGATGTAGATATAAAGAAAGCTTAACATTTTGGTTTCATTGCTGAGACCTGAAGCAATTGGAGCATAATCATGAGAAAATATTTGAGTGCATCACATTAGAGAATATTAAAGAATGGGTTAGTAGTGTAAAAGATAACTTTACAATCCCTTATTTAGAACTAGGGGTTTCTGCATGATAGTGGGTAGAGAAAAATCTCTACAGCTCATTGTATGAGACTTTCTATTCTGAGGTCCCAATTCTCTTGAATTCTTGGATCCTAGTATTTACTCAAAGATGTTCTAGAAATCTCAGAAGAAGGCAGTCTTGGACACTAGAATGATAATGGAGATTAACATGACTTAGAGTTCGCTGGATGTGAGCAGTGAATTTTTAGTGGAAAGGCCTTCAAAATAGTTATATTTTGGAATACATGGTAGTCACTTATTCATGCCCTAAGGAAGCAAAGTTCCATTTTCTATGAGAACCAAGGGGATATTATCTTTCATTGTTTTCCTTTGAGATTAAGAAGTTAATTATTGATCTTGGGTTGGAAACACTACCCATGGAGGGCTAAAATCTCCTATATATGAGCTGCACATTTGGAGGGGAGACTAACTATTGATAGGAGATTGTGGGTTTAACATGGTAGCAAGCTAGTGAGTGTTACAGAAATAGAAGTATGATGAAGCTCAACATAGGATCATGGGAGTTAGTGGCATAGAAAGAGATCAAGAAAACTCAAGGAATGGTTTGAAGAGTTGTAGGGAGCTAGATATGTGCAAGGAACCCATCACTTTTGAGCCATGTCTTTTACCACTTTTATCCTATGAAGGAGAAATGAGATAGACTATCGACAATGAAGAACTAAGTACGAGTCAACCAGGCTCCCCTACTTTAGTGTATGCTCATACCTTTGAGTTGAAAAAAATACATATACAAAATTAGGATATAGATAGTACAGACTCAGAAACTGAATGAGTAAGGGAGACTGAAACTAGACTAGTAAGTGATAATTTAGAATCTACATCTTTCCCTCTACATGGTAATTCTATGGCATAGCTTGGAATGCCTAAAGGATCTAGTCCTCAAGGCTAGAACATAAGACCAAACCTAAGAAATTAACCCTCTACCATGCCTCTTTTCCATGGGCACTGCTACTAAATGCACTAGAGGAGGATTAGGAGGAGGTGATGGAGGAAGCAGACCCCCTTCTAGAACTAGATCTAGATCTTCTTGAAAACCACCCACTCAACCACAACTCACTATAGTCTACTATGAGATGACATTGCATTTACCTAAATACCATGGGGTAGAGAATGCAACTGAGCATGTTCATAAGTGTGAACTAATTTGTAGGACATGTGGCATCACATCTTCTAGATGAAATGCAACATAGTTTATAACCACCCTTTTAGAGTGCACACATAAATGGTATCACAAATTTGACCCCTAGTAAGTAGTGGTCAACTATGACCAGCTCAAAGTAGTCTTCTTGCAAGAATTTGACATTGTTGATTTTCGACAACAAAGTATAGTAATGTTGAAAGACATAAAACATGGACTTATAAAGAACATACATGAATATGATGCATGATTAAAAACCTTGCTTTCAAATTCATCATTTGAAATCAATCCTACTCAGTATGCACAATTGTTCATGGGAGGATTATTTCTACCTTTTTAATGGACCTTGTCACAAATAACTTTTACAAGTACACATGAGGCATTGGAAGATGCCCTTCATGCTAAAGTGATAAGAAGCATGGATACCAGGATTAGTCTCTTTATGGAGGCACATATAACATCCATGGAATCTCAACTTGAAAAGTTGATGGAAATTAATACACATGAGAACATAGTGGTGTCTGATGTATCGACTATGAGACTGAAGGGCATACGAGGAACAACTACCTACCCAAGAACATCTATGTAGTAATAAAAAAATGTATGAGATTTTTTATGAATAACATGATATTCATTCTTGTCCACTTTTGTAATGGGCTACAAACATAAAGGTATCTAATTAATGTAAGATTTATGATGCTTACACATATGACACCAATGATTTTTGACTGATTAGTGATATTCATGAAGCTCGAGCGTGTGACACTCATCAAACTTCAATTGCCAATACTCAAGACAATGATGGATATCGAGGGTGCAAGAGAGGATGAGGATGAGGTAGTGGTCAGTTTCCACCAAGAACTTGTTACAAATGTGGTTCACTAGACCGTTATAAAATAGATTACCTCGAGTACCCAACCTGTGCATTTTTAAAAAAATATCATCGACTAGAAGAATGCCTTGATCTATATGCAACCATAACTAAGGACCAAAATGAAAAGGGTATCAACATGATTTACATAAACAAACCACAATGGTGCACACGACTGACCATCCCCATAGTGCAACAAGTGAACATCACCACTTGTAGTGGAGACTAAACTTAATCCACAACCAACCCAATCAATAAGGTACATCAAGAAGAACCATAGGAAAGGAAATACCCTAATGTGTAATAGAAAAAGGATGTCCTTCAGGATACAATGACACTTGTGTGAGAGATTCAAGGTGATATTCAATACCTCAAAGACAAGGATGCCACATAATGCATTGTAGTAAAAAATTAATCCAAACTTCTTATGGTGTAAGATGATTTTTAGGAACTATGAAAATGTATGCTCAATGAAGACATCATTCCCCAAATCAATGTTTAATTTTAAGGTCAAACCCACCACCAAATGAAGTCCACCATCACCTCAGTCAAAAAAGTGAAGATTTTTATTTAAATCATGCTCAATGTTAGGAAAGTCATAGTTCCCCTTCCTCAAAAGATGGAGAGATATTAGTTAATACAATAATAAATAGATGGGTAATCCATGATATTCTAGTAGATACTAACATAGAGGTAAATGTTCTCACTAAGGATGCTTGTTGAAAGATGTCTAGTCTAACCCTACATCCCTCTCCTCACATCTTGTTCATGGTGAATAAGACTTGAGTGCATCGTATTAGAGTCCTAAAAAATTCCATTGTTGATATACTTGGGGTTACCTTCAAAGCATATTTTAAGGTTTTAGAGTTGGTTGAATCTTATGACTATCTAGCCTTACCAAGAAGGCCTTAGTGTTATGAAAATCATGTAGTTTGTGTTTTAAGAATTGATACATTAGCTTTGAGACTATCGATCAGTGCATGGTAATAACCTTAGATCAAGCATAATGACCACCCTATATCAAGCCTATGAGCACTGATTAAGACATCAATACTTTATATAATGTGACTGCTCAAAATGATGAACAACATGACCCAATTCCAAATGGTATTCTCTAGTGGACAAATAACTAATCTATCTAAGATACTACAAGTAATGCTTATAACTATTGGGCCCATGGTGACTAAAATCTAACCAAAATATTGTGTAACATTGTAAAGAGAGGAGAAAACATCCTGTGCCAGCTCCTTAAATGCCATAAGTTTGTGTGCCTCATGGGTTTAGCAATGAGAGGGTGACTATAAGGACCACCACTAGAGAGACTAGAGGTGGATCCATGGTTCTAAGGACAAATGGAGGTACGTGACTTTGTCCAGTGCCTTGAGGAGTTCTATGTTACTGAAAATGATTGGATGAGGTCTTTAGATCACATTTTTTATGGTATCACTACCAGATGGTGGCATACTCATAAAGAACACATTTTTTATTGGGATCAAGTGTGAGCTACTCTACATCATAGATTTCATCATGATAACTAGATCAAAGGCATGCTTAGTTATAGTGGCATGAAAGTACCTGAACCTCACATTGAAGCTTGTGAGAAAATATGGTGAGCTAAAGAAACATTCTTACCATAGTACCTCTAGGTCCATGTGTTCTATGGGACTTTGTGCACTTGGGCTCATGCTTGGTATATTCATGAAGAAAGACACATGGGTACAAGATTTTGGTAGTTATTAAAAGAAAACATGATGTTGGTAATTTCTTAATTTTCACCAAGGATGGACTTGTACCTCACCCTTCAAGCCATGCATGAAGCAATTTTTGGAGATCCAAGTCTCATCAAATATCGACTAAACCATATTCATTAGGAACTTGAATAACCCTTGCATTTATTCACTGAGCCTCTCACACCATCAATTCCTGTACCATTGATAGTTTTGAATGAAGAACACCATAAATAAATTTACCTAAGAAATCAAAAACTCATCTTCCAAATAGATGAAAGTGAAGGATCTACCTCACTCGATTCCTAAATATGCTCTAATGAATATTTTATGTGTAATAAATATATCACAGTATTAACTTGTGGAGATATAGATGGGTACATTACCCATAATGTCAAAGCAAGGTAAGGACAATTGACATGCCCCAATGTGTCAATGAAAGAATAATTAACATACCCCAATGCATCAAGTGTGCCCCTAGTAGTGCTAGATATGGAAATGAGGCACATACTAAGTAGTGTGCCCCCATAGATGCATGGTGTGAGGACCATGTCAACATAGGCTCCAAACATAATAATCTCACAAATAATAATGTGCGTAAATAAGATCATGGTAATTATAAACACTAAAATATCTTATTATACATTTGGAAATGTTAGTTTTGACTTATCTTTGCCATATGTGACTCGTGATTACACATATGGATCTTACATTCCCTTCTCTCCTATTTGCTTGTATCCTATTGGTTCAACCTTCTTGATTTAATATCAATCACCTACAATAATTTTATACTCTATGTATAAACTATTTATTATCATACTGAGATTGTATCCTTAGCATTAGATCATTGTTTCTATCTAAATAGACACCTATGGCAATACTCAAACGAATTTAGATTCCAAAAATTGTCCACATCCACTGGGCTTTTTCTTGCTATAAGTAGAGTTTATTTTTAAATTCAAATAATATTTAAGGGTCAACTCATACATTTTGCATATCAGTGGTGGGAGAAGTTACCCAAAGAGTCTATGAGTAATACATAATAGGTATAAACCTATTTTATATTTAGCACATATAGAAAAAACCTAGCACCTATTAATAGCACATCTGCACATTCAAAGGGATTTCCCTATACTTCCCAAATCATAAATTAGTCATAAGGAGCTAGCCCTAGACAAGTCTAAAACACCTAAGCCAAGTTAAATTATAATTGTCAAGTGTCTAAAGATATATCACAAGATGCATTCATACTAGTGGATCATAATTACATCCTAAAATTATTAGATATACAAGTGTCACATAACCATTCATTATAAACTGGTTGGGATTATCTCAACCCATCACTCTTCCCCATTTTTAAAAGTTCACATAGTTTTGAAAGTGGAGTTAGGATTTCAAAGTCAAGGAGATAAATTTTCTAGTTTTGCACACATAATGAAAACTTAATATTTCATAAGAAGACTATTTTTAAGTAGGTGCAATGACATATACCAAAATGATGAAGCACAATCTAGATGGACAAATCTTACATCAAATAGACGCCTCCATCTTGACATAGGTTTCTAAATTCTAACAAACTTGTCAATATAGGTCTAAATACTTAGTCTCCTTATCTGAGTGACTACTTATCTATTTTTAGCCCTTTTTGTCACTTGCACACATTCAAAAACTTGCATATACCCAAACCAAGCCAAGTATTTTAATCTTACTAATTATTTCTATAAATAATAGATTATAATTATTCAATCATACTTTATTGTAGCAATAAATTTTGTGTTTTATTGCTATATATTTTACAATCTAAATTATCCTAAGTTTTACACTTGATAAAGTTATTTAATCAAAATAAGGTAAGACATATTGGTGAACCCGGCCCTTATATTGAGCATGAAAAACTCTAGGTTCCCTCAAGGTTTCATTCCACCTTCTTAGTGTTTCATATTTCTATGTTAGGGTTTTAGATTTGATTTATGAGTTTTCCTCATCATATAATAAAAATCAAAATATTTTTTACCCTAGGGTCTCATGTTTATTTTCATATTAAAGCTTCCTCTCATAGGCTTGTGACTTGTCCTCCTATTGTGGATGCTTAAGTCTAGATTTATATGTTAAACTAGTATTTTACACTTCACAAATATATCTCAAGGATATACCCTTAAGTTTGACCTTCTTTGTAGCCAAATGGCTCACACTCACCACCTCACTGGGTATAGTTACTTACTTCTTAGTCTAACCTTGATTATTTTGATTATCTAGATCACCTATAACCACAAAATGCCTAAAATATGATATATATCCTTCATTATTATTTACAAAACCTCAGTAACTTTCCTCCATCCTAGATAGTTACATTCAGGTAGGATAATACAATTTATGCTACCATCTCGACTCCAATGTAAGTGTCCTTACCGTAAAAACACTCAAATTTTCAATTTTTTTGATGTGTATGTTTCAGCCTAAGAATGTCATTAACCTTATATGAGGATCATTTCAAAATAACTAATATAAATACAAGTCAAATTCAAATTATTTAGATAATTAGAAATTATCAAGCAAGTACCTACTCAAGTTCAATAAATAAATTACAAAACTAAGTTATTCTACCCTATTCATTCTTATTTTCATATCAATCATAGGAGAAGTAATACTACAGGGCTAAATCACTCAAAATACAACCCATGAGCCATATTTGTCAAGTTACACGATTGGTCACTACATGCATCTTCATATAGTATATTTCACCCTTGTTTTCACACATTCCTAGACATATGAGAGAAGTACATAAATCTGAGGCCCTCCTTGGATTATTGGCTATGTAGGTAGCTATCATTGACAAAGGGGTATTTTAATTTAGTTCAACACCATGAGCCCACTAACCCATTTTTTTTCAAGGTGACCTAACCTAAGGTGGAGATCTAGGGTTTTGAGATACAAAAATTATATAAAGCCTAAGCATAAGATCCAAATACACTAGATGAAAGGTGATAGAAAACCCATAAAGACATAGGTGATCACATCTTGAAACAATAAACATTTTTTACATGATAGTTACATCAAGATTTAGATAGTAGTGTTGATGTAAGTGTCCATAAGGTGATGCAAGAATCCAGGCAACCAAGAAGAATATTTCTAGAATCTGAGGACCATTTCCTAAACATCAAACAACCTATCTCCACACCTATACATATCAGATTTGTCTACACTCTTTGCATAAGCTCAGTATTGTTTTTTGTTTGTGATTTTGCAATCAAAATATTATTTGGCATTATAATTTCTATATTTAGTATTTTCTTAATTCAACACTGAAATTGAATATCATAAAATAAATTATTTAATTAGAATGCTTTAAGGTATAGGGTGATTCATTCTTGAATAACTTATTACTCCTAAATATTAATTCTTGTAGATACTAAAACTTAATAATTATAGCATATCAATCTTATACATTTGGCATTTATATCAATCAGGGCTCTATCCTTTAGTTTTAAATCTCCTTGTCAAAAGGCTCACACTCACCATCTAAATGTGCCTAAAGGATTATATCTTAGTGTGATCCATATTTTTATAATGAACCAGGCCTCTTGTATTCCACATAAAGCTTAAAACCTAATAAACATCCTTCACTATTAGTTTCAGTTCCATACCTATTTTCTAACCTTTTGGACATTATCAACCACAAAGGGACACTACCACCAAGAGAAGTGTCTAGATCTTATCTAGTGTGAAGTTTCCAAAAGTCATCTAAATTAAAAATATTTCAAAACCTATGGGTCAATATATTTTTCTTATTTAATGTCACTATGATATATTTTCAAAAGGTGTAGTATAAATACAAGTATAAGCTTTCTCATTCCTCATATAGTAAATACCAAGAAAACACATACTAAAGCTAAATCAATCAATCGTAAAACCAAAATATTATGATTTATCCATCCCTATTTTCATATCAAGCATAGAATAAGTCATATTATAGGTATGAAGTATTCAAAGAGTAGCCTATGAGTGATATTTGTCAAATTAAAATAGATCACTGCATGCATATTCTTTGTGAGGATCCTTCTGTATAGATTTATGAACTATAAAAAACAAATGAACATTGAAATGAAATTTAGAAAATAATCCAAAATAACCTTTAGATTGTATGCCACTTTGAGGGGGTAACCTTCTTTCATAAAACCAAATATAATAATATTCATGAATGCCTTCATTGGGCCTCAACACTTACTTAAAGATTAAATCCATTCTAACAACTACTACTTCCCTTGTATGTGTGATAATTCAAATATGCTCAAGGGATGACTTACAAAGAATATGAATCCATAATGAATAATATACTAATAATTCAAAGAGAAGGGTATGATATGGGTTCCTTGTATTCCTTCCCCCATGAATTTGAAATAGTGGTTGCCATGTTGCATCTTTTGGTTGCATTTTGTGCCACTAAATTAAGAATTCCATGATTGAGTGGAGTGAAGTTGGTAGGTGTGCCTCTCCAAGATTGCTTATAGTATAAGAAGGATGGATCCTTCATTATAAGGTTATGGTAAAAATATTTACACTCTGATGTTGGGTCCAAGAAATTTATTCAAATAGCAGACATGAAAGACTAGGCAAATTTAGGAGGAAGGTGGAGACTCCAACTTGTAAGCAACAAACCCAATCTACCGGAGAACCTTATATGGCCCATAAAAATTCAAATCAATCTTATGATGCCCTTTTAGTTTATTGGATGATTGATTTTATAGTTGTAGATGAATAAAAACCATATCACCGGGTTGAAAGGTGCACTCAAAGTAGTGTTGATCAACCTACTACTTCATTGGGTTCTATGCTAGATGGAGATTGCCCCATAGGGTGCTAAAAATCTGATCTTGATGTTAGAGATTAATGTCGATCACTTGAATTGAGGAACTACTAAGGGTATACAAGAGAAGTGCTAGGGGTGATTAACCATAAACTACTTCATATGGATTAATTTTAGTAAAAATGTGGTAGGAGGTATCGTACCACCATTCTATGAGGGGAAGCCACTTTGTCCACTATTATTGTTTTTATAATGTAAAGCAATGAAGGAATGTTTCCAAATATTTATTGATAATTTTTGTTTGGCCATCTATTTAGGGGTGATACCCAAAGCTCATCTTTAGTTGTGTGCCTATGCATCATAATAACTCAATCCAAAAATGGCTAGTGAAAGTTGTATCATGATCAAATATGATTAAATAAGGGATGCCATGATTATAGAATATCTGATTAAAGAAAACTTATGTGATTGTAGATGTTATATAGGGATTGTTGAAGGCACAAAAATGAATATATTTAGATAGGTGGTCTACCATGACCAGGATCACTATTTTTCTTCCATATTTAGGAAGCCCCTCAATGAAATCCATATAAATATTTATCCAAATCCTAGTAGGAATGAGAAAGGGATCAAGCAAACCAGGAATCACTGTTATTTCACCTTTATTGCATTAATAGGTATCACATTCAACCACCATCCATTTAATTTACCATTTCATCTCCTTCCAAAAGAAGTTTCAATATGCCCACTCATATGTTTTAGAAATCCTAAGTACCCTACTAATGTAAAAACATGAATTTTATAGGATACGACTTGATGAAGGTATGTGCTATGGGGAAGCACCATACAACCCTTGTATCTTAAAGAAGCACCATCCCATGGATAATATGGTATTTCATAGGGGTTAATGGATAATTATTAATGAGGTGGTGTAAGGAGGGATCATTTGTATTTTAGAGGTGGTTAATGGACCAGTTTAGAATGGGAATGGAGATGGCAAAAAGGGAAGTCTAGTCCTTGAATGTGCACGAGAGAGCATCTGTTATGACATTATCTTTACCCTTCTTGTAAGTGATATAATCATCATATCCCATGAGTTTTTTGATCCATTTTTGTTGTGCTAATGATGAGACTTGTTCTAGGAAATATTTCAAATTCTAGTGATCAGTTTTGATGCAAAATTAATTCCCAAGTACGTATGGCCACCATTTTTACATTGTATAAAGAATTTCCATCATTTCCTTTTTGTATGTAGACATATCCAAATTTTATCTAGAAAAATATTTGCTAGTGAAAACAATGGGATGAACCTCTTAAAGAAAAACAAAACCTAGACTATTACCACAAGTATCACTTTTGATGATGAAAGTTTTGGTGAAGTTTGACATGGCCAAAATTGGTATGCTATACATAGGCTACTTAAGTTCCATGAATACCTGGTCAACTACGACATCTCATGTGAATGTATCCTTATTTTATTAAGGAGGTCAAGGGATTCAATCTTTCCATAATCCTTGATGAAATTATGGTAGTATATTATAAGGCCTATGAAGCTATAAAGGGTCTAAAGGGTTGTTAGCCAAGGCTAATGCTGCATGGCATTGATTATTCTAGATCTATGTAGACCCCATCAGTTGAAATAATATGCCCTAGATATTTAACTTATTCTTGACCAAAGGAACACTTAGACTAATTAACATATAATTTGTTGTTTGCTAGAAGTTTTAATGACCTATTAAATGCTAGAGATCCTTGGCCCATGTGTGGATGTAGATCAAAATATCATCAAATAAAACCGAAACAAATTGATGAAAGGTTGAAATATTTTATTCATTAGGGCCTAAAATATTGAAGGGGCATTTATAAGTCCAAATGGCATGACCAAGAATTCATAATGAGCATCATAAGTGTAAAAGGATGTATTTAGAATGTCATCAACATGCATGTAAATATAATGATAGCCTAAATGAAGATCTAATTTGGATAATTTTTTTCCCCATAGAGCTCATCAAGAAACTCATTAATGACGAGATTTGGGAATTTATCTTTGATAGTGAGGTGGTTAAGGGCATGAAAATCAATGCAAAGGTTCCACGACCCATATTTTTTTTAGACAAGAATCATTAGGGAGGAGTATGGGCTGATGCTAGGGTGAATAACTCCAAACTTGAGGAGTTCTTGTATTAGTTGCTCAATCTAAATATTTTATAGATGGGGATAATGATATGACTAGAAGCTAGGTGGGATGATTTCTAGGAGTATAATGTGATCTTTATGGCATGAATTGGAAAAAATCACTATCTCTATAAAAATGGTTGCATGCTTATCAAGGATGGATTATAAATCAATAGGGTAGTTAGTAGTAGTAGGGAGCTAGAGTTGGATGGAGTGCAGCTAGGTAATGAGCCCATGTGAGAATTTATTTAGAAGTTTTTCCATGTGATGGGAAATGATGATGTGAGAAGATCTAAGAAATTACACTTTAGGGTGTGCTTTTGGCCACTATCTATGAATTACATCCAAATCTTAGAGAAGTCCCATATAATAGGTCCCAATGTACGAAACCACTATGCCCCTAAGACCACATCATATCCTCCTAATGATAGGGAAAACATATCTGAGTAAAGAGTGTAATAACCTATCTAAATATTCACATTCTAACACTTCCCTTTACATGGAAATTTTCACCCATTAGCAGTCATGAATTCAAAGTTAGAACAAAGGTGTATAAATTAGTCTACCTGCTTAGCAATATGAGGATTAATGAAATTATGAGTGCTGCCAGAGTCAATGAGGATTGTGAGAGGGATATTTTTAAAGAACCCATTGAACTTCATGGTTTGAGTGGTGATAACACTTGATAATGCATCTAGAGATATCTTGGATTAAGTCTCTTAATCCATGGAGTCCTCTAAGAGGCTTTATTTTTCTTGAGCATGTTATAATTCCTAGATATCAAGCTCGTTGTCTTACTTTGGTAGTGATTCCTCATATAGAAAGTATATATTTTATGTGATGCACTTATGAACCTTAAACCATTTTAAATAATAATTTTAACACAGTCCTTTCTCTTTATGATCCCACATATCTACCTTAGTAAGGCATTTAACTGGTGTGGTTGTGGTTGGCCATTGGTTCATTATGTTCTTTATGGGTGGGAAAGGGGGGGGGGGTTGATGCTGTGCCAAGATTTTATTTTTTGCTAACTTATCTAGAACCACTGCATCCATCATTTTGTTGGGATAAAATATTTTCACCTCCTATTGGATTGGCTCTTTGAGGCCACTAATAAAATAACTCTTGAAGGATTCATTTGATAACTCTTCAGTGTGATTAGCTAGTTTCTCAAATTCAATTTGATAATCAGGAATGTTGCCTATTTGGCAAAGTTTGATGAGAGATATTGTAAATTTATTAAGTTCCAAAGGAAAAAACCTACCCAAAATTAAGGATGCAAATTTTTTCCAATCAGGTTCATAACTTGACTTGAGATAACAATAGTACCATTGAAGTACTTCTTGTTTCGAGTGGAAGGACACAATTAGGATTTTGTTGACAGAATAAGTATTATGAAGGTTGAATGATGCAAGGGAATCTTAAGAATGCTCAAAGTTAGTCTAGGATGTGTCTAATATTCCTTAAAGAGGTGTTATATGGATGATAAGTCATGTTTTTGAGTGAAATTTGAATTAGAATGCAAAATCAATTTTCCCACCAAAAGGGATTTTTAAAATTTCAAAATGTTTTAGGTGGTCTAGTAAAGTGTGAGTGAGTGATGATGATATGTAATGATGAGTAATGTTTTAATATACCTTTTAGGTCTCATGAAAGTTCATTAAGGTTGTTATGAGTTAATATGTCAAGTGAAGGTATGAGGCGGTAGCTAGGGTGTCCACCACCCTACGTGGGTGAAAGGATTGTGAAGGTTTCTTGTAAAAAAAACAATTAGGAGTTATTATAAAATTATGTAGAGATTATTTTGAGTAATATAGGGTGTGAGTGTGTTTGAATTAGTTTGAAAATATAGGAGAGAATAGGGTAGATAAGGTCAAAATGAAATGGTGAGGAGTTTGCCATATCAGGGATGAAGGACTATGTGTAAGTCAAGACTATATATATGAAAGGATATCAATAAATAATGTCATTCTGAGGAATTATTATTTTGATCACTGTGTATGCTCATGTTTTTGAATTTCTTTATATGACCTTAATGCAATATATGAAATCTGGTGTGGATCAAGAAAGTTGCAAGTATATGCAATTTTGTGTGTATTGACAATCCTTTCAAGGTTTGAACATGAAGTGTAGAATATTAAAGGATATAATACATCAAGAAAATACCATGTGTTTGTGTCATTACAATTTTATCAAATCATTGTCTTTCTAAGAGTCCATTTGAGTAATAACAAGTGTTCACTATTTTGGTTTGAGTATAAAAGTCTGAGTATGATAAATCAATGATATCATTTGATTAATTTAAGGTAGTATAAGATCTTTAAAATGTTGGTAGAGTAGTATAAAGTATGGACTAGTTATAAAATTGTGTGTGAAGATGCCTAAATACCTATTGGTAAGGTTTATTATATTCTTAGGTCTGGTAAGGAGCTATAGTCATGTAAGTAGCAGTCACCTTATTAAAGGAATTGTGCCATAGGTAAGGTAATGTAAGCATGTGAGATAATTGTTGAAAGACTAGAGTGGATGTGTTTAAGTGAGAAAAGTCATGAATAAATTCCATGTTATAATAATGAAGGCCCAATATCTTAATGTTGAGAGCTCAGGTGAAACAGATTTGAGAAGGATTGTTACAATCAATTTTCTAGGGTCCTTTCAAGAATTTGTGAGTATATTCAATGTATAAGTCAAAAGAGAGATTTTGGATAAGGTTTAATAGGAATGTACAAACATCATAAGGGTCTTTGGGAACTAGTTAAGTCATATACAATTCAATTTGTCTAATATTGTAACCTTTTAGGTTTGTGTCAACAAGGGTAAACACTGGTTTAGGGTTTTAAGGATTATGAAAGATTTAACCCTAGGAAAAATATAAAATTTGGTAGTTTGATAGGCTTGAATGTATTATTGAATATTTTTAAGAAATTGGAATTGTATGGACTTTGTACTGATTTGTATGAAGACTATTCAAAGGTGTGTAATTAAGAAGACCTAGTTGGTGATAGGCTAGTAAAGGAAAGACATATTTATCAATAGAATAATGGTAATAAAGAGTTGATTAAGTTATGGGATCCAAATGGGTATCCAAAAACATCTTTTTTTTGATTTGATAGTTAGTACAATGCCCAAACCTAGGAGCTTTATCAGTTTAGATGGATAATTGAGGGTTGGCTTAAAGAAGAAAGTACCTTATGTCTAGGGAATTGAGTCAAGAGGGAGATGTATGAGTTGCATGGACTAAAAGGGTCCTTTAAAATGTAATTTTTTTCTTAATAAAATTTATTATTTGTTCCCAACAAGGAAACGTACTTAGAAATAGGGCTAATAGGCCTAGAAAATAAAAGATATAATATTAATTGAAATGCAAAATGATGAGTGATAGAAGTGGGTTGATATGGGTTTGAAGTAAGGTGTTTGAATGTTTTACATGTTCTAAAACTTTTGAAAAATAAGAAATTGAGTTTTGGTCCATTTGGACAAGATAAACCTAGTGTTGGCTTAGAAGGATTTGAAAGATTATAAATAAAGTGTTGGAGAAGTGAAATTTGATTGAAGCTCTACACCATTTTGGTATAAAATCCATCCAGATGATTTGGGAATAGTAATGACATTGTTACAGTGCATGTTGCATGAATTTATAGGTAAGCCAAAATGGACTATGATGAGGTACTTTACCACTATGTAATGTAACATGAGTGCCCTGAAGTGCTATGAGAAGTCCATGAAGGTATTTCCAGAGGACACTATGCTAGAGAGGCTACCACACATAAGGTGTTGCTTGCTGGACTCTGGTGGCCAACTTTATTCAAAGATGCAAAGGCTTATGTTAGGAAATGTGATGTTTGCTAGCGTGTAGGAAAACCTAACAGAAGAGATGCTATGTCATTTAACCCTATTCCTTCTCAAAAACTATTTGAAAAATGGGCTATTAACTTTATGGGACCTATCACTCCAATAAGATGATGAATGGGCTCTCGGTACATCATTGTGATAACCAATTATCTCACACGCTAGTTTGAAGCAACACCAACAAAAGATATATATGAAAGGATATCAATAAATAATGTCATTTTGAGGAATTATTATTATGATCATTGTGTATGCTCATGTTTGTAAAGTTCTTTATAAGACCTTAATGCAAGATATGAAATCTGGTGTGGATCAAGAAAGTTGCAAGTATATGTAATTTTATGTGTATTGACAATCCTTTCAAGGTTTGAACATGAAGTGTAGAATATTAAAGGATATAATACATCAATAAAATACCATGTGTTTGTGTCAGTACAAGTTTATCAAATCATTATCTTGTTGAGAGTCCATTTGAGTAATAACAAGTGTTCACTATTTTGGTCTGAGTATAAAAGACTGAGTATGATAAATCAATGATATCATTTGATTAATTTAAGGTAGTACAAGGCCTAAAAAATGTTGGTAGAGTAGTATAAAATATGGAATAGTTATAAAATTGTGTGTGAAGATGCCTAAATACCTATTGGTAAGGTTTATTATATTTTTAGGTCTTGTAAGGAGCTATAGTCATGTAAGTAGTAGTCACCTTATTGAAGGAATTGTGCCATAGGTAAGGTAATGTAAGCATGTGAGATAATTGTTGAAAGACTAGAGTGGATGTGTTTAAGTGTGAAAAGTCATGAATAAATTCCATGTTATAATAATGAAGGCCCAATAGCTTAATTTTGAGAGCTCAGGTGAAACAAATTTGAGAAGGATTATTACAGTCAATTTTCTAGGGTCCTTTCAAGAATTTATGAGTATATTCAATGTCTAAGTCAAAAGAGAGATTTTGGAGAAGGTTTAATAGGAATTTACAAACCTCATAAGGGTCTTTTGGAACTAGTTAAGTCATATAAAATTCAATTTGTCTAATATTGTAACCTTTCAAGCCTGTGTCAACAAGGGTAAACCCTGGTTTAGGGTTTTAAGGATTATGAAATATTTAATCCTAGGAAAAATATAAAATTTGGTAGTTTGATAGGCTTGAGTGTATTATTGAATATTTTTAAGAAATTGGAATTGTATGGACTTCATACTGATTTGTATGAAGACTGTTCAAAGGTGTGTAACTAAGAAGACCTAGTTGATGACAAGCTAGTAAAAGAAAGACAAATTTATCAATAGAATAAGGGTAATAAAGAGTTGATTAAGTTATGGGATCCAAATGGTTGTCCAAAAACATATTTAGTTTGATCTGATAGTTAGTACAATGCCCAAACCTAGGAGCTTTATCAGTTTAGATGGCTAATTGAGGGTTGGCTTAAAGAAGAAAGTACCTTATGTCTAGGGAATTGAGTCAAGATGGAGATGTATGAGTTACATGGACCAAAAGGGTCCTTTAAAATCTATTTTTTTTGTAATAAAATTTATTATCTTTTCCCAACAAGGAAACTTACTCAGAAATAGGGCTAGTAGTCCTAGAAAACAAAAGATATAATATTGATTGAAATGCAAAAAGATGAGTGATAAAAGTGGTTTGATATGGGTTTGAAGTAAGGTGTTTGAATTTTTTACATGTTTTGAAACTTTTGAAAAATAATAAATTGAGTTTTGGTCCATTTGGACAAGAGAAACCTAGTGTTGGCTAAGAAAGATTTGAAAGATTGTAAATAAAGTGTTGGAGAAGTGAAAGTTGATTTAAGCTCTACATCATTTTGGTATAAAATCCATCTAGATGATTTGGGAATAGTAATTACATTGTTGCGTGCATGTTGTATGAATTTTTAGGTAAGCCAACAAGGAGCCTTATTGAGAGATAGAGTAAGAAAGGTATGAGTTAATTGTGGTTGAAATATTGGTTTAAATGTATTATTGATGGTATGTGACATGTGAGGAAAGAAAAAAATAAGTAATGTGGTGTCAAGCCCTAAAATAAGAGAGATATTAACAAGCTCAAAAGAGAGAAGCTCATAAATAGATCTTGAGAAAGTGAAGACAGTCCTAGTGTGAAGAACAAAAGAGGTGGAAAGGCCCAAGTGAGGTCTGAGATATAGAGTGAGAGGTGTTCCAAGTGTGAACTAAAAGAAAGTGGTCACAGTGAGGCCAATAAAAAAGGAAGAGTATGTACCCAAGTGAGGTACTAAATTTGAAAATGAAAGGAGAGGTAGAAATAAAAATGAGAAACATGGTTAAATTTGATTGCCATAGTGAGAAAATGATTGAGATATAGATAAAAAATGAAGGATGTATTGGCAAGGATGGAAAGAGAGTTACTACAGATGTGGATTGTATATAGTTTGAGATGTGGAATCAAAATTAGAAAAAGAGTCAAGTGTAGCTTTAGAGAAAGAATACAAGAGAGGGTAAACCAACAAGTAATGGAATATTTGGAGAGACAGTTGAAAAATATGGCAACACAACTTGCCATGGAAGAGCAGATAGAGGCAATTGGGACTCAAAATTTTTACTCTAACATTGATTTGTCATGGTTGAATACAGGTCAAGAAATAGAAAGTGAAGAGCATAATTGGGATGAAGAAATATATTAGACAAAAATCCATAGGGAAGAAGAAGCTGATAAATAGAAGAGTGAAGATTCAGCTGAAGATGAAGCATTTTGCTACCCTAAAGATGGTGAAGTATTTGATAAATAAGAGTGGAGAGATGAGAAGCAAACAATAGGTAATGAAGTGAATGTAATTTTTGATGAGTAGTTTGAAGATATTTTATATAAAGACATCATAAGTTTGTTTGAGGAGTTCATTGGAGTAGTGAAGTAAGAAGCACATTAAGTACTTGAAAAAAGTAATGAATAGGTGAAGGAGAAGGTAACTGATTTGCCAATCCATGAAGAGAAGATGCAAAGTGATGAGTTGACTGATTTTATGGTCAAAAATGAATAGTTGTAGTGGATGAAAATAGGATGAAGGAGGCAAAAAATAAGATTATGATCAAGCCTGAGGCCTTAGAATGGTCACCATAGAAAGAAAATAATATAATATAAAATAGGTATGCTGATGAATAGACAAAAACAACATTATTAGAGGATGTAATAGATAGAGAATGGAAATTCATCCTAGAGGCCAGGAAGATTGAAGAGGATTATGAAAGAAAATAAGTCAAGAAGGATAACTATAGGTACAAGTAGTAGTATGAGAAGCAACAGGAGAAAGAACAAAGGATAATATGAATGAGGAAGTAGAGACATAGGTGTGGCAGTAAAGAGCATACACATTTATATGAAAATTTGATTGAAGAAGAATATGGGTGTCAATTTATTTTCTCCCCTTAGCAGTATGATGTAGGGGCATTTTAGGAATGTTCAAGGTTGGTCTAGGATGTGTTGAAGATTCCTAGGAGAGGTGTTATATGGATGATAAGTCATGTTTGTGAGTGAAATTTAAGTTAGAAGGCAAAACCAATTTTTTCACCAAAAGGGATTTTTAAAATTTCAAAATGTTTTAGGTGGTCTATTAAAGTGTGAGTGAGTGGTGATGATATGTAATGATGAATAATGTTGTAATAGACCTTTAAGGTCTCATTAAAGGTCATTAAGGTGGTTATGAGTTAATATGTCAAGTGAATGTGTGAGGTGGTAACTAGGGTGTCCACCAGCCTACGTGGGTGAAAGGAATATGGAGGTTTATTGGAGCAAGAAATAGTTAGGAGTTATTATAAAAGTATGTAGAGTGTATTTTGAGTAATATAGGTATGAGTGTGTTCTAAGTAGTGTGAAAAGATAGGAGAGAATAGGGTAGACATGGTCAAAATGAAACGGTGAGGAGTCTGCCATAGCAGGGATGAATGACTATATATAAGTCCAGACTGTATATATAAAAGGACATCAATAAATAATGTCATTTTGAGGAATTTTTATTGTGATCACTATGTATGCTCATGTTTTCAAACTTGATTATATAACCTTAATGCAAGATATGTAATCTGGTGTGGATTAATAAAGTTGTAGGTATATGCAATTATGTGTGTGCTAACAGTCCTTTCAAGGTTTACACATGAAATGTATAATATTAAAGGATATAATACATCAATAAAATATTATGATTATATCATTACAAGTTTATCAAATCATTATCTTTTTGAGATTCCATTTGAGTCATAACAATTGTTCACTATTCTAGTCTGAGTACAAAAGACTGAGTATGATAAATCAATGATATCATTTGATTGAACTAAGGTAGTACAAGGTTTCAAAAATGTTAGTGGAGTAGTAGTAAGTATGTAATAATTATAAAAATGTGTGTGAATGTGCCTAAATACCTATTGGTAAGGTTTCTTATGTTCTTAGGTCTAGTAAGGAGCTATAGTCATGTAAGTAGCACTCACCTTATTGAAGGAATTGTGCCACAGGTAAGGTAATGTAAGCATGTGACATAATTGTTGAAAGACTAGGGTGGATGTGTCTAAGTGTGAAAATTCATTAATAAAGTCCATTTTTCAAGAATGAAATCCCAATAGCTTAATGTTGAGAGCTCAGGTGAAGTAGAGTTAAGAGGACTATTAGATTTAGCTTTTTAGGGTCCTTTCAAGCATTTGTGAGTATATTCAAGGTCTAAGTCAAATGAGATGTTTTTTAGAAGGTGTAATAAGAATGTACAAACCTCATAAATGTCTTTTTTAACTATTTAAGTCATAGACAATTTAATTTATCTAATATTATAACCTCTCGGGCCTGTGTCAATAAGGGTAAACCCTGGTTTAGGGTTTTAAGGATTATGAAAGATTTAACCTAAGGAAAAATATATAAGTTATTAGTCTATCAGGATTGAGTGTGTTTTTGAATATTTTGAAGAGATTGGCATTGTAAAGAATTTGTACAAATTTGTATGAAGACTTTTCAAAGGTGTGTAACCAAGAAGACCTAGTTGGTGACATACTAGTAAAGGAAAGACAAATTTGTCCAAAGAAGAAGGGTAAAGAAGAGTTGATTCAATTGGGGGAGCCAAATGGGTATCCAAAAACATTGCCCAAACCTAGGGGATTTTTTAGTTTGGAGGGCTAATTAAGGGGTGGCTTAAAGAATAAAGTACCTTATGTCTAGGGAGTTGAGTCAAGAGGGAGATGTATGAGTTTCATGGACTAAAAGGTACTTGAAAATGTATTTATTTTCTTTAGAAAGGTTATCATCTACTCCCAATAAGGAGACTTACTTAGGAATAAGGTTATTAGGCCTAGAAAATATAAGACAGGATACTAATTGAAATGTAAGGTGATGAGTGATAGAAGTGGGTTGATATGGGTTTGAAGTAAGGTGTTTTTAATGTTGTACATGTTTTGAAACTTTTTAAAAATAGGAAATTGAGTTTTGGTCCATTTGGACAAGATAAACCTAGTGTTGGCTAAGAAGGATTTACAAGATTGCAAATGAAGCGTTGGAGAAGTGAAAATTGATTGAAGCTCTACATCATTAAAGAATTGCTCAGTTTAATATATCCATCATATAGGATCTATACCATTAAACCATGGAAAGTATAGCTTTGACCCATGTGATGTGTGGGGAGAAGACAAACTATTCTCTGAAGAAGACTCCTACAATTTATTGAGTAAAAGGCTATTCTACTAATTCAAGCCACACATCATATCAATTAAATCAGTGACAGGATTTCAATGTTGTGATTTCTTCCTCCATGATCTTTGTGCCTGAATGGGTGGCTACCATAACTAGTGTTTTTTTGTTAAGGGATATAAAAACATGTTCTAATACATGGTCAATAAGGAAATTTTTTAATTTGGGCACAAATGAAAGAGGTAAATGTACTTTTACTAGATTTTTGGCACCTCCTGGTTAGGATTAATGAAGGCAAAGGTAATTTTAAAATCATAATGGAAAAACTAGAAAATTTACCCAATAGGGAAAGTGTACTAGAAAAGGGAAAGGAACACTATGGGAAAGTTTTGAAGCAACAGGAAAAAACTAAAGAAGTTATGGCAAAATCCAAAAAAAGTAAAAAATTGATATTTTCATCTAATAAAAGTGGAATTTGGATATAGACCCTCAAGGAAAAAATGTACAGAATAGAATTTCAGGTATTCCAAAAAAAATTGAGAGTCAACAAAACTTTAGAGGGAGAGATATAGTGAAAAAATATTTTTTTTACTTTTTTTTGGAAATAATAATTGACACTTGGTTGCTTCTACCAGAAGCTTGTGTACAACTAGGTGGTGACCAACTATTCTCAACTGTGATCACTTGTTATACCCTTAACCATTGGAGTGTCTAGGGATATGTATGGCTGACTTATGACTTACATACCTCTTTTATTTACTTGTTACATTTTCTCTATGTTCTTAGATTGGTCAGCTTATGGAATAACCTTAACTAAGTAGACTATATATAGGAGGTAGTGGTTAGTCTTTAATCATCATGTTAAATATTTTCCTATTAGTGCATTATTGTGGAGTTTGTCCCCTCTAAGTGGATTCACTATACTATCTAGTATTTTATTCTATTGTTAATTATCACTATGTAATCTCTCAAATTTTCTTATTCTCTACAATATAAATTCATTATGTGTGAATATCTAAGTAATTTCATTACTAGTGGTATCAGAGCTTTGATTTGGGCAAGTTTATTGTGGTGATTTTTTTTAGATCTAGTGAGGCATGGCTTTTGAGAGTAGTGAAAGTGAAAAAACATAACTTGCAATATGAGAATAATTAATTTTTTTTCTCAGTGCAATATTACTCGAAACACTTTTTTGAAAAAAAATATTAAAAAAAAAGGTCTAGAATTTTTTTCCCCTAGCACACTTGCAATCATTGGATTCATCTCAGTGAGATGATCACAACAATATATTATATTGGTACACTTTCTTGGTACTAAAAATTTTACTCTAGTATGCAAAGGTAATAATTGGATTCATCTTGACAAGGTGATCATAATGGTACCTTTTCTTGGTACACTTTTTTTAGGGTCAAAACCCTCCTAGGATTTGTTTATGGTAGGTCCTTCAATTCAAGGAAGAAAAGGGGCACCAAAAACTCCTAAGACTCCTTCTATCGATGACATGGAATTTAGATCTTCAGATCTGACAATTTCTTAGCTTTAAGAGGATATAAAAAACTTGGCAAGGCATGATGACTTTGTTGCAATATAAGTTGATGTTTCACAGATGCACGAAGAGATTAATGGGGTTCACAGTGAATTGCAACATATTAATACATAATTAGCTGCCCTCACATCTTAGTTTTAGCCTAACAACCCTCCACTTCAACATTCAAATCCTCCTCTCAACAACTCCCATGCTAGTATGAAATTGATGTTGCCAAAAGTGGACATGCGTAAGTTTGATGGTAAGTATCCTCTCATTTGGATTACCTAAATCGAGAATTTATTTGAGCTACATCAAACCCCTAGTTCTCAGAGGGTGATGGTGGTGTCCATATATATGGAAATTGAGAAATTCATTTGGTATCACTTGTTATGTGCTTAAAAGAAAAAGAATGGTGCTCCTATTACATGGACTATTTTTACTATGGAGTTGACAACTCATTATCAGAATAATATCTCTAAGAATTATTATAGCTAATTAGCTAAGCTACAACAAATAAGAACTATGAAGGATTATATTCATCAATTTCATAATCTCTCTTTATAGGTAGAAAATATCATTGAGAGAAATTTAAATGATATATTTTTGGGTGGCCTCAAAGATAACATCCAATATGAGGTTAAAATGTTTAGCTTACCATCTGTATCAGAAGCTATCCTTAAGGCACACATGATATAATAAAAAGAGATGGTCAAAAGGAAAACTTTCACTACTGGTCATGATCATAACTTTATAGCACCATCATTTGCACATCCCACTAGATTAACACAATAAAAAATTGAGGAGAAGCAAGCCAAAGGGTTGTGTTATGGTTGTGATAGCAAATGGAACAAAGACCATCATTATGATGAAAATAAGATGTTTTACATTGAAGGAGATAATTGTGATGAAGATGATGCAAAAGTACATGATGCAGATGCAGAAGTTATTGAGGAGGAATCTAAAGACTCTCAACCTACTATTTCATGTCATGCCTTGTCAAGTATTAGTACTCCTCAAAATCTTAAGGTGATGGGTTTCCTTAAGAAATAGAAGGTCACCATATTGATTGATTCTGGGAGCACACACAACTTCATCCATAGTAAGTTGGCTGCTCATTTGAATTGTTTCATTTATCTAGCTCCAAAATTTTAGGTTATGATTTCAGATGGTGGTAATATCAGCTATTCAAGAAAATGTTAGTATTAAGTTGGTTATGGGAGACTACTTATTGGATTCTCCTATGTTTGCTATTCTAATGGGTGGAGCTGATATTATTCTGAGAGTCTTGTGGCTCGCCACTTTGGGAACTATTGAGATGAATTTTAAAGAATTATTCATGTATTTTCATTCTAAATAAAGTACATTTGAGTGAAGAGGATTAAAGGCTAAATCTACCCAAATTATTATCTCCCATCAAATGACAAAGATTCTCTATAAGGGTGTTGAGGGATTTGTAGCTCACTTGTTTTCTATGGAAATAAAACCAACTCAACCATCTCCACCTCTTGATCTCTAATAAATAATTGATGCTCATTCCATTATTTTTAGAGACATGCCAAAAGGACTTCCACCTAGTTGCATGCATGATCATGCTATCCCACTTATTATTGGCAGTACACAACCCAAAATTAGGCCATATAGGTATCCTTATGCCCAAAAAATGTGAAATTGAAAATATGGTACAAGAGATGTTAGATATAGGAATCATTCACCATAGCCAAAGCAAATACTCTTCACCAGTTCTCATGATGAGAAATAAAAATGACACTTGGAAGATGTGCCCTTACTACAAAGAACTCAACAAGTACACTATCAAAGATAGGTTTCTAAATCTTGTCATTGATGATTTTATAGATTAATTGAATGGTTCTCTTTATTTTACCAAGTTAGATATACATTTTGGATATCATCAAATTAGGATCCATGATGAAGACATACCTAAAACTGCTTTCAGGACTCATGAGGGCCATTGTGAGTTTTTAGTTATGCCTTTTGGTCTAACAAATACACCATCTACTTTTTAGAGTTTTATGAACACTTTTTTTAAGCCATTTTTGAGGAAATTTGTTTTGGTATTCTTTAATGATATACTTATTTATAGTAAAAATTGGGTAGGCCATTTGCAACATGTGAAACAGGTACTCGCCATTTTAGAGCAAAATTAATTATATGCCAAACCTTCCAAATGTACTTTTGGGGCTGTTAAGGTTGAATATTTGGGTCATTTGGTGTTTTATGAAGGAGTGAAAGTGGATCCTAAAAAAATCAAAGCAATGGTGGACTCGCCAATTCCTAAGACACTCAAGCAACTTAAAGGATTTTTGGGGATTACTAGTTACTATCGTAGATTTGTCAAAAATTATGGTAGTATTGCACCCCCACTTACCTCTTTGTTAAATAAAGACTCCTTTCAATGGACTGATGTAGCTACCTGAACATTTGAACAATTGAAATTGGCTATGTGCACTACTCCAGTATTGGCCACTCCTAATTTTTCTAAGACTTTTGTGGTTGAATGTGATGCATCTAGGTATGGTATGGGTGCTATACTCATGCAAGAAGGTAGACCACTAGCATTTGAAAGACATCAACTCAAGGTTAAAAATTAGCATAAGCCCATCTATGAGAAGGAAATGATAGCGATTTTTCATGCAGTCAAACAATAAAGACCTTATTTGATGGTTTATCACTTTCGGGTAAAGACTGATCATGATAGTCTTAAATATTTTTTAGAACAAAGGTTGTCATCTGAAGAATAGTAGAAATGGGTAAATAAGATGTTAGGCTATGATTTTGAAATAATCTAAAAAAAAGGCAAAGATAATATGGTGGTAGATGCACTTTCCAGAAAAGATGAATCAGTTGAGGCATTGCTATGTGCCATAAGAATTTTGTAGGTAGATTGGCTAGAGGAAGCATGATCAGAATGGGAACATGATATTACTACTCATGATTTGATTCAAAATCTTTAGCAAGGTTTATGTGGATTTGAAAAATTCACATGGAAATGTAATGTATTATGGTATAAAGATATATTATTCCTATGTAATAATTTTTTTCTTAAACAAAAAATCCTTCAAGAACTTCATGCAACTCCAATTGGGGGTCATTCAAGATTTTTGAAAACCTATCACAGAATCAAGCAAGATTTTTTTTGGGAGGGTCTCAAGGGGGATGTCCAAAAATAAGTGGCTAAATGTATGATATATCAATAAAATAAAAGTGAAACCATCAAAACTCCAAGTCTTTTACAACCTTTATCTATCCCTAGCAAGTGTTGGGAAGAGGTATCTATAGATTTCATTACAGGGTTACCAAGATATGATGGTCAAATGTTATCATGGTTGTTGTATATTATCTTAGTAAGTATGCTCATTTTTTTTCATTATCCTAGCCATTTATTTCAAGTACGGTAGCTTTTGCTTTTCTCAATATAGTTTAGAAACTACATGGGACCCTAAGATCATTATCAGTGATAAAGATCCCATTTTTACTACTAATTTTTAGACTGAGTTATTTACATGTTTAGGCACCCAATTGGCTCATAGTTCATCCTATCATCCTCAATATAATGGACAAACTGAGGTAGTCAAAAAAAATTTAGAAGGATATCTACATTTTATTTACAATAAATAAGATAAATGGGTTCATTGGATACCACTTGTTGAATGGTGGTATAATACTTTTGTTCATAGTTATTCCAAAATGTCTCCTTTTTTATCACTATATGGATACCACCCTCCATCCATCACTTCAACCTTGAAGGTCCATCCTAAGGTTCATGCAGTTAAAGAACATATTCACCATCAACATGAGGTCCTTACAAGTTTGTGTGAAAATTTAGCTATGGCTCAAAATTGCATGAAACAATAAGCATATCAACACAAAAGTGAGAGGAATTTTGACATTGATGATTATGTCTTTGTTCACTTAAATACATACAAACAAATTTCATTAAAACAACAAAAAATGACAACAAACTATCCCCTAAGTATTATGGGCCCTATCAGATCTTGCAAAAAATTGGCAGTGTAGCCTACAAGTTAGATTTTCCTTCATCCACTTGCAAACACCTAGTATTTCATGTATCATACCTAAATAAAGTCATTGGACATAGAGTTACCATTAAAATATAATTACCAGAATTAGATGAGGAAGGTAGAGTTGTTCTTGATCATGAGGTGGTCCTTCAAAGGTGCACCAAACAACTACATTTTAGAGCAAATATAGAATACCTGATCAAATGGAAGAATATACCATGTGAAGATGCCACTTGGAATGATGAAGAATTTGTGAAACAACATCTAGAGTTGCCATAATGTTGAGTAAAATGTTGTTTTCAAGGGGAAGGGCTTGTTATTCCCTTAACCATTGGTGTGTCTAGGGATATGTATGGCTGGCATGTGGCTTACATACCTCTTTTATTTACTTGTTACATTTATATATGTTCTTAGATAGGTTAGCCTATGGAATAACCTTGGATAATTAGACTATATATAGGAGGTAGTGGTTAGTCTTTAATCATCATGTTAAGTGTTCTGCTATTAGTGCATTATTTTGGAGGTTTCTCCCTTGAAGTGGATTTGCTATACTATCCAATATTCTATTTTACTATCACTTATCATTGTGTAATCTCTCATATTTTATTATTTTACATAATATAAAATAATTCTATGTGAAATCTAAGTAATTTTATTACATCACTTTACTATTGGTCTTTTAAAATTGTTATGTTGGGTATGGGCCCTAAGTCTGTTTGGCTTCCTAAGTGTTTTAAGGAGTCTCTATATCCACCAATATTGGCTGAATGAAAACCACTCTTTGAAAAAGTTTTGGCCATAGATTTACCCCTAAGAGATAAATTTTAATTTTCTTCATAGGTGAAAACTACTCAATAAAGATGGGGCCATTGCCCTTTTTGCTGATAGGTCCTCTAAATGGGCCAACTACTTTGGTGTTCCTGTGGTACTCCTCACAATGAGTTTTAGGACTTATACCCAAGTAATTATTAGAGATATGTAGAGGGGTATTTAATCTTATCTAAACCTGTAATGAATATGTATAAAAGAGGCAAAGAAAAATATTTCCATAAATGATATAGCTCTTGGAAATCCACTACTAGAAAAAAATCTCCAAAATCTACCTGTAAGCTGAGAAAGTGCTTTAATACCAGATGTGAGGATATTTTTGCATAGATTTATAAGCTACAAAAAATAAATGAAAAATGAAATGAAATTTATAAAATAACCCTAAATAACCTTTAGATCACAAGCCAATTTGAGGGGACAACCTCCTTTGAACAAGCTCAATACAATAATATTTTTGGATGGCTTCATTGGGCCTCAACACTTAAATACTAAATATAATCTAAAAAATTCTACTTAACATATATGTGGGATAATTAATATATGTTGAAGGGATGACTTAAAAATAATATGCATCCATACGGACTGATACACTAATATTTCAAAGGGTAGGACACAAGTTCCTAACATTCTTATGGTATATTACACCCTTGTGCACACTTTCCCACACATAAGGGATACCTACATAAGTTTGAGGCCTTCCTTGGAGTATTGGAAATGTAGACAATGCCCATTGACATAGGGGTATTTGGGGTAACTTGACACTATAATCCCACTAATCCATTTTTTAACAAACTCATTCCAAGGGTGAATAAGGGTGAAGAGCCAAGGTTTGGTCAATTAATAAAGAGTGACAACCTATATCTTAGATCTAAATACACTAGAAAAAATGTGATAAAAAATCCAAAACAATTAAGCTGATCACATCTATATTCATTCATTATTTTTTATTGGATACCTATGTCATAGTCAAACACTACCATTGACAATAGTGTCCAAAGCTAACAATAGTGTCAACAACTATAAAAGAGCAATTTTTAGAATCTGACAACTAATCTAGAATAGTGTTCTTTCATAGTTTACATTTATTTCTAATCTAGATCTAGTTTCACACAGTAAAATAGATAAGTACCATTATTATTATTTTATTACAATATCCCTTAATAGTTGTAATTTACTATTTTTAGCAATCTCATTTATGTAAATTCAAAATATTATTTATCCAAGTTTTCTATTAATTGGCCAACTATAGATTAGTATATCACCCTTATGTTTGAACTACTTCTATACTCTTAACTATATACCACACCATAAAAATTTATGGTTAAACATTTGGTGAACTTGACCTTTGGTTTCTAAACCCTAGATTGACCTAGGGTTGACCAATTTACTATCTTTTTGATATCTAATTTTTGATTTCAAAATCTTCAAAATAAAAAAATTGATTTTATTTGCCTAAAATCATGTTTAATATGTATAAAAAGGAGCCTTTCCCTCCTAATAACCCTAAGGAAGGTGATATCCACCTATAGATGATATTTTATGATTATATAACACCTTAATTTTGTATACATGGCAAACTCAGACTTTGGATATTTCTCTTAGTTATTTACCTTTCCCACTTTTGAAAGTTTCACATCTACTCTATCTTATGCCCCTTGACCTATCTCTTAGTCTGACCAATCTTATGTTGATGACACAAACCTTCTACCTTACCTAAAATGCTTAAAATGTACTTATCTTCCATCTTTGCAAGTTATAAGAATCACCCACTTCCCAATATATTCCATCTAGATAGACTAGATACATTAGTTATATAGATTAATATCTATCCATATAGATTATTTAAATTATGGTTACTCGATAGGGCATAATAATAACCATATATAGATAGGGGTGTAACAATAGGGTGCAACAATATCTAGTGCCAATGTTAGTCTATCCCCCATAGTCTTTCACTATCCTTCCACCCATCTATTTGGTCAGAGAGACCAAAAATCTGATGTATGTCAATACATAGACTCTATATAGATATAATCAATGCACTTCATCTCACTTGTACATGTTTTTTATCTCCCTAGACATTAATTTCCATGATAGACACTAGCATCGACATTAGTGTCCTATCTTGATGTAAGTGTGTAGTGCTATTAAATTTATCTAACTTATAAATGAAACATATCTTAATGGTTAGCCTAAGTGATTTAATGCAAGTTATTACTCTAAATGGATTGATTTAAATACAAGGTCAACCCTTATTCAGTCATCACTTAGCTACACTTATGACATCTAATAAAAAGACCAAAGAACTTTCAATTAAACAAAAATTCTCTAATTTTTTCCTATTTCCATACCAGTCATAAGGACTACACATCTATAGGTTTGAATTACTAGAGGAGCAACCCAAGAGGCTAATTTACCAAGTTACAAGCTAGGTCACTGTTATACTTGCTTTGCACATATTGTATGATTCACACACAAGCTAACACATAGGGTAGAATTGCATGAGTATGAGGCCCTCTTCTAGAGTATTGGCTATGTAGGTAATGCTCTCTAATAGTGGGGTTTTTAGGGTCAACTCAACATCATGTGCCCACCAACCCATTTTCCCCCAAGGTCACTATGAAGATGGAAAAGTAGGGTTTTACCATTTCACAAGGAGTGACAATCCATGACCCATATCTAAATGCACCAGTTTGAAGGAAAAACAAAACTCAGAAGCATCTAGGTGGTCACATCCTATTCAAAAATTTATTCTATATATTACACTAGCATCAAACCTAGATAGTAGCCTCAATACAACCATCCTATGTTGACATTACTATCTCAAGAGCTAGAAATACCAAAGCTAGAATTTGATGATTGTTCCATAATTTCCTTTTTGTTTGATTTCTACCTATTCTAGATCCATAACTATATTAACATTATAAAAAGATAAGTACATCACTTCTTTATCATTTTTATATATAACATAGTTCTACTTTTCATATTTAGACTATATCAACATAATAAATTTAGTGTATGTTTATTTATGAGTTTAACATCTAATTGGCCTATTATAGATCTGATTATCATCCTTGTGACATTTAATTTATATATACCCATTTAATATTAATCTATAGATAACTCAAACCAGCTTTAGATTTCCATATAATGTTTAAACATTTGGTGAACTTGATTCATGTGAATATAATTTTTTTTTATTCTTAGGGATTGAAACCAGCTAGGGTTTTAGATTGCTACATTTTATAGTTTCTTAATTTTACTATTTTACATGAAACATAGGCATAGCCCTAGATTTGGAGGTGTGTCTATTGAACATATTGAGATTCCCCTCCAACCATTGAATATGTCTCAAACCAATGTGGGATCTAATACCTTGGATCATGGTGATACCCATGTTGATAATGAAAAAATGTTGATAAGGTTATCATAGAAGAAGATTTTAATAATGAAAACCATGAAAAAAATGAAAATGAGAAAATAGACCATGATCAAGTGCATGCAATTGCATTGTTTCATGAGCACATTTGACAAAACCTTGAATATCTTAATGAGATCTTAAGAAATATACTCGAAGTAAAAAATTCTAGAACTATAAAGGAAACATCCCTCTCCTTAAACACATTACAACGAAATACATCTATTGGGGGAATAAATTATGTGTTTAAAACTTTGTTTCCAAAAATTACTATTGATACATATATCATATAATTACTAATTGTGTCAACACAAATACTAGTTTCAATGCCTATTACTACTCAAAACATGTTATCATACCCTTTGGTGACTACTCAAATTGATAATCTAAATCCAACTGGACCTATAGTTTAATCATTCCTTCAAGTATAAAGACCTTGGAGGAAAATATTACAAGCATTGAACAAAAATATTTAATATCTCCTAATGCTATATATTCACATGATGTGTTGTCTAACCCTATTAAACTTGAGATCTCTTTGCACCCTTTGCCATCTAGATTTGTTGCACCTAAGTTCACATTTTATGATGGCAATGGTGATCCTAAACAACATCTTTGAACCTTTTATGTGGCATAATTTTATTATGCTTCTGATGATGAACTTCTACCCAAATTATTTCTAAGAAGCCTGAAAGACAATGCTTTAAGGTGGTTATATGATTTACCTCTCCAATATATAAAAACATTCAAATATATTGTAGACTAGTTTTTAGTAAACCTTTTCCATTAATATTTTTGAAAAGGTTTCTTATGCTCGAATCACAAAAATCAAACAAGGAACCAATGAAACTATCAATGAATATGTATTGAGATATAAGACAATGCGAGCCAAAATGACCAATCTTATGGTAGACAAAGAGTTGCAATATATATTTAAGCAATGTTTGCTTGCTCCTTTACACAAGTCTATTATTTTCAAGAAGTTCAAATATTTTGATGACTTATGCCATGTTGTATGGGACCATAAAATAAATCTTATTCCATTAAATAAGCTCAAGTATGAAGCAAACACATGAAATGCATATACATCTAGTACCAAATTCATAATTAAACCAACTTATAAGGTAAAATCTCCTGATCTTAAAAAATAAACAATCACCATAGTTAACATAGTTTCACATCAGCCCAATCAACTTGTCTTATCTAATGCACCAAGGAGATAATTTACGTGTTTACCTAAGTCCCCCTTCATTACTCCTATGGTTACTAGAGTGTCATCTTATATCTCTCTCTTATCCTATTGAGGTTGATATGAGTCGACCTATACCCAAAGGATATGATGTGAATACTTATTGTGATTATCATCAAGGATTGGGACATTCTAAAAGTAGATATTTTACCTTGAAACACAAGATCCAAGATATTATAAATGACCAAAATCTTATATTTGAGGATCTTCCAAAGGAATCAGGTTCACAACTTGGTGATCACCATAAATATAAAATATTTAATAATCATTTACAAGACCATTCTAAAAAGGAACTAGAAGTCCAAAGGTCATATAATACACATCTTCCTCCATCACATTATGGACACCCACTAGATGGGAATATTGTTACCTATATGTAACATATACCTCCTATGGTTTAAAAGCCTTCTATTTCATTTGATGATAGTGAAATTAAGGATGGTGACTCTGATCTTCATTATCTATTCATTTGATCAAACATTGATAAATATCTCATACGTAGTGTTATGATTGATAATGGTGTAAGTGAAAAAAATTTCACCATGAAATTACTTACGTACTTAGGTTATACTCATCATGATTTACACCCATCTACTAGATAAATTCAAGCATTTTATGGGACCATCTAGAAGGTTCTTAGAGAGATTAACCTACCTTTACAATTTAGTCTCACACATGTGGTTAATATCTTCTCAATTATCCCTTTCACATGCATATTTGATATGTAATTGAGAATACCTTGGATACACACTCTTCAAAAAGTACCTTATATAGTGTATGGGTGTGTTAAATATATTCATGCCAATTAGGTAATAATAATTTTTAGAATTTCATATGAGCATGTTCTTGAACAAAAGAAAATTATACCCAGGTAAAACTAGCTATCAAGCCTACTAAGATTAATTCACTACAAAAGGGTAATAAATAGGTAATCCTATTTACTAAGTGGATAGTACTTGATGGACCATTACATTAAAGACATATAGTTGATTCCATAGAATCTCAATCTTCTATTACATTTCATGTTTAAACATTTATAACACCTCAAAATGTACATATTAAAACTATGCCAAAGAAACCATATATCACTCAATGATGGGTTCAAAGAACCCCTACTCCAATTATTCCCACTATTACTTCACAACCACATAGTCTTATTGTACATACGTAGAGCACCATTGATACCATAATGACAAATATTACACTTATACATGATCCTCAATAGCATAAATTAGGTATTACACCAAATTTATTATGAATAAACATATATGACAATCCATTGAATGGCATCATAGGATGATATTTATTGTTTAAAAATAATATAAAAATCAAAACATTCAAAAATTCAAAATAAACTTTTGGCACTTGCATGTTCTATTGGCTCTTTGGCATCTATGTGTTAGTTCCATGTTGGTGAATGGAATTTCAGTTACTCTTACATATACTCACGTGTTAGACTTATACTTGAGTTTGATATGGGCATACATAGATACAAGATATATTCATATTTTGAATGTTGGGATTTCCCTCTACTAATGTCATATGGACATTGGGAACATCCACTTCATTGATATCGATACACACATGTTATATGATTCAATGATCACTCTACATTATCATGTTTTAGCTTATATATATACTTAAACATGCCTATTATCCATGATTATATCTTACATAGGGTACTTGATATTCTATACACTTCGCATTTTTTCCTAACACATTGGATCTATGGGCTGATATGACATGTTTATGATGATTGCTTATACTCTAATTTATGCACTTCCTTGAGTGTCTTACTTTGTTATTGTATTCCTTGTTTGAGTATTTAAATATGCTCATTTTTTTGCATCCCCCATGCCTATGTATGCTTTTATTGACATTTACATATGTTACTATTTGTTGTATAGACATTTGAATATGCCATTGTTATTTTTATCGACATTTGACTAAGTCACGCCCCTTTGATTGTGTGGCATTTGAACATGCCGCTTGTTCACATTCTCCTTGGACCAGTGCCTTTTGAATTTCTTTTGAGTGCTATGATGTGTGTCTTTATTTACTTTTTAAGATTGTACTATTACTATCTAGACATTTCCATGATCTTTATCATGCATCTTAGGCCTACATGTGATCACCTTGGTTCTGTGCATTTCAATGTTACAATTACCTATACATGTTCCTTCTATATGCTACATGGTTACATTCACAAATTACACAATTGTTTTATCCTTTTGAGTTGAGGTAACTACTAGTTCCTATCTTTACCTCACATCAAATTAGGGGCATATTAGTGGGGGCATGTGTCATATCCAATTTTTCCTATGGATTATTTAAAGGATTAATTAGTGGGTTATGTGGTTAATGGATAGTAGATCGATTATTTATTTCTGAGTTAGATTTGTATATTTTGTTTGGTTGACATATATATCACTTGTTTCATGATCAATATCTACATAGATAATTTTTACATGTGTTTTATTATGCTTATGATCATGATTTTTTTAGATTATTTACATACAATAGTTTATTATGGTTATATGTTAATTATTTTCATGATTCCAACTAATTAGCATTTTATTTGATGACATGGATGAAACACTATTCTGACCTCATAGAAAGTTTAGAGGGAGAGTATCATCGAAGAAGGGGGCATACATATCGACAATGGGGATAAAGAGAGATCCAAGGACATGTACACACACCATAATTAGTTGTTTGAATGAAATAAAGGATACTTGCAATGATTTTTCTAAACCTTTTTTGCGTTAATTTCCTTATGAATCATGACTTATATATGTATGCTAATACTTTCCTCCGTTATGATATTTTCATTGCATTGTATCTAGTATGAGCTTGAGTGCATGATTTAGTGGATTTGCTTATGCATTTAATTTGACTAGTTACATGATACTTCTATGATAAAACTCAGATTAGGTTAAGATGACTAATTTTCTCATCTATTTATGTTTATATAACCTTGACTATGTTTTTTATTTATTAGAGGTTAGATTGTTTAATTATATTGATTAGTGACAACATTAATGTATTAGGGAAATACATAAAGGTCATAAGAAAAATAACCCCCATAAAGAAATTTGACCTAAGTATAACTTGGAAGCTTTATGCATTGGAAATTATTTTACATACTTAGGAAAGTGGATAAAAATTTAGGGTTTGTTAGAATCTTTGTGATACTTTCATGATGATGTTCTTCGATCAATTGAAAAAAGGTAATGAATTAGGGTTTTTGCATTTTGGTTTTTGACATGATCATGAAGGGTTGAATCAACTAAGGAGGAGATGAGGGTTTTTGTTGTTACCATGCCCAAATTTGAAGTTATGAATGATGAGTTTAATAGAAAGAGAGGAATTTGTGCTTTAATGAGAAGAGTGACATGATGGGTAATGAGCGAAGGAGGAGAACTAGTAGGTCATGAAAATCATGCATAAATGGTGGAAAAATAATAAGTAAGAAGATGAGGAAAAGGAAAAAGAATCATCATTATCACCATGGTATAAGGAAGAAAGAAAGGAGGAAGCTTAGTTATTAAAAAAAGTGGAGATTACTTTAGGCTTTGCTTAAGTATCAAGTTAGTTACGTTTTTTTGTCTTGATGGAAAAGAGATTATGTGGTTTTGAATAAGAGTTTTGTGTTATTGTAATAAATAACATCTTGATGGAGAAATTATAAAAAAACCTTAGATTATCAGGTTTATATACCTAAGAATGGGGTTCAAATCCCATCCTCAGGCTTATAAAGCTGAGGGCCAAGCTGAATTCATTAAAAAACATGGTTTGTGTTATTTCTTATAAGATTTCATATATGCTCACTTTGGTATTGACTTGAATGTTTTCAGTCCCTAAAAATGCCATTTCTAGATTTGGGTTTTCAATATAAAGATTTACTATTTGAGTTACTTATCTGACAAAAAATGTTTTCTTGAAATATACTAAAGGAAATATAAAAAATAATGTTTACATTTTATAGACCATGCCCAAATTTAAATCTCTTACCCAACTATATACACTTTATTTGGCCCATGTTATAACCAAGATTAAAAAAATGTATAATTTGTAGATGGTAGGGTTCAATGGTTTTATTGTTTATGAAAATCCTTACTTGTGGAGAGTCGCATGACCTGAAATAGTATCAATTCTTATACTCATATGCATAAGTCATGTACATATTTGAGTAAGAATATGACTATAGGTGAAGTAAAGACTTAAAGATTTATAAGAAGCTCATAGGATGTCCTTAGTCATTATCTTGGGTGATCTAGTTAATTGGAAAGAGATTACTATAAAGAATATAAATCTATTTGAATATAATTATAATACAATGTCTTTATGTATATATATGGATTTATAGCTATTTATTTTCAATAAGGAATGTTAATATATCTAAGTAGGATTCCTTTGTGACTTTGAGGCATGTGCATAAATATTTAAAGATTTCTTGTCAACAAAAGTAATAATAATCATAATGATTTAATAGCCTAGCTGGAAGTATAAATGGAAAAGTGGTAAACACCTAAAGGATTATAATTTGGTAGTAAGGCTTTCAAAATGTATACCTATATCTAGAGACCTAGGTGTGTCAATTCAAGGGTGCGCTAAATAATGCATATACATGTATACCTACCCTAGAAAAGATAATGTTCAATTTCATAAGCTTAAATATATAAGCAAGTCTTGAGTTGTCTTTATTTATTTCTAGGTTAAAGATACATAATTTCTGTTAGTATAATAAGAATCCTAATTATTGAAAGGAGTAGTATCTACAAGTTTGAAATAAAGATACCATGTCATGTATATAAGTTATAATTTGATTATTGGGGAGTTTATATGGAAATATGTGAATATCATTTATCAATAGATCAAAAATGAAAATCTCAAGCTATTGATTGGTATTGTAACTATAGGATAGACCTATAAAATTTATGTTCATTTTTAGACTTATACAATGGAGTGATGGTTATTTTAATATGTAAATAAGGTAGACCTTGTATGTAGAATGTGATCCAAATATCATCTATAACTATTAAAATTTGCTTCTATTATAGAGTATGATGTTATAAATAAATTAAAAATGGTAGAAAGGGTAATTATAGTGTCTTTCTCTGATGATGGTTACTTGAGATTCCTGTAATCTTCTGTTGATGTGTATTGACATTGGTTATATATGGTGTTGAAAAGATATGTTATAATAAAGTCATGGAATATCTTGATTTTTGTTACAATCAAATGAACATATATGGTATGAATATAGTGAATAGATAAATCTATGATTACAATTATGATGTTTAAGTGATTCGTTGGATTCATGATTGACATTTGTTACACCATTTGTTATCATATGGAATTTATTGTACATTGGAACTATATTATTTTACTTTTGAATCTTTATATGTAGATGGTATTGGGATAATTAGAGATACATATATGAGAATGCTAGGGGGTACCCCTTGATATCAAGTTAAGTCATGACTCAATAGTAGAGAGTTATGTGTGAGTGAAAATGACTCAGATTCTTAAATTTGAAATTTTATAATGAAAACTTTGGCCAAATTAATGTTATAGCTGAGACATTGTCATTTCACTATAATTATAGTTTACATGTGTTTATCGATATAATTTAAATAGAGGAATGGATTCCATGGTCTATTATATTACTGCATGTAATAATGATAGTACACACATGGGTTTTGGTTGTTTTTGATATTTTCACTATTTTTATCTACCCTTCCATGAAGGGTAGGGCCACTCCCAATAGGGAGGTGTGAGAGACCATTGGTCTATGTTAGAGGTAAAACACTCATATGATGTTCTCCCTCTGTTAGCTGATTCAACTAGATGGGATTTTACTTAGGCTATGTTGTGGGTCATGAAGTTTTTTAGTAGTTTATTTATACTGTCATACTTCTTGTTATGTATATTTGAAATTGTACTACATTACACCTTATTTATGGATGAATATTCAACACAAAAATGGTTGTGTATTTATATATTATTCTAAAAATTTAAACTATAGTGGTTGTAAGCACATTTATGACTATTTATTGTTTATATTAATATTGGTTGTACTAGCTACATTCTATTTTACTTGATTGATAATTATTCAACATATAGACTAGTTTATTGTTTGAGTACTAAATGGATTGATTTAGTTAGTGGGTTAATGCTTTTTTAACATTTATTACTTTTGATTCATTAGTTTTCAAGTACTAAACATATATTTGTAAATAGTCTAATAGTAATTACATGTAAAAAAATTAGTGTAACTATTGGTTAGCCTAGTGGTCTAACATATTTCATAGAGGCATGTTCTCCACACTTGGCACAATATCAGATTTAGTGGGGGATTTATTTGGAAGCATTTTTTACACATTTATTTAATATATGGTACTTATATCAATTCCCAAATTCAGTGGGGGTTTACTTTGGAAGCATGTTCTCCACACCTATTCACTATTCAACATATCTTATTTACAGTGGGGGCATGTTTTGGAAACATGTCCTCCACATTGGTACTTATACTATTTTTCAAATTTATCCATATATAGTGGGGGAATGCTTTGGAATCATGTCCTCCACACTTACACAATTATTTGAATTGGCCAAAACACACAATTATATGATTTAGATTCAAAGTTGTGGCATAATTCTATACATTGGTACTATTATTATACACAGTTTCAACATGAGACATATCTAAAGTGTATATGCTATGAAACATATGCTTAATATTTAAAAATCCAAATTAATTTCAGATTATAAAACTCTTTTATGGACTATTACATATCACATACTTTTTCATATTGATACCCCACATGTTCTTATGAACTTTTATTGAGCCAATCTACTACATTAGTTGGTTCACCTTTTGGGTATGGTTGAGGTGATCAAATAACTTAATATTTCCAAGTTTTTTGGTTAGACATGATCATTCAATCTCACCAGGTTATAATTATCATTGGGTTACATGGTTGATCTAATCTCAACTGTAGGTGGTAACTCACTTTTGCTCTAAAATTAGGGGCATGTGCCTTCCAATATATTTCTCTCTCTATCTCCTTGGATATATGCACTAAAAATAATTATTTATATATTTACTAATATCAATTTTATATCCTAATGATACATTTATTTCAAAACAACTTTCCAATAGGTAAAGTGGTTACATTGACACACAGGTATACTCCTAAACCTTCCTCTGTCAATTTAATTACATTTCAAGTATTTTTAACCAAAATTATATGCACTAATTTTATACTATAACATGTTCTTGTTTGTAGGTCAATCACCAAAAAATCACTCAAGCTGGGCACATACAAAGACAAGGTATGCATATAGATCTAGGTACGCATATCTTTACTTTAAACTAAAAACTTCATTACTAAATTAAAGGGGGGGAATGTAGATGAGATTATATGATTATATAACACCTTAGTCTTTTACACTTGGAAAACTTAGACCTTAGATATTCCTATCAATTATTTACCTTTATCATTTCAACAAGTCTTGGATTTACTCTATCTTGTGCCCCTTGGCCTATCTCTTAGTCTGACTAGTCTTATGTTAATGACACATACATTTTATCATATATTCAATCTCTTCAAGTTATGATCTTGTACCTATTTCCATTCTCCTTGGACACTAACATCTGGGACAAACACCGACATCGATATTAGTGTCTTATCCTGATGTAAGTGTCTAGTATCTTAAAATTTATCTAATTTGTAAATAAAATGTATCCTAATGGTTAGACTAAGTACTTTAATGCAAGTTATTACTCCAAAGAGATTGATATAAATACAATATCAACCCTCATTCATTCATCACCTAGCTATACCTATGACACTAACAAAAAGACCAAAAAAATTCAAAGAGCATTCACTTGAATAAAAGATTCCCTAATTATTTCTATTTCTATACCAATCATAGGGAATGGATATCTACAAGTCTGAAGTACTATAGGAGTAACCCGAGATATCAATTTTATAAGTTACAATCTAGGTCACTATTGTACTTGCTTTACACATATTGTATGATTCACACATAAACCAACACATAAGGGAGAACTACATGAGTATGAAGCCATATTTTGGAATATTAACTATATAAGTAGTGCCCTCTGATAGTAGGGTATTTGGGGTTAGCTTGACACCATGTGCCCACAAACCCATTTTCCTCCAAGGTCATTATGTAGATGGAAAGCTAGGATTTTACCATTTCACAAGTGGTAGTCTATGACTCAGATATGTCTATACTAGAGAAAATGTGAAGTAAAACCCATAATCATCTAGGTGGTCTCATCCTATTCTAATAGGTATTACATATAAGTCACTAGCATCGAACCTAGATAGTAGCATTGATGTAACTATCCTAGGTTGATGTTACTATCTAGAGAGATAGAAGTACTAGAGATAAATCTAATGAATATTCTAGAATCTCTTTCCTACCTACTTTCTACCTATTCTAGAGCCAAAATTACATTAACATCAGAACAAGTTAAGTACATCACTTATTTATCATTTTTATATCTAGCATAGTTGTACTTTCTATATTTAGACTATCTCAGTATAATAAATTTAGTGTATGTTTATACCTAATTTTCACATCTAATTGGTTTTCTATAGATCTGATTATCACCCTTGTGCTATTTAATTTATATATACCCCTTTAATAGTAAGCTGATGCTGACTCAAACCAACTTTAGATTTCCATTTTAGGGTTAAACACTACCATATCTCTAATTAGGTCCATGATAACACTTTTCAAGGGGTAAGGTGGTCCATTATATGGTTTTCAATGAAGTGATCAATATTTCCTTTCGCAAACCCCTCCACCTCCCACATGTCATCTAGATGGTGTGTGTAAGCATATTCAAATTGAAGTACTTAGAATTTGTGATTTTGAAGCTCTTAAATATAAAATCCTCCTTATGATAAAGTTAATATATGAGGTACAAAATAAATTCAATTCAAATATCACATTATCTAAAAATTGGATTACATACCTATAGAATCTAAAATATGCTAGTGTTAATCATGCATTTTCATCCTCATCTAGCAATGATATACCTAACAAGGTTTCATATCCAAATGAAAAGCTACAATAGAATACATTTGAAACAAGTGATTCAAAAAGTGAACAAAAGGTTAATAAGATTTGAAGTGAAATTATATGATAAATGCTTCAAAACAAAGTGATTCAACTACCTTGTCTACATCCTATAAGGAGTTATAAATACCATTGTACATATCATAGAATGTATAAGAACCATACAGATTGCTATTTTTTCTTAAAGAAAAAAATACAAAAGATAAATGATAGTGGAGATCATATCATTGATATGTCAATGAAGCAACCCACTCACATTGTGAGTACCTCACCTAAATCATAAGTGCCAAAACAAAAAATATGGGTACCAAATGATAATTAAAAATAAAACACTTGAAAATTAAAAACTTAGAGCAAGAACATATTGAAAAGATATTTTTAAAAAAAGATGAAAAAAAAAAGCTGTAAAATCAATCTCAAGATAAACAAACAAGCATTATAAAAAGAGGGTTTATAATAAAGGAATTTTAAAAGTAATCCATACCTACAAAATTAAATGATACAAATATGGATGCTAAGGATCCAAATATTATATCTATTTCATGCATAAAGGAATAAATAGATAATTGCATTACTACAAAGTCCATGATTTCATCTCCAAATAAAGAAGTCAAGTCAAAAATTACATATTTTCCTAGTATTCAAGAAAAGATACATGACTCTTCTCTATCCCATAATGAGATGCAACATTTTGACAATGATGAACATACTAAAAAAAAAAACTTTCAAGGAAGAAACTCAAATCTATGGTGAATTTTGTTTTCATACATGGATGCTCAAAATGATATATCACAAGTTGAAGAGCAACCTAATAAGTTACATGTATCTTATAATAATGATTACATTGATGATTATGATCTTAATAATATAAAAGATGGGTGTGATCTCGATGATATCGATTATGCAACATATGAATATAATATACATGATACATGGCCTTCATAGAGGCATCCCCTTGATGAGTAAATTATATTATAGTATCAATTTTCCTTGTACATATATTATTTGATATCTTTCCAAACATTTCCAAACATTCAAAAAAAAAGAACCAAAATACAAAAAAATAAAATATTTCAAAAATTTAAAAAACATTTAAAAAAACTTAAAAATATAAAAATATTCAACATTCCCAAATTTTATTATCACCTTAGAATCTATATTGTTTGTCTTATGTTAGTAGATAACATATCATTTCATTCCTATATGCACATGTTTCATGCATCTTTGAGTGTGATACAAGCATACCTAGACGCATGATATATGTATTCCCAGATGTTGGGCCTCTCCTCTATCTGCATCATGATTTATATAAGTTGGGGAAATTTGACATCTTTGATCATGATTTATATAATTTACATATCTTTTGTGATTATTTCTACATTATCATGTTTGAGATTATATGCTAACACTTACACATGTCTATATCCATGTTTATATATTTCATAGTGTACTTGATATGTTATAATACATAACCTTTTTTTTATAACACATATATACAAGGAATAGTATAGTATGCTTATGTTGGTTGCTTATGATTCATCTATTTTTCACTTCCTTTAGTGTATTCCATTGCTTGATATTATCTTGCTTGTGGAACATTTGAATATGTTCCTTATATGTTGGCCCCTATGCCATTGTATGTTGTTTGGATATTTGAATATGTCATTCCATGTTGATTGGATAATTAGATAGGTAATCCCTTTTGATTGTGATACATTTGAACATTATCCTTGTATGATGTCTCCTTGGACCATTCCTTTGCATTTCATTGAGTACTCTTGTGTTTATGTTTGATTGTTTGTTGAGCTTGTACTGTTACTCTCTAAACATTGCCATGATATATATCATGTATTTTCATGAATTTATGTGATAAAATACCATAAGAATAATTTATATATATGATTCAACATGTTATCCATATATGCTACATGATTCATACATAGATTATACAACTAATTTATCATTTTGAGGTAATTTACCTACCAAATTCTATCTTCCTCATCTAAAAAGGTGAGGCATATCAATGGAGGCATGTCCTTGAAGCATAACCTTCACACTTTCATAGTTTTTAGATTTTAGTTGGGGCATGCCAAAAAAACATGACCTCCACACTTGCATAATATCTAGTTCAGTTTCATGATTCAAATATACACTTGGATTAAAATATTATACATTACACAAGTTTTTCATAGATTTGAAATAGATTTTTTCATATTTATGACACATACACTCCATTTTATACATATTAGAGGTAAATATTCTATTCTATTGCACCAAAAATTATAAACATACCAATTATACTATTCACCATGATGTATTGATTACACCAAGATGTATTGTTATCGATCCTTTCATGCTACAAAAATTGGTACATTTTATAGGTTGAAGTGATTAAATAATTCAAATTCAATCGATTTATATATTGGAGTGATTAAATCATATAATCTCACTATATTCATAGGATGAGTTGATTAAATCACTCACCCTTGCCAAATTATATATATATATATATTGACACTTGAGTTATGTGATTGAGATATAATGATTTTAACGATTGTGTCATAACTCATCTTTACATCAGATTGGGGGAATAAATACATTCCAATCTCCCTTTTCAAATATAAAATGTTTAGGTATGAACCTTTTGCAGCTCCATTGCTTCAAAAGGAAGCATAATTACTAAGTTAAATAATTAAGAGGCAACATTGGTACATTGACACACATGTGTACTCTTTTCTTGCTCATTTATTTTCAAGCATTTCAAATATTTCAATTATTTCAAATTTCAAAATATATACATTGATTTATATTGTAGCATATTCTTGGTTACATGTCATACACCAAAAAAACACTCAAAGTGAGCTTAAGAAAAGGCAAGGTGTGTTATACACATCGAGGTACACATTTCTTTCCTTTGACTTAGTAATTTCATCCTTATGCATTACTAAACTAAAGGGAGGGGGGAAATTTAGATACATAATCTAAATATTTATAGCATCTTAGTCTTATACATTTGAAAAATATCAATCAGGGCTCTACCCTTTAGTTTTAGACATCCATTCTCTCGAAAGACTCACACTCACCATCCCATTGGTGCCTAAATTATTATATTTTAGTCCAATCCATATCATTCTAATGACTCAAGTCTCCTATACTACACATAAAGTTTAAAGCATGATTAACATCCTTCATTGTTAGTTTCATATCCATACCTATTTTCTATTCTTCTAAACACTATCAGCCACAGAGGGACACTACCATCGATGGTAGTGTCCAAATCCTTATCTAGTGTCCACTTACTAAAAGTCATCCAAATTGTAAATGTTTTGAAACCTATTGGTCAGGATATTTATCTTATTGAACCCCACTATGAGATAGTTTCAAAAGGTGTAGTATAAATGCAAGTCTAATCCTTCTCATTCCTCATTTGTCAAATGCCAGGCAAACACTAACTAAAACTAAGTCAATAAACTACACAACCAATATTTTTTTCACTATTCATCCCTATTTTAATATTAAGCATATGAACAATCATATTATAGGTTTGAAGCATTAAAATAGTATCCCATGAGTGATATTTGTCAAATCATAAGTTAGACCACTACACACATCTTCATATAGTACACCATACCATTTTGTAAATAATTATCCACACATAAGGGATAAATACATAAATCTAAGGCCCTCCTTGCAATGTTGGCTATGTAAGTAGCACCCACTAACAGAGGGATATTTAGGGTAGATTGAAACCATGAACCCACTAACCCATTTTTTATCAAACTCATTCTAAGGGTGAATAAAGGTGAAGATCCAAGGTTTGATCAATTAACTAAGAGTGACAACTTGTATCCCATATTTGAATACACTAGCATAAAGGTGACATAAAAACTAGAACAATGAAGTTGGTTGCATCTAGATCTAGTCATTATTATGTACTAAAAATTTACGTCACAATCAAACATTAGTATTAATGGTAGTCTCCAGATTGATGGTAGTGTCTATGGCTACAAAAGTGAAATTTCTAGAATCAATGAATGATCCAAAATATTGACCCTACATATTTACACCTATTTCTAATCCAAATCCACATGCACATAGTAAACTAAATAAGTAACATTATTTCTTATTTATTATAACATATTTTAATAATTTTACTTTAATATTTTTAGCAATCTTAGTTGTATAAATTTAGAATACTATTTATTTGAGTTTTATATTAATTATCCTTATATAGTTTAGTTTATCTCCCTTATGTTTAAACTACTAATATATTCTTAATTGTATACCACACCATAAAAATTTAGGGTTAAACAATTCCAAAAAGGGTCAAACATTTGGTAAACCTTTGCTCTGTATTTATTTGAACCAAACCCTAGATTTAATTTAGGCTTTATCCTTCTACAAAATTTCATCTTCAGATTACTATATTTATTTTCTAGATATGATTTATTGCATGTGTATAGCTTAAGGAATACTTCTTCACATTTTCTCCCTAAGCCTTGTACTATTTATCTTTTTGGTTGTGTCCAAACTTAGAATCCTCATCATAAATATTATTATTGAAAGCCATATGAGACCCTATCCTTTGGATAGAATATTTATTGTTTGATCTGACAAATGTATTACCTATGATGATATTATGGAAAAACAACAATGCCCCCAACCATCCACTTTTTCTTACAATTATGATAATGAAAATACTAATAATGAAAATGTAATTCTAAATGAATATGTTGATAATCATAACATGTGTTCATATGGTTATGAATGTGATTATATACCTCTTGAATATGAATACGAGAAGCTTAGTTCTCTTATTTCTTCTACATATAATGATAAAATTCTCAAAAAGTAAAAAATGATAAACTTTGTTAATCCATCACATAAATATGATATAATAGACAAGAAAAAAGTTAACATTCACGATGTTGAGAATAAAATTTGTCATCTATAACATAATACATTTCCTCTCTTTCTAATGTTGAACATGTTGAAAAGGATGAATATTTTCCTTATTTCTAAACTATTGATAATGTTGAAAATTTTGTTCCTTATTTAGATCACTCAAATGAAAATAGTGAAAGTACTCTCTCTATAGATCTCAATGAATGCATGTACTACTACTCTCTATCCTTTTATGATGGAAAGATGCAAATGATAATACTAGTCAAATTTAGATGCATGTTCTTCTACTCTTCCTCCCATTCAAAATAAATAACAAAACATCTTGGACAAAGGTTTCCTAATGAAATAATTTTCAAATTTAAGTAGCAATAATGCAACTCAATATTCAAATACAAGTTATGCTAATGTTCCTTTCTCATGTGAAAATTATGTATCTAAACTAGAAAATGATATTGCATCTTATATTCCTTCTCATATGAATTCAAAAATGAAAGTGAAACTTGAATTTTTCCTCTTAGTGATGATGTTTCAAGTAAAATAGAAAATATTCCTCTTTCTCATTCTTTTACATTTTTTGCATAAAAGCATGTTCTAATTCTAGATGAAAATAATGAAGTACATCTTGAATTCCTCTTACATATAATGATAGTTCAAGTAATCAAGTCCTTTCCCATGATAGTTATATCAACATCCATAGAATTCAAAATGATATAATGACATCTATTGAATCATCATGTAAAATGGATGTTCTTTTACCTAATGGTTCTAAATCACTTGATGATCCTTTGTTAAAATGACTACATGGGCGTAAAGAGCATATTATTATTATCTTTTTATTTAGCCTTAAAACCTAGATTAGGGAATATAGGGTTAAAAGGGATAGATGTAACCTAGGGCACAAGGGTAATAAACTATCTCTTTAGTAGGCTAGTTAATTTTAAAACTTAGATAAATAATAATCTAAATTTATTTACTAAGATATGCTAAAATTAGAAAGTAAAACTATGTTAGATGTTGCAGTGATAATGAAAACAAGATGCTTAGATGGATTACTATGCACATTCAAATATGATATGGAAAAGGTTGGAAATAAATTGGATCTAGATTCTAGATCAATCATTTGATTTTGTAAATTAATATCTATGTGGCCTCAGACACTTATGTTGACCTAGGACTGTTACATCGATGCTTCCATATAAACTAGATGCAGGTATCTAGTATGTAATACTTGCTAGATTTTGATAAAACCACCTTGGATATTCTAGGTTATGTGTTTCTTTCATTATGGTGTGCTTAGATCTAAATCATTGGTTATTGATCATTGTCAAATAGTAAAAACCCTAGTTCATCTTCATAGTGGTTGTGGAAAAATGGGTTAGTGGGCTCATGGTGTCAAGCTACCCCAAAGACCCATCTATTAGTGGGTACTACATACATAGCCACTGCTCTAAAGAGGGCCTCATACTCATGTTGCTCTACCTTACATGTGGGCTTTTTTGTCATTAAGGATGCAATGTGTGATACACAAGTACATAGAGTGACTTAGCTTGTAACTTGGAAAATATGGCTCATGGGATGCTCCTTCACTAATTTAAATTTGTAGGTATGTTGTCCCTATGACTGATATAGAAGTAGGATAAAATAGGAAAGCTTTTCATACTTACATTCTTGATTGTAAGTTTTTGGTAATTTTCCTTGTGATTTTCTAGGTTTGTGCTATGTGAGGAATGAATGAGGTTTGATCTTGTATATATATATCAATATTTTTGGAGAATGTCTCACATTAAAGACTTAGGTCAAATACAGGGATACATTTCATTTATAAATTAGATGACTTTAGGGTACTGGGCATTTGAATTATGATAGGACATTTACTTTGACATAGGCATTTGACTGAGATGTAAATGTCTAGGTAGATGGAAATAAACACGTGTCTAGAACTTATAGAAATAGAATATAAGTGGGTTTATAGAATTTTTATCATGATAAAAGGTCTGAGTCATCAGAATAACATTACTTGGAGTAAGAGATAAGAAATTTAGCACAAAGAGATAGTGTATATGAGCCTTTTACTATCAAGAAAGGTTTAAAAGCTAAAGGTACATCCATGATATGTATTTTATAAGCATACAAGACTGAGGTAATATATAATTCATAAATAGTGTCCACATCCTCCACTTTAATCTAGTAATGAAATTGCTAGTTTAAAGGACAAGAAATGTAGACCTAGGTGTGTATAACACACTTTGCCTTTATGTGATTCTAACTTGAGTACTTTGTTGATGATTAACCTGAAATTAAGAGCATGTTAAAATGTATAATTAGTAATATAATCTAAAATCAAAAGCATTTCAATGATTGAAACTAAAAGAGAGCAAGGCTTAGGAGTACACTTATGTATTGATGTAGCTACCTTGCCTTATGAAAATTTGATTTAGAAATATGTATCATTATTAACCATTAGAGGTGAGATTAGGACAAATATAAAATCTATAAAGTGCATAAATATATAAATATTGGAGGACACATGCCGCCAAACTTGGATAAAAGGTGATTTGCCACCCAGAAGTTGAGATTAACTCAACCATGCAACTCAATAATACTTATAACTTGGTGATCATGAATGAACCAAGTCAATTTACACTAAAAATATGGTGAGTTTGGATGATGTAATCAATTAAAACCTATAAAATTGGAAATATTGAGTGATTTAATCACCTTAACCATACCAAAAGTGAATCAACTACTATAGTAGATTGGCTTAATACAGTTCGTAATAGTCCAATCTAGTGAGCTAAAGTCTATAGAAGTGTTTGAAATTTTAAAGGTGATTTGATTTCACAAATTAGATGCACTTTTGCATAACATGTTCACCATATGTATGTCTCATCCTAAAACTTAGGTATAATAATGGTACCAATGTATAAAATTCTACCACAATTATGTATCTGAATCATATAACTATGAATTTTGGCCAATTTGAAAATTATGTAAGTATGGAGGACATGTTTCTATAACATACCCCCAGTATAATATGAAGCTAAAAATTGGTGTAAGTGGGAAGAACATGTTTCCAAAACATGCCCCCACTATATATCTGACTCTATAAACTACAAAAATGTGGAATCCATGTCTCTATGACATGCCCCCACTAATAGGCCTCCACTTTTGAGTTAAGGGTAAGTAACAATTGGTATTTACCTTAACTTAAAAGGATAACATAACCATGCAAATTATGAATGTATCATGTAACATATATGAGAAACATGTCTAGGTAGATATATCATTGAAGCATGTAAAATGTGATCATATCAAGTCCTAATATGCATGATATAGATCATGGCAACATCTAGATAGTAACAATACAATCTCAACAAGAAATCAAGTACATACACAAGGGCACTCAAAGTCAAATCAAAAGATAATGGTCTAATGAGACCTCAAATAAGGGGTATATTCAAATGCCACATAATTTAAGGGACATGACTTAGTCAAATATCCACAAAAGTAAGGAATGACATGTTAAAATTTACATACAACAAGTGATGACATATTCAAATGTCAAAGAGGAAAACAAAGGCAAGGGGACTGCAAAAAATGTAACATATTCAAATGCTCAATAAGTAATAAAATGCATGGCAATAATAAGCAAGAGATACACTCAAGGAAATTTATAAAGGAAAATCATAAGTAACTAGCATAAACATATCATACTAGCCCCTGGATATATGTGTTAGAAAAAAAATGTTAAGTACATATCATATTAGGTATAATGCAAATTATATAAACATGGATAAAGGCATGCGTAAGTATATAAACTCAAACATGATAATTTAAAGTGATCATAGGATAATATAACCTGGATGTATTATGATCAAATAAATGGATGCCCCTGATGTCCACATGACATGAGTAGAGGGAAGGCCCAACATTTGAAATTTCATAGATCATATATTTGTGTATGCCTATATCACACTCAAAGGATGTGTGAAACACATGTATATATAAAGTACTGATATTCCATCTACCAACACAGAACCAATAACATAGATTCCAAGGAGCCAATAGAACATGCAATGCTGAAAACATTTTTGGATTTTTGAAGTGTTTTGATTTTTTTGGTATTTTTGAGGTTGTATAAGCTACCAAATTATTTCAAGAGAAGGATGAGAATATTTTATAAATGGTAATTGATTAAATTTTACTGAACTAAATGTATCATATGTGTGCATATTATATTTAAGAATTGTATCATGCTCTTTTATCAAGGGGATGCAATGATTAATGTATTGTGCCTTTTGCTCTCTAGTGATGCTAGATTTAACAAAAATGTTATTCTAAGATTCCCTTGATTCTTTTTTCAATATGTTCTATATCCTTTACCTTTACTGATATGTCATTATTTGTATTTGTATGTACCTCAACTGTTAATACCTTATGAACATCCTAAACTAAATGGCTTACCTTGCCTTTATTTGTTTTTGGTTATGTACTTTATTGAGATGGATTCAATTGATATATATTGTGTCCTATCGGTATAAATACATCATGTGGTAAGGTATCGTGTGGATCAAAATAAAGTTTCCTCAATTGTTCGTTTGCCATATTGGTGTTAGGAATAATATCACCAATATCATAATCCTTTGGAATTGTGTCATTTTGTTGTTTGGTATTGATCAACAAAGGGATCTCACATGGTTTAGTTTTTAGTGGTAAAAATATCATTTATTCCTTTAGTAATTGTGTATTATTTAGAATCTTTGGAGCCTTTGGTAATCTTATTTTCTCTATTTATTTATTATTTTGATCCTTCTTTGGGTTTGAATTATCTTTTAGTAACCATATTTGTTATTCTATCAACCATATTTGTTGTTTTGACACTTGTGTTTTAGGATAAATAATCATAATGTGAGTGGTTTTCTTGAGTGGTTTTCTTGTTTTGGCACATTGTATTTTTTTATTTAGGGCAAAAAACAATATGTATGATGCCCATGTATTCTATGATATGCATGATATTATTTGGATTTCCTGATATGAGGTGGAGGTAATTTGAGCACCTTGTCTCAAATCATTTATCTTGGAATTTCACTTGGACTCTTAGTAGTCTTTTGGTCATTTTTTAAATCGCTTATTTTAGATATGTTTTGTTTTAGATTTGTATCTGGAGAAGAAACCTTGTTTGGTGCAAAATTGATAGATGAGGATGTAAACAAATGATTAGCAATACCATGTGTTGGATTTTATAGGTATACAATTGATTTTATGATAATGTGATCTTTGCATTGAAATTATTTTTCCACTCTTCTATTGACTTGATCATAAGGATGATTTGATCTTTTAGGGCTTCATAATCATGAAACCTACGTGTTTTAGATTGAATATTCATACATGTACCATCTACTCTACCCTTTAAAAGAGTGATAACAAGGACTTGGTTAGAGGGATAGTAGATATCACCCTCCTTAGGGTTAAGAGTAGGAAGAAGTTATTTTTAGACATATTAAACATAATCTTAGGAAAATAAATTATGATTTTAAAATAAATTATAACAATTTAGATATAAAAAAATAGAAAAACCCTAGAGCACACTAGGAGTTTTATGGAAAGATGTAAAGGTCACATTCATCAAATGTTTAACCCTAAAATATAAACTAGGGAACCTAGTGTTAAAGGGGGTAGAGATAGCTTAGGGTAAAAGGGTAATAAACTATCTTTATAGTAGGCCAATTAATTTTCAAACTTAGATAAATGATATTATAAATTTATATCTTGAGATGTGCTAAAAATAAAAAGTACAACTATGCTAGATATTACAATGATAATGGAAATATAATACTAAGTTGAATTGTTGTGTGCATTCAAATCTAATATGGAAGAGGCTATGAATAAACTAGATCTATAATTTGAATCAGTCATCTAATTTTAGAAATTATACCTTTGTGGCCTTGAACATTTATGTCGACATAATATTATTATGTCAGTGCTTATATCTAACCTGGATACAGGTGTCTAATATAGAATAACTTTTGGATATAGATGTGACCACCTAAGATATTTTGGGTTTTATGTCTCCTTCACTTTAGTGTGTTCAAATTTGGTTCATGAGCTATTACTCCTTATAAAATAATAAAAACCTTTAGTTCATCTTCATAGTAGATGTGGAAAAAATGGGTTAGTCGTCTCACAGTGTTAAGCTGACCCCAAAGACTCCTTTATTAGTTGGTGCTACCTACATAGCCACTACTCTACAGAGGACCTTATACTCATGTAGGTCTTCCCTATATGTGGGCTTGTGTGTGCATAAAGATGCAATATGTGATAAGTACATAGAGTGATCTAACTTATAACTTGGAAAATATGCCTCATGAGATGTTACTTTAGTATTTTAGAATTATATATGTTTTGTATCTATGACTGATATGGAAATAAGAGAAAATAGGGAATATTTACTCATTTAAATGTTTGATTGAAATATTTTGATATTTTTCCTTGTGAGTTATGAGGTCTATTCTAGGTGAGTAATGAATGAGGGTTGATATTGTATATATATCAATACTTTTGGAGGATATATCACATTAAAGAACTTAGACTGACCACATGGATACATTTCATTTTAAAATTTAATGAATTTAGGGCATTGGACACTTAAGTTGGGATAGAACACTTACATTGACATAGGCATCTAATTGGGACGTAAGTGTTTGGGTAGCTAGAAAATAGGTACATGTCAAGAACTTGTAGAAATAAAAGATAAGTAGGTTTATAACATTATGATCATGATATAACGTTTGAGTCATCATAGTAACATTGGTTGAACTAAGATATAATAAATTTGGCATAGAGATATAATGTATGCAAGCTTTTAACAACATGAAAAGTATAGAAAGTAAAGGTACATCCATGATATGTATTTTCAAAGTGTGAAAGATTAAGGTACTATATAATTTATAAATAATATCTACACTTTCATATGGATGGAAATTACAACCTATAATCACCTCTTTAATTTATTTACCAATCCCTCATAGTGACATTATATATATGATGATTACTATAGGAGAGCTTCAAAGACAAATGACTATTATTAAGTTTCAAGTGTTCTCCCATGAGGATAATCTTAATGATAATATCTTTGAGGACCAACCCCTTGCATGATATGTTTTTGATCATCCATATCATTAAAATTTTGTCATGCCTAGGATTTCTTCCTTCTTAGTCAAGTAGATCTTAGTAGTCATTTAAAACAATAAATACACTCCTTTGAGCATTGGGATAAATATGGATGCTTGTTATGTAAAGCCTTATATATAATTTTAGATTGAGAAGGTCTAGATTGGTTATATATCCTCCCAAATGGATCTTTACCAAAATTTAAAAACTTGAGGATATATTTTTATCTAATTTACATAAATATAAATTACCCAAGTTACCATTGGACCATTTTCAAGCCTTAACTCAAAATGAGGATGAATCTATTCAAGAATATGCTATTAGATTTAAGGATATCTTGTATTCTTTGAAGTAAACCCCATTATATTTAAAAGTACAATTCATATTTAGTATGGGTCTTCTTTCTCCACTTAGAGAAGAACATTGCACAAAACCTTTGCTTCTTTCGATATATCTATTGGGATGTACATAAATATGCATGTTCCCTGACAAATATCAAGATTGCATCACTTGTTTCTTCACCTAAAGGCAAACATATCACAAATAATTCCTATAAAGTAAAACAACGAAACAAGAAAGGTCATAAGCCACCTAAAATACCTTCTTCTAAATCAATAGTGCATACTAAGGAACAAACAATAAAAGTTTTACATAGAGAAAAATAATCCACATACAAAATACCTCCTACAGTTAAAACATATATCTCTACTAAGAGGTGTAGACATTATTTCTAAATTATATATCACCTCAGTGTTGTAAACTTGGAAAACTTAGACCTTATCTGATCCTCTTAGTTCTAGACCTTTTTTCTTTTCAAAGTATTGCATCTATTCTCTCTTATGCCCCTTGGCCTATCTCTTAGTCTGAACAGTATTTTGTTGATGACCTAGGCATTTTATCTTGCCCATAATGATTACAATATTCTTATCTTCCACCTCTACAAGTTTTGAGTCTGTATCATTTTCTTACTCCATGGACATTAATGTCCATGATAGAAACCTGCATTGATGCTAGTGTCTTGACTCAATGAAAGTGTCTAGTGCCCTAAAGTCATCCAATTTGTAAATGAAACATGTCCTAATGGTTTGGATAATTGCTTTAATGTGATTTATTTCTCCAAAGGGATTGATATAAATACAAGATCAACCCTCATTTATTTCTCACCTACAAAATCTACAAAAGATCAAAAGAGACCAAGGCAACTTATCAAAAACATGGAATTAAGTAATATTTTCCTATTTCCAGACCAATCATAGGGGAAACACATATACAAGTTTGAATTACCAAATGAGTATCCCAAGAGATATGTTTTATAATTTATAAACTAGGTCATTATTGTACATGCTTATCACATATTTCATGATTCACACACAAGTTAACATGTAGGAGAGAACTACATCAGTCTCATGCCATCTTCATAGTATTAGCTATGTAGGAAATACTCATTGATAGAGGGGTCTTTTTGGGGTCATCTTGACACTATATGCACATTAACCCATTTTTTCCCAAGGTTATTATGAAGATTAATAACTAGGGATTTTCACATTCAAGAAGAGTGACAGTCCATTACCTTGATCTGAATGCACTAGATTAAAGGTGAAGTTAAACCAAGAAGCATCCAAGTGGTCACATCCTTTTACAATAGGTATTCCATAATGGACACTTATATTGAGTTTAAATAGTAACATCAACATAACTATCCTAGACTAACATCAATGTTTGCAGCTCTAGAAGCATCCAATATTGAATCTAATGACTGTTCCAAAACTATCTTCTAGTTTTCTTCCTACCTGTTCTAAATCCATAACTGCATTAACATCAAACTAAGATAATTACATTAATCTTTTGTAATTTCTATATCTATCATAGTTATACTTACTATTTTTAGAATAACTCAACATAATAAAATTCAATGTATGTGTATATATGAGTTTAACACCCAATTAACTTACTATAGATCTGATTATTTGCCTTGTGCTTATTCATTTTTATATACCCATTTAATGAGTATCTAGGTAACCTCAACTTAGAAACACTACATTTTAGGGTTAAAATTTTGGCGAACCTCACCTTTGAATATCATTCTTATCTAATTGTACCATTTAGGATGTTTTTTTACCTCTTTGTCCTATCTTTGTGTTTTTTATCTCTCTCATCATAAATGATATCAATTAATTTTATTCCTATGGTTATGAAACCCTCCAAATTTATATTAAGGAAGGGGTGAAAATTGATTCCTCTTGTATTCTTACAACTATCAAAGTTTTGAATATCAAATATTTAAATTATGGTAGCTACCATCTCTCTAATTAGGTTCATACTCTCACCATTTCAAGCGATGATTTAACCCATCTTAAGGAGGATAAAGAGACTTTACACATTTTTACTATACCACCATTATATGATTTTGGCCTTTAATATTTGCTAAAATATGGATACCAATGCCAAGGATTAGGAAAACATGAACAAGGTATAATCCACTTTATATCTCATAAATTTAATAATACAAATCAATAAGGTTTGGGTTTTTCACAAAAATTCATGAGTTACTAACAAGGCAAGTCATCTAAACATTATCTTTATGCACATTTTAGCACAAAAGTGGGTACGTATGACAAAGAGGCTCCTTCATTTGATCATCAAAAGTTTCAAAAAATGCATAAATAAATTATGACTGATTTAAAAATAACTTGTAAGGGGGACATGCATTCAAGCAAACTGATTCAAAACCCCATAATTCCTACATTCCAAAATAGTGACCCCCTTATCAAAGGTGATGGTTTTTTCTTACCTTCATTTATAACAAATTCTATATCAAAAAAGGTTCCTTTAAAAAATATCTCTCAACCTCAATTTTTAATACCCTTACCAAAGGTAAATGAAACAAATTATACTAACAATCCAAGCTATTCAAATGATATACCAAAAGTAATAGAGTTCAAATATCCAATACCACTAACAAAATATCCTAAATCTAGTGATCATGAACTAGAACTTGTTATAGATAAGGGTGATGATAATTATATGGCCCAATTCAAAAAATATGGTGGGATGGAACCATTGGTAACACCTATGACAAACAACATTGTTCCAATGGATTATATTATGTCTATGATGACCATTATATGGTATTTTCAAAATAAAGTTTCTATACTTCAAATGCAAATGGCTGTCTATAATACTAATGCAAATGTGACTTCATTTAACAATCAACCTCTTGCATAATGTATATTTAAATATCCTTGTCCATAATATTTTTAACTATCATAGTTACCTATTTTTTTGAGTCATAAGGACCAATTTGACCACATGATTAATTACTTACATTATTTTGGTCAATGGGAAAAATATGATAAACTATTGGTAAAAGTATAACACATGAGCATTTTTGATGAGGCTCAAAATTAGTTAGATAGCCTACCAAAATGTTAATAACTTTTTCATAATTAAAAGATGCATTCTTCATGGATTTAAATATCTATAAGGTGCCAAAACTTACATTAAAACATCTTAAAAATTTCAAGCAACGTGATGATGAATCTATTCAAGATTATATTATTTGATTCAAAAGTACATCATATGAGCTAGCATTTAAACCTTTAGATTTAGAATTACAATTTATTTTTAGTTGAGGGATTCTTTCCCCATTAAAGAAATAAAATTTCATTAATAATATTAGTTATTTACACATTTGTGTGTGGATGTGCATAGATTATGCTTCATTCATCCTTATTCATCCAAAGAAGATTAGCGTATCCCTTTCTAATTATCAATGTTTTATTCCTCACATAAATGAGGGAGATGAATTACCAAATGAACATTGTGAATAAAAATGGCGTATCCCTAATCTTTATATGAGTAGTTTGCAAATGTTACTCAACATGGGGCCAATCTAAGGTCCATGTCCTATGCAAGATTCCCAAAATAAACAAAACAAAAAGTATCCATGCCAATAAGATTTAACAATTACATTATTCATGGGTGGTGATTATTTTTGGCATGACTATATTTATCCTACACAAATAAAAAATACTTTTAATATAAGACCCTTACAAAAAATTGGATCTATTATAAAAAACTTACAAAACAAAGGAGGTTGGAAATACTCCTTGGGCAACATAATAGTACCAATTTCTTGTGTTATTAAAGTAATTAAAACATGAGTTTGGGTTATGCCTACCACATATCCATATGCATTTACACTAAAAAATCTTTGGATATACCAAATGGAAACAAAAATTGATCTGAATTAGCAAGGTATTTATTTTCTCATCGAGGCAAATTAATAAATATTCCAAATGATAACATTACTCCTAATACACATGTAAAGTGTAAGGAAGAACATGCAATGTAGCTTTTCAACTTAACAAATCATGATGTAAACAGTGTAAAATATATAACTTAAGATTTTTATGCACCAAGTAAGGTGATAAATATGACCATCCATTGGATGAGATCATAGGGTAGTCTCTTCAAACATTCCAAAAAATACCAAAAAGTAAAAAAAAAACTCAAAAATTCAAAAGCACTTTCGGTACCTACATATTATATTATCTCATTGGAATTTATGTTTTAATTCTATGTTATGGATGGTATATCAGTTACTTCTACATACATATGTGTGTCACACTTCTACTTGAGTGTGATACATGCATACATAGATACATGATCTATTCCTATTTTGAATGTTAGGTATTCCCTCTACTCATATCATATGGACATTTGGGGCATCCATATCTATGATCATAATACTTACAGGTTATATTATTCTATTTTCATTCTACATTATCATGTCTTGAGCTCATATATATACTTATACATGTGTTTATTCATGATTATATCTTTCACAAGGTACTTGATTGCCATGCACTTGACATTTTTTACTAACACATTTGATCCATGAACTACTATGATATATTCATGATTACATCTTTCACAAGGTACTTTATTTCCATGCACTTGACATTTTTTTCTAACACATTTGATCCATGAACTACTATGATATGTTTATGCTAGTTGATTATGATTTCCTCTATACACTTCCTTCAGTGTTTTGTCTTGTTATTATTTTACTTATTTAATCATTTGAATATGCTCCTTTATTTATGACCCCTATGCCTATGTGTGCTTTATTTGAAATTTAAATATGTCATTGATTATTGTATGGAAATTTCAATACATTATTCTTGCCTTTGTAGACATTTGACTAAGTTATGTCCCTTCTATCATGTGTCATTTCAACATGTTCATTGTTTGTGGTCTCCTTGGACCATTGTCTTTTGACTTGATTTTGAGTGCTCTTATGTGTGTGCTTGATTTTATTATTGAGATTGTACTATTACTATCTAGATATTTCCATGATCCTTATCATGCATCTTAGGCCTTCATGTGATCAAATTATTATATGCATTGTAATGATATATTTACCTAGACATGTCCCTTCTATATGCTACATGGTTACATTAATAGATTATACAGTTATTTTATCATTTTAAGTTGGGGTAAATACTATTTTTTATTCTTACTCACCTCAAAGGAGGACATATTAGTGGGGGCATGTCATAGATACATGTTCTTTAAATTTGGCACACTTTTAGATTCAATGGGGGAATGCTTTGGAAGCATGTTCTCCACACTTATTCAGTATGGGATACTTATATAAAAAATTTAGATTTATTGGGGGCATTCCATATAGGTATGGCTTCCACACATTCATAGTTTTTATATTTAGTGGGGGTATGCTTTGGAAACATGTTATCCACACTTATCCAATATTTAGCATCTCTAGATTAAAATGGGGGCATGTTTTGAAAACACGTTCTCCACATTGGCACTTATTTTATATTTATCCATATATAGTGGAGGAATGCTTTGAAAACATGTTATTTACACATACATAGTTTCAAAATTAGCCAAATCACATAGTTATATGATTTAGATTCACAATTATGGTAGAATTTAATACATTGGTATTATTATTTTACATAGTTTTAGTATGAGACATATATAAAGTGCATATGATATGAAATGTGCACCTAATATCACAAAATAAAAATCAATTTTTGATTTAAAAACTCTTGTATGGGCTATTACCACATGATATACTTTTACATACTGATACCCAGGGCAAACTTTTATGATCTACATTAAGTCAATCTACTATAGTAGTTGGTTCATTTTTAGTATGGTTAAAGTGATTAAATCACTCAATATTTCTAAGTTTTTAGGTTGGAAATAATTATATGATTCAACCTTACCAAGTTATAAGTATAAGTGGGTTGTATGATTGAGCTAATCTCAATTTCTAAGTGGTAACTCACCTTTTTTGTCAAGGTTGGGGGCATGTGCCTTCCAATCTCTCTCTATCTCCTTTGATATATATATATATATATCCTAATATTAATTTCAAATATTTATAATGATACATATTTTCAAAAAAAACTTTCCAATAGTCAAGGTAGTTACATCGACACATAAGTGTACTCCTAAACCTTGCTCTTTCAATTTCAATCTTTCAATAATTTTAATTCCAGATTATATGCATTGATTATACATTGTAACATGCTCTTGGTTATAGGCCAATCATTAACAAAGCACTCAAGTTGGGAGCATACAAACATAAGGTGTGTTATACAATCTAGGTACACATTCCTTCCCTTTAAACTAGTAATTTAATTTCTAGATTAAAGGGGGGAAATGTAGACACTATTTATAAATTATATAGCACCTCTATTTTATACACTTGGAAAAATTAGACCCTAGCTATTACTCTCAATTCTAGACCTTACCCACTTTCTAAAGTCTCACATTTTATCTATCTTATTATCCTTGGTCTATATCTTAATTTGACCAATCTTATGTTGATGACCTAGGCCTTCTATCTTTCGTAGAATGCTAAAAACCTACTTATCTTCCACCTCTATAAGTTATGAGTTTGTACCCACTTTCTTGCTTTTTAGACATTAATGTCTAGGATAGACACCTTCATTGACACTAGTGACTTGACCTAATGTAAGTGTCTAGTGCCCTAAATTAATCTAATTTGCAAATGAAATGTATCCTAATTTTGGCCCAAGTGATTTAATGCAAGTTATTTCTCCAAAGGGATTGATATAAATACAAGATCAACCCTCATTCATTTCTCACCTAAAAAACCTACAAAAGACCAAAAGAGACAAAGGAAACTTATCAAAATCATTATATAAAGCATTAAATTGAGAAAATATTCCCTATTTCCATACCACTCATAGGGACAACACATTGATAGGTTTGGAATACTGAAGGAGCAACCTAAGAGCTATATTTGTCAAGTTATGAGCTAAGTCATTATTGTACTAGCTTATTACATATTGCATGATTCATACACAATACAAACTTGTAGGGGAGAACTACATATATCTAAGTCCCTCTTCAAATTATTCATTATGTAGGTAACACTCACTAATAAAGAGGTCTTTGGGGTTAGGTCAAAACTATGTGCCCACTAGCCCATTTTCCCCAAGGTCATTATGAAGATGAAGAACTAGGGTTTTATAAATTCATGAGTATAAATAGTCCATGACCTAGATATGAATACACCAAAGTAAAGGTGAAGTCAAACCTAGAAGCATCCAGGTGGTCACATCCTTTTCTAGTAGCTATTCCTTACATGACACTTGCATTGAGTTCAGACATTAACATCAATGCGACTGTTTTAGGCTGATGTTAGTGTCTGAGGATCTAGAAGAATTAAATATATAATATAATGACTATTCCAAAACCATGTTCAAGTCTACTCCCTACATGTTCTAGATCTATAATTGTATTAGCATCAAAACAATCTAAGTACATCACTCTTTTGTCATTTCTATATCTAAACTAGTTATACTTACTATTTTTTAGCATAACTCAACATAATAAAATTTAGTGTATGTTTATATATGAGTTTAGACCCAATTATCCTATTTTAGATATGATTATCATCCTTATGTTTATTCATTTATATATACCCCTTTAATGAGTACCTAGGTAATCTCAAATTAGAAACACTACATTTTAGGGTTAAATCAGAGGTAACCAATTTAGTTTGATCCACTAAGAGATAAACCATATGATATACTGAATACACTATTGGATAAATGGTTGATTAATCATCCTCCAAATTACTACCATTCACCACACATTTTAGAAGGTGAAAGGACAACACTTTTATAATTACCATGGTATTAATGGGTATCACAACAATTTTTTTTTCCTTTAAAGTAAAAGCTTACACAACAAGGCCTCATTCTCCCACTTATTCTAGAGGTCACTTTAAGAGGGTAAAGACACCCCATGCTAATCCTACTAAGGAATTCATGGTCTACTAGCTCTTATCGAATCAAACCATTGGAATAAGTCTTTCTTTTAGTACACATTATAAAATGACCGATATTTCTCACATTGGTCCTCCCAATAAACTAATGGTTCATTGAGATCTTGGTAGAGGTGAAATTAGGGGAAGCACAAAACAAAATGTTACAAAATCCAATCATAATTTAACACCTATATTTACTACATGTCAAGAACCAGGACCTAAACTAAGTTAGAAGGCTACAAATGAAACATGTACACTTGATATTTTTAGATATGCAATAGATATTATGTTAGAATAGAAAGTAGAAACATAATTTCCATGTGATAATTATAGTCAAGAATTTTTATTCCCAACTATATTCTATTGTGTGTGGTAATTGATTCATTTATCATTAACTAGATCTAGTCAAAAGCACACTAGGCAAATCATAATGCAGTGCACCCTACTCCATTGACTACAAACTTGACTCAATTTATTATGGTTGAAATTTTTTTACCCAAAACCCCCCTTTTTCATAGGAAATGGGGACCCAACTTTTTTTATATTATTATCTTCATTTTGATCTCTCTTTTATGTGTTTATGAAAAATCTAGGAAAAATTCATGATTTGGATTTTCATATTTTGGCAAGGTAGCATGAACATTGTGTTTTCATAGACTAAATCATTTTTATTATCTTAGGATTTATGTTTTGGGACTTATGTTTTTTAGGGACTATATTTAAGAATTATTATTTTGGGACTTACCCTATTTTATCATTACCCTTTGGGATTTTTTTTCCACAGATAAATTGGTGTAGACTTATTTTTATAAAAGGAATTATTGCAAACATTGTTGTTTAAAATAAAAAGTCAGATGAAATTCATCTGCAGTTTTTATTTTCCATGGAAATTTTTATTGATGTATTTGACATTTCCCTTTGGCCCCTCCAAACCTACCCTTCAACCCTTTTGAGATTTCCTTTTGGCCTTTATGAAGTAAATCCTTCAAGACTTTTATCATGGACAAGATTTTGCTATGAAGTAGACCTTTTGGATTGTTGCTAGACTACCCTTTGGCATTTTGAAATTATCCTTTAGGACTTTTGGAATGCCCTTTTTAACTTACCAACCTACCCTTTGGGTTTTTTATGAAAGTGTCCTTCAACCTTTATTGTTGTGGCCATTTTTTTTGACAATTCCTTTAGGACTTTTTCAATTTCCTTTTCAACCCCTTTGCATACCCTTTAGACCTTTTATTTTGGACATTTTGTCCAATATAGAATCCCTAAAACATTTTATCCAAAGGATAAATTCCCTTAATACTCCTTAAACCTACCCTTTTATCATTTTGAAAGTGATATTTCAACTTTTTTTGAAGTGGCCACTTACCCTTTGGGACTTTTGTCTAAGACCCTTTAACCTACAGGACTTATCCTTCAAAACTTTATCCTGAATTTTTTGTTATACCAAGCCTACCCTTAGTGATATTTATCGCAACCTCTTTTCCTTACAAAAAGTGCCCTTCAACCTTTTTATAATGAACCCTTTGTCATGGACATACCCTTTGGGATTTTGTTTTCCCAGGGCTTTGGCCCTTTTTGAAATGACTACTTACCCTTTAGGATAATTGTCACAACCCTTTTCCCACCAAAAAATACCCTATGAAGTAGACCCTTTGAGCATTTTACCTTGAATTAGACCCTTTATACCTAATAAACTTGCCCATTAGAACCCTTGGAATAACACTTAGTCATATGAAAATGCCCTTTAGGGAAATTGGAAGTACCTTTTGGCCTTTTTAAAAGTGCCCTTCAGGACTTTTGAAGTATATTTTTTCCCCTACCAGCCTGCCCCTCATGAATTTTGTCCTGCACCTTTGCCCTAGATAATTTACTTAGGATTTTTTATTTCAAACATTTTGTCTAACATAAAAGTCCTGAAATAATTCCCCCTAAAAGAACTAGTCAGCAAGCATTTTACCAAGGCACTACTAGCCTTGATATACTTAGTCAAAATAAAGGTGAAAATACTTCCCATCAATTTATTAAAGACACCCACCAGCTTGAGCTAACAAAGTTTAAATTATACAAGAAATAAAAACAAAATGAATGTTGCACATTTATGTTACACAAATTTCTATTCAATCTAGAATCCTATAAAGGTGATTCACAATTATTAAATCTATCATTAATTTCAAACTAACTTGCATTCAAAGTATCTTCATTTCCTAAAGTGATAAAGAGCCCCAGCTACTATCTCAAGGATAATACGAGTAAAATAACAACTAAGTTAGAGCCAAATTATTTGCACAACATACATAGATAAAGAACTATGATCAACACAAAGCATATACACACATCAATGGCATCTTCATCTAGGGAATTTCAAGGGGAAAATCCACCATCCCCATATTCAATCAAGGACTCCCCATAGTTCATAGATATAGTCTTTAATTCTATCATATTTGGAGACAAGTACCATAACTATTCATAATTATGAGACGTCATTGATTTTATGGATATATTTTCACTAGAATATGAGATGACACTTGTGGATAGACTATTTGTCAAGGAACTTCTTGCTTTCAAACATTAAAGATTAGAATTTACTACCTCTAATCTAGAAGTAATGCCATGTATTGACATTCTATGGGATTTGTTTTTCTCAATAAATATATCATAAGGTACTTTTCTACATCATTCGAGCAATAATACAATGGTTACATGCATATTAGGGGATGAATTCTAAAGGCATTTATCTTTGAGCATACTTAATGCTTATTTTGACAAACACACAGTTGTGTAGTTTGACTAAGAGAGTTCAATTGAGAAGGCACTATCTTCATGGCTACTCATAGACCAAACCATTGCATAGAAGGGGAATAAGTTGAAAGGAGCAATTTCAATTGATAAATTTATAATAGGGATTTGCATCAACATGGCTCTCCTTAATTGACTAGATGGTATGTTGAGTATTCATTTTATCAATTTAGACTAGGTGCCATTATTGTATATGATGTTCACCCATGATGATGTATACACCCTGGGTGAAATAATCAACTTTCACTTAAGAGAGAAGATAATCCACAAGGAGAGGCATCCCATACCTTTGGATAATTTCTAAATGATGTCTTATTTACTAGATGAAGTCATGGGTACTTGTTATAGATATCTTGGGGAATTATGGGCTCCATCTATAAATTGTGAAAAGAATAGGATTTATGACCATTATCAATTCATGTATGTATATACATATACCAAAAACATGGTTAGGATTTTAGAGGATGCATATCTATAGGTTTGGTAAGCCATTCATGGCTCACCTATGCCTATACTCAAGCCTAATATCATAAAGAATTTGGATGGTAGAGGGGATTATTTCCTCTACCTGAACTTCACAATAATCATGATTTTGTAGAATAAGGTTAATCCTTTATGTCTTCCCAAGTACATCCCATACAAGTTGGCAAAGCAAGAAATTGATTTCCATCTATGGTGGAGTATCAAGGATAATTTATCTAGACAAAATAAAACCTTATTCTATGTCCACCATGTAACTATTGGAAGAATGGTTTCTACAATGAGGAAGAATTTCATGAAGGTGGGTAGAGAGTGCAAGAGTTATCCATTCCTCGTGCTTACTCATAAAGATTAGGATCCTTATAGGTAAGTTCAAAAGTACATACATGGATTTAACATCCCTTACAACCATGTCCCATATCCTTATGATTTTCTATTTCTTAATGCAAAATATGATGAAGATGTTTTGGAGAGAGATAGTGTTATTGGGCTAAAGGAATATCATTTGTAGATGATCTAATATGACCCCTCAATCATTGTTATAGAATTGGATAGTAAGAAGGCTCTATATAAAGGATGAGAGAACTCTAATTTTTAGAGAGGACATTCTAAGGAGAAATCTAAGGACTAATTAGGTCTCTCATCTCAAGCCCTCCCATTAAAACTAAGGATTTTGAAGAAGGAGCCTAGGATACCTGAGCCCAAATTTAGTAGAGGAGCACAAGTAGGGGATCCCATCAACTTAGATTCTAATGAGGAAGGAGGAACACTAGAACAACTGACTATGATCATCACTCAAGTATCTAATACTATTCCACAAGTAAAAATTTATACATCTATTAGGATATAAATATCAAAAGTAGTGATATCAATACCCCAGGACTCCTTCACACAACTAAAGACTCATCTGGTTTATAAGAGGAAGCTTGTGACTCTTGCATGCAATCCTATAGTGGGACCAACACAAGGCTTGCTTGATGCACCTCAAGAAAAGGAAGTGGTGATAATCAAGGACATTGAGGATGACTCTAATGAAGAAGTAGAGCTTGAGGCTACTAAGGCCATGAGCCTTTAAGCAAGACACATAACACCAACTTCTCTAGGTACCCACCCTCTTATAAGTTTTCCTTTATCTTTTATACCAATCTTTGGATAAATTTCAATTTCTTCTATGCTAGGATCACCCCAGGTGGAAGTGCCCACTTACACCTCTATTTACCCCTCCATTACCACCACTACCATTAATCCCTCTATTTCCACTTCCATCACACTCCCATTACCTATCTCCTCTGTCCTTACTAGCACTTATACTATCAGAGACCTCAAGAAGAAAAAGATGTTTAGGAAGGTACAAACTTCTTTAGCCACCCCTTAACTTATTGTTCATTCCACCCAAATTTACCTTCCATTTTCATCCACCACTTCTATAGAAGAAACCATAGTGGAAAGTACTAGCAGGGGAAGGAAGGCCAAGCCTCAAGTGATCTTGATCCACCCACTCCCTCAATTTGGAGGAGTGGATTGGTCTAAAGTTATATGGCCTTCCCTACCTAACATCCTTATTAGGACCCAAAAGAAACATTAGGTTTAAGAAGAGGCTAAGGAAGAGGTTATTGTAATAACCATTGATTCATCTCAATTGGACATTCCTCCATGGGAAGTTGACTTGAGAAACAAGGCTTCCAAAATGCCAAGCTTTAAAATCACTGAGCTTCCCTTAGTTTCCACTCTATTCAATCCCCCATCTGGTAGAATTTAGAGAGTGAGGAAGAGGAATCTAAAGGATGACAAAGGTAATGAAATCATCTTTGAGGAAAGACAAGAAGTCCTCTCCCTCACTAAGAGGCAAATCAGGTAGCCAGGGCAATTTCCATATATGAAAAATCTTATATACCTGACATAGGCACACCATAATGCAATATTTTTTATCTATAAAGGCACATAATTGGCTAGAGATGAGCCTAAGGGTAAAGTATAGAAACTAGAGGCTGAGGTGGAGTAGCTAAAGGAGCATGCAAAGATGGTACACATTCTTACAAGTAATGAAGCTAAGCTACAAGAAGCTACTTCTAGATGTTATAAATCTTTGGAGGCTATGGATTTCATAAAGGCTAAGATGGCCCCTCATGTGAGCAATGCTAATTGATTATTTAATTTCATGACATATGATATCACCAAATTAAAGATGTTAGTTATGTATAATGACAAATCTCTATATATTCATCTCAACCTCATGAAAATGCTAGAGGAATCCAATGCCTTTAATTTGGTTGTCATCAGGTAAAAGAGGCAAAATAATAACTACAATTAGTTGGTGCTTTAGTCCCCAAGTATCAAGTTCATGAGGCTTAGCTCCACCAAATTTTGCATGAGTTGAAATTATCTAAAGTGAAAGATGCCATTAGTAAACTGATCAGTAGGATCAATTTTAATAAACTTATTTAGAAAGTAGTAGATGAATTCAAATAGAGCTTATAAGGGCTAACACTTGAAGAGATAGAGTCAAAATTGAGTAAGTCCCATAAGAAGATAATAAAAGTCAAAATTTTCAAGAATAAATTTTAGATAACCAAGGTTGAGCATGCAAATATCCTTGGGTAGGTTAAAATGATTCATTGATCACCACTTCTAAAGTTGAATATTATACGACAACATGATGTGACACATAAAGTTTATGAGGAGAATGAAGTGAATAAAAAACAAAATTTTGGTAGTGTATTGACTTCTGTAACTACCACCTCAATAACCATGTCAACCAAGGTGGATGCAGTGCTTCATATGACTAAGCCATGATAGGCTAAGTCTTTATGCATGTAAAATTTTATAACAATGAACATATTTAGAAATTTTTTATAATTTGAGCCTTTTATTGTAAAAGTTGACTCTTTATATTTTGTACACATGCACACATTGCATAGTTTTAGAAAGGTCAACTTATTTAATTAATAACTATAAGTTTTCTTTTATACAAATTTTAGAATGACATGTTCTAACTACCACAAGTAATGACCTTACATAGACTTGGAGGATGAGGTGACCCCTTCTCCAAGTCTATATATATAGTTGTACCCCAACTTAGTTTTTTGACAAATAATTTTGAATACAGAGTAGTAAAGCAATTTTGATCATCATCAAAGTGTTTGAGTATTTTATTTTCAAATTCTATGCAGTTAATTGTTATTTCCATGGTTATGTGTTTTAATAAATCTTTAGTGTGCTAATGTTGTGTATAGATTCTTGATTTTTTGATTAATATAATAATATGTAGGTGTGCACCAACTAATCAAGGATTGGTAGACATATTGATTAGAATAGTTAAGTTTACATTGAATCATATTTTTGAATATGTACTAGTGATTTCTTTGGTGTAGTTTTCTATGTGTGTATAATTGCTACCTCAGATACTTCATTAGCCTAAGTCATAATCTTCTTATTAAGGGTGTGTAATAACTACCCAAAAAAAAGCAATATTTATTTGAGGCTTTTTGAATTTCTTGCATCTTTATTTCCTTGGACTCCTTAGCCATGTCTTATTATACGTGTGTAATTACTGCTAGAAATAGGTATAAGTTTTGAAAACATAGGTCTATTTAGAAACCAACCAGGAAATTAATTTTTGAGAACCACATAGTCCTCTTTTTTGCCTTACCCTACCCTCCTTTTTTTGAGTTTTGTTTTAAATATATACCCACTTTAGATTAGCAAATATCCATCCATCTAACTCACTTAGAAATTCACTACCATTAGGAACCATACCTCCATCCAAAAACCTTATCAACAACCTACATACCCTACTGATATTTTATCAATAGGTTGAAATAAAATGCATACCTATAACTCATGCCTTGGAGTGGATTTTATCTTCATTGAGATCCAAAAATGTTAGAGGCTACCTCATTATGGATGTAGTGTGCATAAAACCCACACCAATAGTTTAAATTAGCACTATAGGGAGGGGTACCACCTCTTATTATCATAGTTAGTATTTTCATAGAGTTGCACTGGAGCCACCCAGGAGAGTGACTAGATATAATTCCTAGGTTGGTTTATTAGTATCACCCTTAACTAGTCATAGGAGACCTAGGGTTATGCCAAAAACCCTAGTCTAGAATAATCCCCCTCCAGTAGGGATCCCCTTACTTGTAAGGAATATTTTACCTGTTAACCAACCAATGGTTCAACAACAACCTTGGTTAGTTGGATCTACCATTTCCATTCCTTTAGGAGCAAGGACAAGAGAGGAGCATATCAAATCAATTAAAGCTATTTTAAGATTGATGAATGTAATGGATGATGATGTTGAATGTATATTATTACCTTTTACTTTGATGGTTGCTACTTATGATTGGTATTTGAATCTAATGGAAAATTCCTTAACTTTTTGGGATTAATGTCAAGTAGATTTTCTTTAAAAGTTTGGAAGGTTTGGTATACCCACACTTCACCAGCATGAAGAGAGAACCTAATGAGCTGATCTATGCTTTCAATGCAAGATGGTAGAAGATGTACAACTAGTTGACCCTAAGACATAAACAAGAGGTAGCACTAGAATTAGAGATGTACAAGAATGCCTTGGACCCTATCACCATTATGTTCTTGAGAATAGCAATTTTAGCTAACACTTTAGCATTAGCATTAAAAAAGGCTATCACTATAGACATGTAACTCAATATAAAGATGCCTAGAGCACCTAGTGTCAACAATGATTTTCCAATACTAAATCTAGTTCCACATGCAAGACATAATATCCCAATATTTAATCAAGACTAGTTATATATACTACCTCTATTGATGCAAACAATGTTGTAGAATTTTGGCTAGCTGAATAATAATACAATGGGAAATGGATATCAGTAGAACCACCAAGTGACTACATTTCTTATTATTTTTTAGAGGGTACAAAATCCACAAAATTATAACTTGACTCTATTCAGAAGATGGTTCAAAAGTTGAGCAATGATTTCTTAAATATGTAAAAGAAGATGGGCAATGCCAATGGCCCAACTATAAATCAGAATACTAGATTCTAGAGATACAATAGGCCATTCAATAGGCTTGAACAACTTAATAAAATTCCATAGATCAACACAATAGAGACCACTCTTCCCAATTGGTGAAAAATTCACAACACTTCTGAGCATGGTGAGCTCATCTATGTTTAATTCCATGCAACATTCAAAATCTTTCAGAGGGATGTGATTAGACAAGATTAGATGCATAATCCACCTAAGCATCATTTGGATCCTAGCTCTTTTATCATTATTATGTTCTTTGAAACTCATGAGTTTCCCTTCCTAAGTGAAGAGTGATAATGATCCAGAAGACAATATAGATGAAGTCCATGTTTTCTAGTAGTTCTAAAGAGGTATGTATAATTTAAGGAAAAAGCATCCACTTATAACATCATCTCCTAAAAATACCATGATGATTCATCTTAATCCTAAATCAAACAATAATCCACCCCCTAAAAAGGGGAATGATCAATATAAAATCAAGGAAGAGCCAACCAAAGAAGGATACCGTATTGTTGAGGATATGAAGAAGATCAAGGCAAATATAACTCTCTATGAGTTAGCTCAGATCACTAAATATAAGGAGCTATTCTATAAGTACATAACTAGAAAGGCATCTATGAAAAAGGTGAAAGTGTCTATAGATAAATTGAAGGCATCTAACACCAATGTCATCTACAAGAGCAAGCTTGAAGTGCTGCCATTTCTACTGACTATTAGGGCATTTAATAAGAACATTCATAACTATTTAGTTGATTCTAGAGCTTTTACAACTGTCATGCCTACTTCCATAAGTTATAATCTTAGTTTAACACCAAGCCCTTTTAAGAGGATGATTTCAAAATTATACAAAATAGTGGTCCTAATAGTTAGAGAATTAAATAACATGTGCATTCCAATAGCGTCTAAACCAAGAGTCTAGATGACTATCGATATTCTGGTAGTGGACATACTAGAAGGCTACAAACTATTTCTAAGCATAGATTGATCGAAATTCTCAATGTATACCTCTCTATAGACTTTTCCCATATATGGCTATCATGGATAGGATTTATGAATTAGATCAAAATTAACAGAGAGCCCAAAATGAAATATCCCATTATGAAATATAACATCAAGAATGAAAAGGTAAAGTATGACTCACCAAGCCTTAGTATCTATACTTTTACTACTCATAATCAAATTTAGAAGCCAAAACCTAAGGGTTATAATTAGTTATGGACTCTACACTTTTATGGCACTAGATCTAAGCAAGGATCAAGAATGGGAATCAAACTAATTGATCCACAAGGTAAGAAATTATTGGTAGCATACATACTATAGTTTCCATGAACTAACAATAGAGATAAGTATGAGGCTATAGTTTTGGGATTATAGGTTGCACTAAAAAATAATGTAAGACAAATAAATGCATTTGGTAATTCAAAACTTTTGGTCAAACAAATAAAAAATAAATATCAATGCAAGCTATCTTATCTAAAGAGATACAAACATAGAGCATGGGACTTGATTGAAAGCTTTAAAGCTTGCAACATCATAACACTCCTCAGAGAGAAAAATTAGACTTTTCATTCATTAGTTTCTACCACTACTAATCTAGAGCCATTGTAGGAGTCTAAGGTAAAGAAGTCATTTATTGAATTTGTTCTTTGTCCCTCTATTTTAGATAACATAGAAAATTTCTAGGTCTTGAATGATGAACAATAGATTATTCAGTTCTTAACTAATTCAAGGGATTTTAAATCCCAAATCATCGATGACAAGGACATTAATCACCTCTTTCAAGAGGAATCAAATAAAGAGGGTGTTCTTCAACACAAAGAGAACCAAATTCTAGTCGGCTTGGTCTCTTTGGAGAGGCCATTCAACATAGATACTTAGGCACAACAACTAAGATAGCCAAAAGTCAATGAATCAAACTTTAGAAAAGAAAATCTAGGAGATGAGCATAGCCTACATTATGTGAATGTTGGTATCAGCTATACTCTAGAAGAAAGGTAGCAAGTGAAATATTTAATTGCTTAATATAGGGATGCCATTGCTTGGACATATGAAGATCTAAAGGATTATGACCCATAGGTCATCAATCATATGATTCCCCTCAAGAAAGATCATAAACCATTTAGATAGAGACAATGGCTAGTTAATCCTATTCTAGAGCCTCTTATTCAAAAAGAAGTGGAAAAGATATTGAGTGTAAAAATCATCTTCCCAATTTGACATTCTACTTGGGTGACCAATTTGGTCCTAGTAAGGAAGAAGAGTGGTGAGATCAGATTGTGTGGAATTTAGAAATCTCAACAAGGTTCTCAAAAAAGATAATTATCATCTACTTTCTCTAGATAAAGTTGTACAGATAGTGAGTGGTTCTAAAATGATGTCCTTCTTGGATGGATTTTTAGGATACAATCAAGAATTGGTATAATCTAAAGACAAAATGAATATGGCATTTACCATGAAGTGGGAAACTTATGCGTACAAAAGGATTTTCAAACTAATAAACATAAGATCTACCTTTCAACGTTCCATGGATCACGCTTTCAAGGGGTTAGAAAGAAAATGCACAATCATCTATATGGATGATCTTATAGTATTATAAAAAAATCAAAAGGACCACATAAGTCACCTATAATCTATATTTAAAACATGCAAAAGGTTTGATATTTCATTAAACCCAAAAAGAGCATATTTTGAGTGATTGAAGGTAAGCTTTTGGGGCATATCATTATCAAGGATGGGATCACCATTGATCCAAATAGAATTTAGGAAATTTCAAGGATTAAACCACCAAACATTAAGAAGGATCTCAAATCATTATTTAGAAAGATTAACTTCATGAGGAAGTTCATCTCAAGATTTGTAGAGATCATTAGACCTTTGAATCCCATACTCAATCAAGATGCTAAAATAGAATGTACAACTGAAGCCTAAAAGTCCTTTTAAGACATAAAAGATGTAATATCATTGGGTTTAGTATTGATTAGTCTTGATTTCAATATAAAAAAATTATCTATACTCATTTTCTTCAAAGTATTTGATTGTTGTTATGATCACACAAAAAAAGGATGAGACCAAGCATTTGATTGCCTTTATGAGCATGAATATTAAAGATGAAAAACTTAGGTATTATATAATTAACAAATAGATCTTTTCCCTTATCAAAATAGTGAAGACATTTCAACATTACATCTTGAGGAATAAATTCATCGCCATCATACTTGACCCTGCTATCAAGTTCACTCTATGACAGAATGAGATAGGAGAATGCTGAGGCAAATGGATGGCCAAGCTCCAAGACTTTAACATAGATATTAAGCCTATGAAGATCATTAGAGGTCAAGCTTTTATTCAACTCATGACTGAACCATATCCCTGTATCATCGTTGAAGAGGTATTTGAAGCTCAAGTCTCTAAAGGAGAGTGGTATACTGATATAATACAATATTTACTTTCAAAAATTGTTCCCTAGAGCTCAATAGAGAAATAAGGAGAGATTTGAGGCTAAAATATACTCATTACATGATCAATAAGGATTCCTCTATAGAAGTAACTATGAAGGTATTTATATCAGATTTGTATTTGTAGAGGAAGCTAAGGAAATATTTGATAATTTACATCAAAAGATAGGTAGTTATCATCCTTTTGGGAATACCACAACCCATAAAATCTTTAGAATGGGTTACTATTGGCCAACCATCTTTAAGGATGCTCACACTCATGTCAGAACATGCCATGAATGTCAAGCTTTAACTAGGTGAGAAGTATACACAACAATGCCTTTACATCTAGTTATGGAAGGAAGGCCATTCGCCTAGTGGGGTTTAGACTTAATTGGTGTCATCAACCCAAATTATTTAGCAGGCCATAAACTTGTATGTACTACTATTAACTATTGTACTAGATGGATCAAAGCCATAGCCATAAAGAATTTCAGAGCACAAGATGTGATTCACTTTTTAGAGGAACACATGACTACTAGATTTGACATGCCTATTTATCTTATTTGTGAGAATGGATTAGCTTTTATATCCATAGAATTTACTAAATGGGCACATGAAAACCAAATCATCATCAGGGTAGCTTCTTACCACTACCCTTAGGGAAATGGATTGATAAAATCAATAAATAAAAATATGATCGATACAATCAAGAAATAAATAAGAGATAAGCCTAGAGACTAGCATAACTTACTAAATTATTCACTTTAGGTAGACTGGATGAGATACAAGCAAGCCCTCAAATCCTCACCCTACCTGCTAGTGTTTGGATGTAGACTAGTTTTCCCTATCACATTAAAGCTACCCACTTACCAGTTTATGTAATACTACATGGAGCCTAATGATAAATTTGAATCTAGATTATTAGATATAATAAAGATGGATGATTAAAATATTGAAGCCTTGTCTATGTTTAGTAAATACCAAGATGTGGTCAAAAGGTGGTTTGATAAGAAAGAGAAAGTCAAAGCATTTAGAATTTTAGATCTAGTGTTAATTTGGGATAAAGCCCATGAGAAGAAAGGACAATATGACATATTTCCCCATTATAGATTAGGTCCTATCAGATTTTAGAGATCATGGGTAGTAATGCATTTAGTCTGAAGGACCTCCAAGGCAATGAGCTTACATATGTAGTCAATAGATAGTTCTTAAAGCACTACTTCAGGGCTATTCTATCGATTGATGTTACTGAGTAATGAGGGACAAATGAATGTAGTTGCAGGATTAGATTATATTTCAATGATTTCTAGGTTATATTTCAATGCTTTCTAGATTAGATTTCAATGCTTTATTAGTTAGTTTCCTACTTTCTAGGTTAATCTTTTTTGCTTTTAGTATTATATATTTTTAGGTTAGATTCTTGATTTCATTAGAGTAATTTCTCATTTTCTAGATTAGTAATTTATTTGATGCTCAAAATTGCATTTGCTCTACCTATAGCCAAACTAAAAATCCAAAAACAATTGAATTGATGACTTGTTGAAAAGGGAAAATTAAAATATGGACACTTTGGGGACTGGTTTATAGATTAAGTATACTTCTATGTTTTTGAGTCTTTAGGATGAAGGTAGGTAATCATGAATTTTTTTAAATGGTGTCATAATTAAATAATTTTACCAAGCATGTGGAAGTTGCTCTTAGAGTACTTCTTAAAAATTTATAAAGTTTCCTTATTTTATTAGATCAAATGCACTTATCACATTGAATACCTATCGGAAATGATAATTCTAGGAATATATGTGGTTGGTAAGGATGTTCTAGTAGTGATTTGTTTTATAATTATACTAGCTCAAAGGGATTCAAGCTCTTCTCTTTTCCAAAAAAATAAGAATGAAAGAAAAAATAAAATAAGTAATAACCAATGGATTCAAAAAAGCAAAATAAAATCTAAAGAAGTCAAAAGGATCACATGATGAAATAAGATCAATGTACCACACATCATAATCAAAGGAAAATGATGGAATGAGAATAGAAAGAGACCAAGGTATCTCTATCAGGGCTGTAGACACTTGGCTAGTAGCAGAACAATCCCTAATCTTCCCTTATTTTTGAGCTTAATAGATACTAGAATGAACCTACCATCCCTATCAAAGCCTTTAAAAAACTCATCACAATAGGGGTTAATAAATTACACATTCTGACACACACAGATCAAATAAATCAGAAGGCAAGTATGTTATGTGAATTAACTTAGGAGTCTCTTTCATGTTTTTGATTTAAGTATTCCTCTATGACACACTTCATGATTGATTTTTTATTGTAAACCAGAGTTTTGGGTGTTTGAATATTCAGGAGTATTCCCCCTGTATGTTGCCATTTTTTGTACCCAATACCCCCTTTTTTCAAAGAAAATGGGGAAACACTTTTTTTTAGATTATTATCTTAATTTTGATCTCTCTTCTATGTGTTCATGCAAATTCTTGGAAAAAATCATGATTTGGATTTTCATATTTTGGTAAGGTAGCATGGATGTTGTGTTTTCATAGACTAAATCCTTTTTGTTATCTCAGGCTTTATGTTTTAGGACTTATGTTTTTTGGGGACTATCATTAAGACTTATTCTTTTGGGACTTACCCTATTTTGTCATTACACTTTGGGATTTTTTTTCCATGGAGAAATTGTTACAGACTTATTTTTATTAGAGGAATTGTTGTAGACATTTTTGTCTAAAATAAAAAGTCTGATGAAATTAGTTTGCATGTTTTTTGCCATGGACATTTTGCTCGATGTATTTGACATTGACCTTTGGCCCCTCCAAACCTACCCTTCACCCCTTTTGAGATTGACTTTTGGCCTTTATGAAGTAAATCCTTTGGGAATTTTATTATGGACAAGATTTTGAAATGAAGTGGACCCTTTAGATTGTTTCCAGACTACCCTTCAGCATTTTAAAATTATCCTTCAAGACTTTTGGAGTGCCCTTTTTGCCTTGCCAACCTAACATTCAAGTTTTTTATGAAAGTGTCATTTGGCCTTTATTATTATGTCTAATTTACTTGATAATTCCTTTGGGACTTTTACAATTGCCTTTTTGGTCCCTTCACATACCCTTCCGACCTTTTGTTTTGGACATTTTTTTTGATATAGAATCCCTAAAACATTTTCCCCAAAGGACACATGCCCTTTGGACTCCCTAAACCTACCCTTCAGGAATTTTGAAAGTGACCTTTTGGAATTTTTAAAGTGACCACCTACCCTTTGGGAATTTTGTCTCAAACCCTTTACCTTATGAGACTTATCCTTCAAAACTTTATCTTGGTACCTTTGCCATAGCAAGCCTACCCTTTAGGATATTTATCCTAGTCTCTTTGCCTTAGAAAAAGTGCCCTTCATCCTTTAAGTAATTAACCCTTTGTCATTGACATACCATTTGATATTTTATTTTCCCAAGCCTTTGACCCTTTTTGAAATGACTACTTACCCTTTAGGATAATTATCAGAACCCTTTTCCCACCAAAAAATACCCTATAGAGTAGACCCTTCAGGCATTTTACCATGAAATAGACCCTTCAAACCTAAGACACATGCCCTTCAAAACCCTTGTAATAACCCTTAGTCATACGAAATTGCCCTTGAGGTAAATTGGAAGTGTTGTTTGGCCTTTTTAAAAGTGTCCTTTAGGACTTTTATAGTATCTTTTTTGCCCTATGAGCCTGCCCCTTGGGAATTTTGTCCTGCACCTTTGCCCTAGACCATTTCTTTTAGAATTTTTATTTTGAACATTTTGAAAGACACAAAATTTCCAAAATAAATTCCCCTAAAATAAATAGTCAACAAACATTTTACCAAGAGCACTACTAGCCTCATTATACTTAGTCAAAATAAAGGTGAAAATAATTCCCATAAATTTATTAAAGACCCCCACCAAATTGAGCTAACAAAGTTTAAATTATATAGGAAATAGAAATAAAATGAACATTACACATTTATGTTATATGAGCTTCTATTCAATACAAAATCCTATATAGGCAATTTACAACTATTGAAGCTATCATTACTTTCAAACTAACTTGCATTCAAAGTCTTCTACTTTCTTACAGTAACAAAGAGCCCTAGCTACTATCTCAAGGATGCTGTGATTAAAATAACAACTAAGTTAGAGTCAAATTTTTCATACATCATAAATAACACAAAGAATAGGATTATGAGCAGTGTAGATCATATACATGCATCAATGACATCTTCATCAAGGGCATTTCTAGGGGAAAATATACCATCCCCATATTTAACCAAAGAATCCATGGAGTTCATAGATGCAGTCTTTGATTCTACCATATTTGGATATAGGTACCATAACTATTCATAATTATGGGATGTCATTGATTTTGTGGATATATTTTCACTAAAAGATGAGATGACACTTTTAGATAGACTAGTTGTCAAGGAAATATTGGATTTCAAATGTAAAGATTACACTTTATTGAGGCCAAGTTAGAATTAATGTTGTGTATGACCTTTTATGGGATTTTTTTCTTAGGAAAGATGTCATAAGATGCTTTCCTACATCATTTGAGCAATAATATAGTGGTTATATGTATATCAAGGGCTGATTTCCAAAGGTATTTATCTTTGATCATACTTGATGCTTATTTTGACAAAGACAAAATGGTGTAGTTTGAAGAAGAGAGTTCAATTGAGAAGGCACTATCTTCATGGCTACTCCCAGACCTAACCATTACATGGAAGGGGAAGAAGCTAAAAGGAGTAATTTTGATCGACAAATTCAGAATGGGGATTCATATCAGCATGGCTCTCCTCAATTGAATGTATGGTAAACTAAGAATTGATTTTTTCAATTTAGACTAGGTGTCATTATTGTGTATGATGCTCACCCAATATTCTATATATGCCTTGGATGAAATAATCAAATTTCACTTAAGAGATTAGATAATCCATAAGGATAAGCATCCCACACTTTTGGGCTATTTTTACAAGATGTATTATTTATTGGATGCAGTCACGAGTAATTATTATAGATATCTTTGGGAATTTTGGACTCTATCCATAGATTATGAAAAGAATAGGATTTGTGACCATTATTAATTCATGTACATATATGCATATACCAAAAACATGGTCAGGATTTTAGAGTTATTTTTAGGTTTGGAAAGCCATTCATGGCTTGCCCATGCCTAGACTCAAGCCTAATTTCATAAATAATTTGGATGGTAGAGGGGATTATGTCTTGTACCTAAACTTCACAGTAATCATGATTTGGGGGAACAAGGTTAATATTTTATGTCTTCTCAAGTATGTCCCAAAAAAGTTGGTAGAACAAGAAATTGCTTTCCAACTATGGTAGAGTATCGAGGAGAATTTATCTAGATAGAAGAAAACCTTATTCTTTAGCCACCATGTAACTATTATAAAAATGGTTTATATAATGAGGAAGCATTTCATAGAGGTGAGTGTCAAGTACAAGAGTTATCCATTCCCTATGCTTACTCATAGAGATTGGGATCCTCATGGGTAGGTTCAAAAGCACATACATGGATTTTACATCCCTTACAACCATGTCCCATATCCATATGCTTTTTTATCTCTTAATGAAAAATATAATGAGGATGTTGTAGAGAGAGTGAGTATTGTTGGGCTGAAGGAAGATCATTTGTGGATGATCTAAGATGATCCCTTGATCACTACTAGAGAATTGGATAGTAAGAAGGCTCTATACAAGGGATGGGAGCACTCAAATTTTTTGAAAGGATAGTTTGAGGAGTAATCCAAGGACCAAGAATGTCCATCATTTCAAGCCCTCCCATTAAAACTAAGGACTAAGAAGAAAGATCCTAGACTACTTGAGCCCAATTCTAGCAGATGAACGCAAGTTGGGGATCCCATCTACTTAGATTTTGATGAGGAAAGAGGGACACCATAACAACTGACTATGAGCACCACTCAAGTATCTATTACTATGACCTAGGTATATATTACTACATCTATTAGGATAGCAACATCAAAAGTAGTAGAATCAAATCCCAAGACTCCCCCATAAAATGAAAGACTCCTCTAGTTTATAAGAGGAAGCCAAGGACTCTTACATGTAGTCCTATAGTGAAACCAACACAAGGCTTCCCTAATGCATCTTAGGAAAAGGAGGTGGTGATAATCAAGGACATATAGGATGGATATGATGAAGAAGTAGAGCTGGAGGTAGATAAGGCTATGAGCCTTCAAGTAGGACACATAACACCAAATTCTCTAAGTGTTTCAATGAATTTCTTACTTATTATTAGAAAAGGGAAAGGAAGAAACTAAGTACAAGTATGGTTTAAAAACTTGATTGATAGTGCATGTGTTGAATTAAAATTTAATGAAAAATCCTCTTTGGCTTGGGAGGATGACCTACATATAAGAAAACACTAAAGCAAATTTATTTGTTAGACAGATAGTTGAGTCGATTGCCTAACGATGGCTAGATCCTAGAAGTGAGAGCTTCCTTAGGGGGTGTCAATCCACACATTTTAAATAATTAATCTTATAAATAGAATAGAAGGTACTTGCATTAATAATCAAAGGATACTAAAATTAAACACAAGAGTGATTACTTATAAAATAGACTAAAAATAATTAAATTAGGGATAAACTAATTAATACTAGTGCTAGGGAGTTGGGGTATGCTTCAAAAAATTAGAAAGAGGTCTGAGAACAAGTAGGAACATAAGAAATTAGGTTTGATGAGGTGTTAATAGGTGAAATTATCTTGTTGAGTTTCACTACCATAGTGACCCTTGATGGTTAAGGTGTCTATCGATGGTCAAGGTGACCATCTATGTTTGGATAGATCATCGACGATTGGGCCAATGATTGAAATTTACTATGTTTGGATCTAGGTTGGTAAAAAGGCTGGTTGATGAGATCCAAAGATGGATTTCAAGGGATGGGTAAGGTCTAGATTTATTGTGAAATGGAAATAAAGTAAATGAATACTAAGAAATAAGTACTTATTTTACCAGAAGTTGATTGGGTGGATGGTTGAGGTAGTTAAACTGTTGGTGGAATCTAGCTTGATTTTGACAGAGTGATGTACCTGAAGACTTAGTGGAGAGGTGGTGGTAAATTGACTCTCTAATATGATTCTTGGATTTCTATATCACTGATAATGATTGACCTATAAATGAAGAAACTCTTAGATGCACAAAGCTATTGATAATGATTATTGATGGGTTTCACCTCCCTACACTTCTTTTCTTATAGGCATAAGTAAAAGGTCAAAGTGAAGGTTCAACTAGGTTATCTAATTATAAATCATCCATACAATGGATCACAATAATATTTAGATAACTTATATTTATAAAATTAAGGCGAGTAGTTTGCATGATAATTGTTAAGGAGGTGGACCCTAATCATTGATGGTTAGGGTAAACATCGATGGTCAACCTAACTTTCAGTGGTTGAGGGTAAAGGGTAAAAATGGGTAAAAGGTTAGGTTAAGTTAGTTTAATCAAACTAACTATAGATAAGCTTAGTTAGGGGTCAAAAGGTTAAATTGGTCTTGAGAGGGTCTCAGGTAGTCCAGGGGTGTTTTTGACATTTAGAATCATAGTGTGTGGATTTATGGTGTCTACATTTTGCCCCTTTTTTTTATGTGGCCTAGAATCAACTAGTTACAAAATAAAAATTGATGTTTGTCAAAGGTTTACTAGTTACCTCAAGTATGGGAAGAAGTATCCCCCCTCAAACTAGGAGGTGATGAGGTAAAATAGAATCAGGTGTAGGTTTGACAAGTTGGGTGAAGGTAAAAATTATGAAGGTGTTTGAGGGGCTGGGAAATAAAGCACAAACAAGTGGGCTAAGTGTGATAGCCAAGATTTCACAAAGACAAGGTTGTCATGGTTAATAAAAATAAAGGTCATTACTAAAGGATAAGTGACCAATATACCACATGATTGTAATTAGGTGTGGTGGTTAGGTACACTTGTTAGTCTCCTAGATAAGGTCAATGTTATCATGGGTATCTGAGGTAGGAAGTGTTCCCATGGAAAACATAAACATGTCAAGTGTCATGGGTATTCAAGGTAGGAAGTGATCCTAAAAATACATAAGCAAGTTGAGTAAGCATGAGGTGGCATAAATTCAAAAGGGTTAACGTGGAAATGTTATCACTATGATCAAAAGGACCAAGGAAAAATGTCATAAAATATGAGCTAGTTGGGTTGGAATGGACCAACGATGAGGTGACAAGGTGGTTAAGGTGGGTGGAGAAGGTAAACTCTATGGGTTGATAAAATGGGTTAGTTTGATAAAAAAGGGGATAACAAAAGGTAAGAGCCAAAAAAAGTGGCACAACTTGACCATTGATTGCTAGGTTACACAAGGGTGACTATTAATGATCACCTTGATCATCGATGGTCAGGGGTGAAACCCTAAAATCCTAGTGAGTAAAAGTAAAAAATGAAAGTCATATTTCTAATTTTTAACTTTTGTTGGTGTTGACTTAGAGCTCTAGGTAAATTTGTCGATTGTGGTAAAATCATTCACTAAGTTTGGTCACTAAGGGTGAGATTGACTAATAAGGTAGAGGGTAGATCAAGAGGACCAACTAGGATGTAGAGAGCTTGAGAGTGTGGATGAGGACGAGTGGGCCTATGTCTGACTCTATGGTAGAGGTCATGAAATGAGATAGGGGTTGTTATAAATTGATATCTTAATTGTATTATATGCATTTACTTTGGATTGGGAGGTTAGGGTATGTTTAAATGGGTGGTTTTGATATGGTATGCCCTATGTATTGTTTTTGGTAGGCTCAAGTAAAATTGTAGGTAAAAAGAGGAATTTTTTGGGTGGGTTATTAGCTTGGGGTGTTTAAGGGTGTGGTATAATGAATTAGGTTAGTTTAGTTAGTTTTTGGGTAGGTTTTAAGGTGATTAAGGTTTGGGTGTTCGAGCCACAAAACACCCACAGTGATCATCGATGGTTAACACCCTAAAAATATGGGTGACTGACTATCAGTGGTTACCATGACCATCAATAGTAAGGTAGGGTAAAGAGGTTATTTTTTCTAAGTATTTTGAAAATTTAGGGTAAAGGGAATGTTTGTATATAAGGGTAGAGAAAACATCATAGGTATCAAGTAGATAGGTAGGTTGGGTAAGGAAATAGGTTAGGTGCACAAAAGATAAGGTAGATGATAAGGTATTTTCTAGGTGTGGGCTTGGCTAAGAGGTTTAGAGTGTTGAGATAGGTCACTTGTGCAAAGTGGAATGGTATGTAGGAAAAAAGGTTTGGGTGACTAAGTTGTGCTAATGGATTAGTGTAGGCCAAAGAGCAGATTCAAATGCATGATTGAGTACCATGTATCTTCATCGAGATACAATAGGGGATGACTCCAATTGATTGGGCCCACATAGAAGAGGTGGGGTTAGGAGTGATGAGGCACTATCAACATATGCCTTGAGGTGCATCCATGGTCATAGTGCTCATTAAGATATGGGATCCCACTATAAACACCTTCTTGATACTAACCAGGGAGATGACCATCCTACTTAAAGATATTCATAGGATTACTCATCTTCCACTTCATGGTGATCTGATATACCACATAGAGTGAGAGGAGCAGGATGTTCACATTAAGTTGTTATATGAAGATGAGAGTGATTAGGTTAGATGTAATTATAAAGGATTTAGGTATACTATGATAAATTAGAGGGATCCAACTAAGAGGAGACTCATGACCATGCTTATGATTGTTGTGATATTCTTTGGGCTTCCTAACTTGAGTAGTGGGAGATTTCCTTATTTACTACTAGGGGTTCTAGTTGAGCTATTATTAAGGCAAATGGTATTTGGATGGGTTCTTATTCTGCTAGTTTAGATCTATAAGAAGTTATGTGGTTTTAGGGCCCATAGGAGGTATGGCATCAGTGTCAGCATGGTTATACATTGCTGGGCCTATGAGCACATTAGGGTGCTGAGGCTAGTAGGGTTGCCTTGGGCAAGCTTTACATAGATTGATTTCCCTATTGGCTTTATATGGTGGAGGGGTGAATTTGTTGCATTAGGGTAGGGGTTGGTGCTCATGATGTGGAGTGTTTTAGGGGTATATTAGGTGCACTAGTGGTTAGAGATATCACATAGAGGCCATACATCCAGTTCTTGGTATGGCCATGGTATAGGAGGTAGACACTCTCCCTCTAAAGCTATAGATGGATACTAGATAGGTGAGATAGAGAGGTGGAGTTGATTTTTTTTGATAGGGTATGTCGATAGTTTAGCCTAGTATAAGGCATTTTAAGCCCATTAAATAGATATAAGAGAGAGGATTTAAAGATCCTACTACCAGAGCCATATCCTATTCCTACTATGCTAGAGTACGAGGAGCTACTCACTAGGGCACATATAGATGATGCTAGGTTTTTAGATGGGTACATGCCATGGTATCAACCCATATATGTAGTTATAGATATTTGTAGAGATGATGGAGGTGTGAGGTTGATGGTCATAGATTTGACAAGCCATGATGGACATACATGAGTAGATTTGGCCACTGCACAAACATAGGTATAGGTACTGTTGACGCTGGAAAGTGCACCCTGCGGTAGGAAAATGGATTCCTGCCCTCTCCCCGCAACATGAAAACCCCTCTCTCGCCTGTGGGACAGCGAAGTAGGAGAGGAGAGTCTCTAGGTATGGGCTAGTTCCCTCTGATGTATCTTGTTTGTTTCAGGTAGCGTAAAATATAGGTATATAGGTATACTGGGGGGGATGAAAAGAGATAGAGAAAAAAGCATGAAAACAAACAACCTACTCTAAAAGAGGTGATACACCAAAAATAGGTTGACCTTCCACATCCACACTTAGGATCAGGGAACAACATACATACACTCAGATCTGGAAGAAAAGACCAGGTCTCTAGGATGACAGGGAGGTTCTTATGGAAAGCACAAGAAACAGGGACTCACCAAGGTGCTGAGAAATACACACTGTAAGTGACCTCACCTGTTTTATACCTCCAAAATAGAACTCTACTCCTAGCAGCAGCAGACAGTGGCACTTTGTAGATCGCAAGTTTGCTGGTGTTGAACCTGTGAGAGCATCAAGAGATAATGACTGGACACAGATTAACATTCAATGCATACACAGAAAGATCCATCCAAATAGAGGTAAAACTGTCTTTTATTGATTTAGGTGGAAAATTTGCAGAGCAGTGCTCTTTACAAAAGTGGGGAAGATGATCATAAAATGGCTAAGTCCCTATATTTATAATAGAAGAGCCAAGAGAAGTCAAGTGGGAAGAGTGGAAAAAACACTGTAGCTGATGTCACAATTTTGCCAAGGCCATGCTTGTTGCCACGTTTTGCGTGTTGGTCTTCTCCTCTGGCGACTGGGTGAGTTTTTTCTTGTGCACTGCAAGTGATTTTTGCCGCCATCTTTTGTGGGTGGTGAATTTGCCACCCGCTGCATGTATTGCATGTAGGATTTCTACCAACGTCGGCTGATAATCTGCTAATGGCAGCAGTTTTGCCGACATCAGTTGGTGTAAGATGCCGACGGCGGCAGTATTGCCAACGTCGGCTAATGACGATGGCCTTTTTCTTTCTCCTTTGTGTTGTGGGTGGAAAATTTGCTGCCCTCTGCATGTGTGTAGGTGGTCTCCTTTTACCCGCCCTTGTTGTAGGTGGCAATTTTGCTGCCCTCTGCATTTTGTCTGCCCTCTTTTTTGCCTAAGTGTTAAACGCTCCATTTTTTCCCTCTCTTCTCCTATGGACGTTTGAAGACTCTACCTTTCGCTACCATGAACATCAATGAATGAGGCCAATGAACTAATGCTCTGAAACGGAGCTGTCAAAACCTGAAGGTAGACCTTGTAACCTAAAATGACTGGCCGTGTAACGCAGGTGTAGGAGGTGATCGAGATTTTGCCTGAGGGGCAAAATTGGGTCAAAAAATTGGTGACTCATAGGGTAAGCATGCCTGCTATGCTTAGAACCTAGTTGCCTTACATATCCATTGGGTGCGGAGTCAGATGGTGACTTTTGGAGAGAGTTCTCCATAGCTTTGAAGATCCCAAAATCAAATACACAGAATTTATCTCCACAAATGAAGGGAAATACACAAGCCTAAAAACAACTAACTATGTAAACTGCACTTAGGGAAAACACAAAAAACAATTGAAAACAAACTATTATATACAGCTAACTAGGAATGTTTGCATCCCTCCTGGATCGAAAGGAAAATTTCTTAAGTCCCCTTCCTGGCAAAGAGACTTATTGTGACAAGCAAGTAGCTGAAAGAAAAAGAGAGATGGTGACTTGCTCTTCTTCCCTATCACCTGAGTTGGCTGGGAACCGAGGGGATTGAAATCGAACATGCCTCCAATATATACATATTCTGATTGTTCCAGGAGGCCTATTAGATGCTGGTCCTTGAAATTGGTGCCCCTCATCAAGAAATCAATTGCTGCCAATTTATCATCGTAAGTCTTCTGATCTGCACAATTCTTCTGCAATGTATCATGGTCTGATTTGTTTCCCTCTACTTTGCTGAAAACTCTGTCAGACTCATCCTCTGTTTCCTCTTGGCCTTCTTGAAGAAGGGCAAATGTGGTAATGTCTAAAAGGGGCTCACAAAATGATTGCTCATCCCACAAGACTTCACTTATCTGTTTAAAGTTCAGTTCTTCAAGGTATTCCTCCGCAAAGATAGACTTCTCCTTTTCCTCTTTGCTGATCAGGTTCTCTAGATTTTCAAAAATATTCTCCTGATCCTCTTCTAACTCAGGTTCTTCCATGTAGTCATCCTCATCAATATAGCAAGGAAGTTCATCAAACAGAGGAGAAGAGGGCTTACCACTCATTTGTTCTTCTTCAAATTGCTGGAACATCTGCATATACGCAAGGCCTGCATCTTCTCTACTGCTGATAAGGTCTTCACAAGGAGCATCAATGAAAATTTCTTCTTTGATGTCATTCATGACAACCTCCTGAAGGACTGTAGATTGGATCTTTTGTTCCTCTCCTGCCTCTTGCAAAATAGGGTCTTCCTCGAGAAGGGATGAAGTGGAGAAAACATGTGGGAGAGGGGCCAGCCCTTGAGCTAGAATCGGATGATTCTCCTCTCTCCACTTAATCAGTACTCCATCTATATCAGGCACGGCCTAATAACTCTCTTGGAAATGTGTAGGTGGGGTGTGTTAAGGCATGGAATGTGCTATTTGGTCTGAACCGTCCACCACACATTGGCTGAGGAATTTCTTTTTGAATTCCAAATATGTTATTCTCTTACCCAGATCTTCTTGGAAAAGCTTTTCTTGGAGGCTGCCAGTATCATCATAGGCAGGCACAGCTTCAGCTTCTTCAAGGTTTAGAGAAAAACCTTGCTTTTCTTCTTTTTCTTTATTGCCCCATGATTCCACTATCTTCCCCCAATTCAGGATCCCTAAATTTGAATCTTGCTCCTGGGAACAGGGAGCAACTTTGTTTTCCACAAGGACCTGAGGCTCTTCCACAAGGTCTAAAAAATTTAACTCTTTTTCAAGGAGTAGCTTCATCCTAGCCTCTAAGTCTTCAATTTGTCTGGCTAGGTTTTCCTGGAAGAGTCTTTCTTGGAGGTGGCTAGCATGATCTTCTTCAAAGCTCTGAGCTGGTCCTTGGCATTCTTGCCTCCAACTTGGAATTTGCACATCATGCTGGAAAACTTGGGGAGGCTAAAGAATGTAAGGAAAACATTGTTGGTGTGTTGGAGGAGCCTCTAGAAGAGGGACGTGCTGGCTGGTGGTATTATTTTCGATGGAAGATTCCTGATCTAAGGAGTTGAAAAGATTGATCTCTATGGGAGGTTGCTCTGATACCCTTTGGTGTTGGAAAGCCAGGCGCATGGGATTGGGAGGAGCAGTATTTGATGAGTTGGAGTGAGCAAGTGCAATTTGATAAAATGGATTTGGTGCAAAAGAGGGGGTTTTCTTCAGGGTAGGAGGGGGCACACAAGGCTGACTACCTTGAAAAGATGGATTTCTCCATTTTGGCGCCTCTTCCTTCATGGATTGTACAGCGTGTGCTTGCCTAAACAAGCACTCCTCTTTATACATCAGCTCCTGCTTGTTGGGGATCAACCAACAATGGATTGCACTTGTGAAAACAATAAACATGGAAATAAATCAGATAGATAAGTAACTAGAATGATAAATAGCACAGAACAAGAGATACAAGAAAACACCCTAAAAACTTGTATTAAAACTCTTTACAATAGGAATACAATTGAAGAAGCTTCGTTCTTCCACACCTCTCTCCGATGCACACAAGATCTCTCACTAGATCTCTATTCCTCAAGAGCTCTCTCTCTCAAGTACACTCAAATCCAACAACCTAGATTGATGCAACTCAGTACTGTCCTTCAAACATTCACAATGTTCTACTCATACTCACACATTCAACATACTAAGCTAAGAAGATCTTTCCTACATATAGAATTAGGAAACTTGAGCATGCTCTTACAAAAAATAGTTAAGCCTCTTGAACAAGGGCTCTAAAAATAATATTGCTAATAATAGAGACGCGAGCTTGAGACTACAACTCAAACTCATCATGCAAACACTCACTTCTATCCTCGAAAATTGCTTTCTAGACACACAGGTAACTGACGTCAGTTCCTGCCTGTTCACCTGTGACCGTCGCCGGCTAACCATACCATCGATGTCAGCGCCTCTGTAACTACAACTGACCGATGTCGGTCGCTCCTGACCGACGCCGGTGTCTATGTAGACCCGAACCTATTTAGTATGCTCCTTGGTGAAGCTTTTAGCTCCACACCCTAACAATCTCCCACTTGGAGATAAACAACTGCACCAGTACCTGTACAGCAACATCTTCTAGCTCCTCCATCTTCAACTCAATCATGAATACCAACATAAGTTGAATGAAGATTTAATTTCTCCTTTGTAACCGGCTTTGTTAGCATATCAGCAGGATTCTTATCTGTATGGATTTTCTCTAGCTTCAACTCACCATCTTCCAATACCTACCATATGAAATGGTACCTTAGCTCTATGTGCTTGGTTCTTGAGTGAAAAGCTAAGTTCTTAGCCAAATGGATTGCACTCTAACTGTCATTATACAATCTGCAACTCCCATGCTCCCTTCCAAGCTCTTCCATGAACCGTGTCATCCATATCATCTCCTTGCTAGCTTCTATGGCTGCAATATACTCTACTTCTGTAGTTGACAAGGCAACAACCTTCTGCAACTTAGATATCCAGCTAACCGCTGTTCCACCTATAGTAAAAACATAACCTGTGGTGCTCCTTCTGCCATCCAAATCACCTACCATATCTGAATCTACATAACCATGTAGAGAAGTATCTGAACCTCCATAGCACAAGTGTCTGCTGCTGGTTCCTCTCAGATATCTAAGGATCCATTAAACTGCTTTCCAATGTTCCTTACCTAGATTGGCCATATACTTGTTTACTACTCCCACTGCTTGGGCAATATCTAGTCTAGTACACACCATTGCATACATCAAACTTCCTACCGCGGAAGAATATAGAACCTTACTCATGTACTTTACCTCATCATGTGAATTAGGACATTGTTCTTTAATCAACTTAAAATGTCCAGCCAAAGGTGTGCTTACTGGTTTAGCATCCTGCATATTGAACCATTTCAACACCTTGTCCACATAATCCTCTTGAGACAATATCAACCTGTGATTTTTCCTGTCCCTCTTAATGCTCATGCCAAGGATTTTCTTTTCTACTCCCAAATCCTTCATAGCAAACGTTTGAGCTAATTTCACCTTAAGCTCAGAGATATCCTGCATGTGAGATCCTGCAACCAGCATATCATCTACATACAACAATAGAATAATATATCTACCATTATCAAATCTCTTAAAATATACACAATGGTCAAATTGACATCTACTGTAGCCATGCTCAGTCATAAACCTGTCAAATTTCAAATACCATTGCCTAGGAGCTTGCTTAAGGCCATACAAGCTTTTCTTCAACCTGCACACTAACTTCTCCTTACCCTTGACCTCAAATCCTTCTGGCTATTCCATGCAAATTTCCTCATCCAAATCTCCATGAAAAAATGATGTCTTAACATCTAGCTGCTCAAGATGCAAATCCTCAAAAGCAACCAAAGACAATACAACCCTTATAGAAGTCATCTTAACAATAGGAGAAAAAATCTCACCAAAGTCAATACCTGGTTTTTGTGCAAATCCTTTTACCACCAATCTAGCCTTATATCTCATCTTTCCATCCTCACCTTCCTTCAACCTGTAGGTCCATCTGTTCTTCAGTGTTCTCTTACCAGCTGGAAATTTAACCAAATCCCATGTTTGGTTCTCTCTTAAGGACTCCATCTCCTCAACCATGCCACGCTCCCACTTACTCCTGGACACCACCTGTAATGCTTCTTCAAAACTCTCTGGTTCTCCACCATCGGTTAGCAATAAATAATATAAGGAAGGAGAATATCTAATTGGAGGCTTACTTACCCTTTCAGACCTCCTGATGGGTGTCTTGGACTCATTCTTAACATGCTGTCCACCCAAATTTTCTGACAGTGACTGACCTCGGCCACATGTAGACCTGTTACTGGCCGACACCGGTTCTTCCTGGCTGACGTCGGTGCCTGTTCTGCCGACGTCGGTCTCTGTATGACCAACATCAGTTTCTGTACTACTGACGCCGGTTCCTAACCTGCTGACGTTGGTCTCTGTGTTTTCTTGTAAGTGATTATTTCTTTTTCCCATGAGCTCATTTTAGACCATAACTTCGTCCAATTCACCATTGCTCTGCCCAAATTGATCCAGCTTCTTTATCTGATCACTGTACATCACTCTTTCATTGAAAACAACATCACGGCTCTTAATTACCTTGTTAGTTCCTAGATTCCAAAATTTGAAACCAAAATCATCTGAGCCATAGCCAATAAAAGTGCACCTCATAGACTTAGCATCAAGCTTCTTTCTATTTTCCTTATCTACGTGCACAAAGGCTTCACAACCAAAAACTTTGAGATATGAGAGATCTACCTTTTTACCTGTCCATGCCTCTTTTAGAATTCCACCATCCAGAGCTATAGAGGGTCCTCTGTTAATCAGGTACACTGCGGTGTCAACTACTTCTGTCCAAAACTCTAAGGGCAACCCAGCATGCAATCTCATACATCTTGCATGCTCCATAATTGTTCTATTCATCCTTTTAGCAATACTATTCTACTGAGGTGTCCTTGGAACCGTCCTTTGCCTACGGATTTCGTGAGTGTAACAATACCAATTAAACTTAAGACTGCAGAACTCATCGCCATTATCAGATCTCAAGCACTTCAATCTTCTACTTGTTTCATTCTCAACCATAGCTTTCTAAATCTTAAAAGTCTCAAAAACATCAGATTTATTTTTAATACAGTAGATCCATACCTTTCTTGTGGCATCATCTATGAATGTAACATAGTACCATGATCCTCCAATAGAGGCTACTTGAGCCGGTCCCCACACGTCTGTGTGAACAAGCTGCAACTTTTGCCTTTTCTTAGTAGACCCAGTCTTGAGAAAACTAACCCTTTTCTATTTTCCAAATACACAATGCTCACAAAATTCTAGATCCATACTTTTCAAATCTGAAAGCATACCCTTAGACTTAAGAATTGACATCCCCTTCTCACTCATGTGGCCAAGCCTTGAGTGCCACAATTTAGCATCCACATCTGAAGTAGATAAAACTGAAGGAGATTTGTTAGTAACACAATTACACAAATAGAGAGTACCTTCTCTCTTACCTCTGGCCATAACAAGTGCACCCTTGGTCACTTTCCAAGAATCTGCTGTGAGAGTTACTGTACAACCCTCATCACCTAGCTTACCTGCAAAAATCAAATTTCTCTTCAAACTAGGAACATGCATCACATCTCTCAACACCCATGTGTTGCCATTCTGCATCTTCAGCTGCAATTTACCTTTGCCAGTAATCTTACAAGGCTCATCATCCCCTAAGTACACTATTCCAAAATCTCCATGGATATAGTCACTGAAATATTCTTTGTTAGGGGTAGCATGGAAAGATGCACCAGAATCTAATACCCAAGATTCTATATTATTATGCAAAGAGAAAATAAGAGCATCCTATGCAATACCTACAACCTTTGCCTCTTCCTTTCCTTTGTGCTGATTCTCCTCCTTAGGCTTTGACCACAAATCTCTGCTTATGTGCCCCAACTTTCCACAGTTCCAGCATTGTGGCCTTCTGCCATTTCTGGATTTGGATCTGCCTCTTCCCTTAGACTTAGATCTTGATCTCCTCTTGCTCCTTTCTTTTTGCCTTCCCCTGCTCTTGAGATTTAAAGCGTTCCCAGATGTCTCTTCTGTGCTTTTCCTATGAATTTCCTCATTCAAGATAACACTAACCACATCCTCTACTTTTAAAATATTCAAAGCAAAAGCAGTATTAGAAACTGCCATTACCAAGCCATGCCAGCTTTCAGGCAAAGAACATAATATTAAAAGAGCTTTTATTTCATCTTCAAATACAATATTGACTGAACTTAACTGATTAACAATACCATGGAAATCATTCAGGTGATTAGATACAGATCCACCTTCTTGCATATGCAAATTAAATAACTGCTTCATAAGATATACCTTATTAGAAGCGGAGGTTTTTTCATACAAATTTGCTAACGTAGTCATTAACTCTATCGTAGTTTTTGCCTGTGACAAATTAGATATCATAGTGGAGGCCAGACTCAGTCTTATAGACCCCAGAGCCTTTCTGTCAATAACTTCCCATTCTTCATCCTCCATGTCCTTGGGCTTCTTTGCAATCCCACCTAACGGTAAGTAAAGATCTTTCTGATATAGATAGTCCTCTATCTGCATTCTCCAATGTTGATAGTTCTTGCCATTAAACTTTTCCATTCGCAACTTACTTTCTTCTGCCATTGCTTCTCCCACTCAAATAGAAATCCCTGCAGAAACCCCTGTGAGCAACCTATAATCCAAACACACTACACAGATCTGAACCACCTGTTAGTGAACCTGAGCTCTGATACCACTTGTTGGGGATCAACCAACAATGGATTACACTTGTGAAAGCAATAAACGTGGAAATAAATTAGATAGATAAGTAACTAGAATGATAAATAACATAGAACAAGAGATACAAGAAAACACCCTAAAAACTTGTATTAATACTCTTTACAATAGGAATACAATTGAAGAAGCTTCGTTCTTCCACACCTCTCTCAGATGCACACAAGATCTCTCACTAGATCTCTATTCCTCAAGAGCTCTCTATCTCAAGTACACTCAAATCCAACAACCTGAATTGATGCAACTCAGTACTGTCCTTCAAACATTCACAATGTTCTACTCATACTCACACATTCAACATACTAAGCTAAGAAGATCTTTCCTACATATAGAATTAGGAAACTTGAGCATGCTCTTACAACAAATAGTTAAGCCTCTTGAACAAGGGCTCTAAAAATAATATTTCTAATAATAGAGACGCGAGCTTGAGACTACAACTCAAACTCATCATGCAAACACTCGCTTCTGTCCTTAGAAATTGCTTTCTGGACACACAGGTAACCGACGTCAGTTCCTGCCTGTTTGCCTGTGACCGTCGCCGGCCGACCATACCACCGACGTCGGCACCTCTATAACTGCAACTGACCAACATCAGTCACTCCTGACTGACGTCAGTGTCTGTGTAGACCTGAACCTGTTTAGTATGCTCCTTGGTGAAGCTTTTAGCTCCACACCCTAACAATCTCCCACTTGGAGATAAACAGCTGCACCAGTACCTGTACAGCAACATCTTCTAGCTCTTCCATCTTCAACTCAATCATGAAGACCAACAGAAGTTGAATGAAGATTCAACTTCTCCTTTGTAACCAGCTTTGTTAGCATATCAGCAAGATTCTTATCTGTATGGATTTTCTCCAGCTTCAACTCACCATCTTCCAATACCTGCTGTATGAAATGGTACCTTAGCTGTATGTGCTTGGTTCTTGAGTGAAAAGCTGAGTTCTTAGCCAAATGGATTGCACTCTGACTGTCACTATACAATCTACAACTCCCATGCTCCCTTCCAAGCTCTTCCATGAACCGTGTCATCCATATCATCTCCTTGCTAGCTTCTGTGGCTGCAATATACTCTACTTCTATAGTTGACAAGGCAACAACCTTCTGCAACTTAGATATCCAGCTAACCGCCGTTCCACCTACAGTAAAAATATAACCTATGGTGCTCCTTCTACCATCCAAATCACCTGCCATATCTAAATCTACATAACCATGTAGAGAAGTATCTGAACCTCCATAGCACAAGTGTCTGTTGTTGGTTCCTCTCAGATATCTAAGGATCCATTAAACTGCTTTCCAATGTTCCTTACCTAGATTGGCCATATACTTGCTTACTACTCCCACTGCTTGGGCAATATCTGGTCTAGTACACACCATTGCATACATCAAACTTCCTACCGCGGAAGAATATGGAACCTTACTCATGTACTCTACCTCATCATGTGAATTAGGACATTGTTCTTTACTCAACTTAAAATGTCCAGCCAAAGGTGTGCTTACCGGTTTAGCATCCTGCATATTGAACCATTTCAACACCTTGTCCACATAATCCTCTTGAGACAATATCAACCTATGATTTTTCCTGTCCCTCTTAATGCTCATGCCAAGGATTTTCTTTGCTGCCCCAAATCCTTCATAGCAAACGTTTGAGCTAATTTCACCTTAAGCTCAGAGATATCCTGCATGTGAGATCCTGCAACCAACATATCATCTACATACAACAATAGAATAATATATCTACCATTATCAAATCTCTTAAAATATAACCAATGGTCAGATTGACATCTACTGTAGCCATGCTCAGTCATAAACCTATCAAATTTCAAATACCATTGCCTAGGAGCTTGCTTGAGGCCATACAAGCTTTTCTTCAACCTGCACACTAACTTCTCCTTACCCTTGACCTCAAATCCTTCTGGCTGTTCCATGCAAATTTCCTCATCCAAATCTCCATGAAAAAATGCTGTCTTAACATCTAGCTGCTCAAGATGAAAATCCTCAAAAGCAACCAAAGACAATACAACCCTTATAGAAGTCATCTTAACAACAGGAGAAAAAATCTCACCAAAGTCAATACCTAGTTTTTGTGCAAATCCTTTTACCACCAATCTAGCCTTATATCTCATCTTTCCATCCTCACCTTCCTTCAACCTGTAGGTCCATCTGTTCTTTAGTGTTCTCTTACCAGCTGGAAATTCAACCAAATCCCATGTTTGGTTCTCTCTTAAGGACTCCATCTCCTCAACCATGCCACGCTCCCACTTACTCCTGGACACCACCTGTAATGCTTCTTCAAAACTCTCTGGTTCTCCACCATCGGTTAGCAATAAATAATATAAGGAAGGAGAATATCTAATTGGAGGCTTACTTACCCTTTCAGACCTCCTGATGGGTGTCTTGGACTCATTCTTAACATGCTGTCCACCCAAATTTTCTGACAGTGACTGACCTCGGCCACATGTAGACCTGTTACTGGCCGACACCGGTTCTTCCTGGCTAACGTCGGTGCCTGTTCTGCCGACGTCGATCTCTGTATGACCAACATCAGTTTTTGTACTACCGACGCTAGTTTCTAACCTGCTGACGTCGGTCTCTGTGTTTTCTTATAAGTGATTATTTCTTTTTCCCGCGAGCTCATTTTAGACCATAACTTCATCCAATTCACCATTGCTCTGCCCAAATTGATCCAGCTTCTTTATCTGATCACTGTACATCACTCTTTCATTGAAAACAACATCACGGCTCTTAATTACCTTGTTAGTTCCTAGATTCCAAAATTTGAAACCAAAATCATCTGAGCCATAGCCAATAAAAGTGCACCTCATAGACTTAGCATCAAGCTTCTTTCTATTTTCCTTATCTACGTGCACAAAGGCTTCACAACCAAAAACTTTGAGATATGAGAGATCTACCTTTTTACCTGTCCATGCCTCTTTTAGAATTCCACCATCTAGAGCTGTAGAGGGTCCTCTGTTAATCAGGTACACTGCGGTGTCAACTGCTTCTGCCCAAAACTCTAAGGGCAACCCATCATGCAATCTCATACATCTTGCATGCTCCATAATTGTTCTATTCATCCTTTTAGCAATACTATTCTGCTGAGGTGTCCTTAGAACCGTCCTTTGCCTATGGATTCTGTGAGTGTAACAAAACCAATTAAACTTAAGACTGCAGAACTCATCGCCATTATCAGATCTCAAGCACTTCAATCTTCTACTTGTTTCATTCTCAACCATAGCTTTCTAAATCTTAAAAGTCTCAAAAACATCAGATTTATTTTTAATACAGTAGATCCATACCTTTCTTGTGGCGTCATCTATGAATGTAACATAGTACCATGATCCTCCAATAGAGGCTACTTGAGCCAGTCCCCACACGTCTGTGTGAACAAGCTGCAACTTTGGCCTTTTCTTAGTAGACCCAGTCTTGAGAAAACTAACCCTTTTCTATTTTCCAAATACACAATGCTCACAAAATTCTAGATCCATACTTTTCAAATCTGAAAGCATACCTTTAGACTTAAGAATTGACATCCCCTTCTCACTCATGTGGCCAAGCCTTGAGTGCCACAATTTAGCATCCACATTTGAAGTAGATAAAACTGAAGGAGATTTGTTAGTAACACAATTACACAAATAGAGAGTACCTTCTCTCTTACCTCTGGCCATAACAAGTGCACCCTTGGTCACTTTCCAAGAATCTGCTGTGAGAGTTACTGTGCAACCCTCATCACCTAGCTTACCTGCAAAAATCAAATTTCTCTTCAAACTAGGAACATGCATCACATCTCTCAACACCCATGTGTTGCCATTTTGCATCTTCAGCTGCAATTCAACTTTGCCAGTAATCTTACAAGGCTTATCATCCCCTAAGTACACTAATCCAAAATCTCCATGGATATAGTCACTGAAATATTTTCTATTAGGGGTAGCATGGAAAGATGCACCAGAATCTAATACCCAAGATTCTATATTATTATGCAAAGAGAAAATAAGAGCATCCTATGCAATACCTACAATCTTTGCCTCTTCCTTTCCTTTGTGCTGATTCTCCTCCTTAGGCTTTGACCAGCAATCTCTGCTTATGTGCCCCAACTTTCCACAGTTCCAGCATTGTGGCCTTCTGCCATTTCTAGATTTGGATCTGCCTCTTCCCTTAGACTTAGATCTTGATCTCCTCTTGCTCCTTTCTTTTTGCCTTCCCCTGCTCTCGAGATTTAAAGCATTCCCAGATGTCTCTTCTGTGCTTTTCCTGTGAATTTCCTCATTCAAGATAACACTAACCACATCCTCTACTTTTAAAATATTCAAAGCAGAAGCAGTATTAGAAACTGCCATTACCAAGCCATGCCAGCTTTCAGGCAAAGAACATAATATTAAAAGAACTTTTATTTCATCTTCAAATACAATATTGACTGAACTTAATTGATTAACAATACCATGGAAATCATTCAGGTGATTAGATACAGATCCACCTTCTTGCATATGCAAATTAAATAACTGCTTCATAAGATATACCTTATTAGAAGCGGAGGGTTTTTCATACAAATTTGCTAATGTAGTCATTAACTCTATCGTAGTTTTTTCCTGTGACAAATTAGATATCACAGTGGAGGCCAGACTCAGTCTTATAAACCCCAGAGCCTTTCTGTCAAGAACTTCCCATTCTTCATCCTCCATGTCCTTGGGCTTCTTTGCAATCCCACCTAACGGTAAGTAAAGATCTTTCTGATACAGATAGTCCTCTATCTGCATTCTCCAATGTTGATAGTTCTTGCCATTAAACTTTTCCATTCTCAACTTACTTTCTTATACCATTGCTTATCCCACTCAAACATAAATCTCTGCAGAAACCCCTGTGAGTAACCTATAATCCAAACACACTACACAGATCTGAACCACCTGTTAGTGAACCTGAGCTCTGATACCACTTGTTGGGGATCAACCAACAATGGATTACACTTGTGAAAGCAATAAACATGGAAATAAATCAGATAGATAATTAACTAGAATGATAAATAGAATAGAACAAGAGATACAAGAAAACACCCTGAAAACTTGTATTAAAACTCTTTACAATAGGAATACAATTGAAGAAGCTTCATTCTTCCACACCTCTCTTAGATGCACACAATATCTCTCACTAGATCTCTATTCCTCAAGTGCTCTCTCTCTCAAGTACACTCAAATCCAACAACCTGGATTGATGCAACTCAGTACTGTCCTTCAAACATTCACAATGTTCTACTCATACTCACACATTCAACATACTAAGCTAAGAAGATCTTTCCTACATATAGAATTAGGAAACTTGAGCATGCTCTTACAACAAATAGTTAAGCCTCTTGAATAAGGGCTCTAAAAATAATATTGCTAATAATAGAGATGCAAGCTTGAGACTACAACTCAAATTCATCATGCAAACACTCACTTCTGTCCTCGGAAATCACTTTCTAGACACACAGGTAACCGATGTCGGTTCCTGCCTGTTCACCTGTGACCGTCGCCGGCCAACCATACCGCCGACGTCGGTGCCTCTGTAACTACAACTGACCAACGTCGGTCACTCCTGACCGACGCCGGTGTCTGTGTAGACCCGAACCTGTTTAGTATGCTCCTTGGTGAAGCTTTTAGCTCCACACCCTAACACTGCTGATACTTGTGCTGCTCTTCCAATCTGTCGATTTCTTTTGTCTGCTTCTCAAATTCCAATGCCACCTCCCTTATAGTTGCAGGGAAACTAGGAGAGCTACTTGAGGGGATTCCATAAATATTTTGAGTTTGATCGATATTATATGAAGGAGAACAAAATCCATGATTTTGTGCAAAATAAGTATACATACAAGAAGTGGATGATTCTTAGTGGCACCAGGGTGCTTAACCAGCGGATTTACTTCAGAGTCACCAGATGCTAAAGAAACTTGATTTGTTGTAATAGGACCAGCATCAATCCTGAAACCTTACTACGTTATAAAAATTTGGAGTCCCACCGGGCGTGCCAAAACTGTTGACGTGCACGGTGTTGTATTGGTGGTTCCTCTACTATAATAGGATCAGCGAGTAACCCTGCAACTTTTATGATTAAAAACTTGGAGTCCCACCAAGCATGCCAAAACTGTTGATGTGCATAGTGCTATATTGGTGGTTCCTCTACTATAACAGGATCAGCGAGTAACCCTGCAACTTTTTCGATTAAAAACTTGGAGTCCCACCGGGCATGCCAAAACTGTTGACACTGGAAAGTGCACCCTGCAGCAAGAAAATGGATTCCTTCCCTCTCCCCGTAACATGGAAACGCCTCTCTCACCTGTGGGATGGCGAAGCAGGAGAGGAGAGTCTCTAGGTATGGGTTAGTTCCCTCTGATGTATCTTGTTTGTTTCAGGTAGCACAAAATATAGGTATATAGGTATACTGGGGGGATGAAAAGAGATAGAGAAAAAAGCATGAAAACAAACAACCTACTCTAAAAGAGGTGATACACCAAAAATAGGTTGACCTTCCACATCCACACTCAGGATCAGGGAAAAACATACATACACTCAGATCTGGCAGAAAAGACCAGGTCTCTGGGATGACAGGGAGGTTCTTATGGAAAGCACAAGAAACAAGGATTCACCAAGGTGCTGAGAAATACACACTGTAAGTGACCTCACCTATTTTATACCTCCAAAATAGAACTCTACTCCTGGCAGCAGCAGACAGTGGCACTTTGTAGATCGCAGGTTTGCTGGTGTTGAACCTGTGAGAGCATCAAGAGATAATGACTGGACACAGATTAACATTCAATGCATAAACAGAAAGATCCATCCAAATAGAGGTAAAACTGTCTTTTATTGATTCAAGTGGAAAATTTACAGAGCACTGCTCTTTACAAAAGTGGGGAAGATGATCATAAAATGGCTAAGTCCCTGTATTTATAACAGAAGAGCCAAGAGAAGTCAAGTGGGAAGAGTGGAAAAAACACTGTAGCTGATGTCACAATTCTACCAAGGCCATGCTTGTTGCCTCGTTTTGCATGCTGGTCTTCTCCTCTGGCAGCTGGGCGGGTTTTTTCTTGTGCACTGCAAGTGATTTTTGCTACCATCTGTTGTGGGTGGTGAATTTGCTGCCCGTTGCATGTATTGCATGTAGGATTTCTGTCGACGTTGGCCGATAATCTACCGATGGCGGCAGTTTTGCCGATGTCGGCTGGTGTAAGATGCCGATGGTGGCAATATTGCCAACATCGGCCAATGTCGACAGCCTTTTTCTTTCTCCTTTGTGTTGTGGGTGGCAAATTTGCCACCCTCTGCATGTGTATAGGTGGTCTCCTTTTAGCCACCCTTGTTGTGGGTGGTGATTTTGCTGCCCTCTGCATTTTGTCTGCCCTCTTTTTTGCCTAAGTGTTAAACACTCCATTTTTTCCCTCTCTTCTCCTATGGGCATTTGAAGACTCTGCCTTTCGCTACCGTGAATGTCAATGAATGAGGCCAATGAACTAATGCTCTAAAATGGAGCTGTCAAAACCTGAAGGTGGACCTTGCAACCCAAAATGACTGGCCGTGAAACGTAGGTGTAGGAGGTGACCAAGATTTTACCTGAGGGGCAAAATTGGGTCAACAAGTACTATAGGGATAGGTGGCCATGCTATAGGGATATATTGTTACACTAAAAGGTTAGGTTATGACCCTACACAGTCAACTTGCTATTATCATAGGTAAGAGGGATTAAGCCAGGACCTATTTAGGCTTGGTGACCCAAGAGAGGGACTCTCTAAGGAAGAGAGGAGGAGGAGCAATAGTAGGACAAGCAATGCCACTAGGTTTCACTCTTATGGCATGATACCTAAATATAGTATAGGAGCTATTGTATTACAAGGCTATTGTACTTACATAGTGTCTAGATGAGCCTTGATAGGGTGATTATAGAGTGAACTTGGTAGGTGGGGTAGTTTTGGCAACCCTAGGTCAGTGGGTAGGGTCTATATCTAGATAGATAGGGATAATTGGAGGATTGTTAGGCATAGCAGGTGGGCATGCACTAGAATATAGTGGTGTTCGAAGAGGTAGTGGTGTCCTTAGGGCACAAATATAGCTAGAGTATGACATTTTGTATATCATTTTGATTCCATCCTATGAGCCAATATAGTGAGATTTAAATTTTTGAGACAGACTCGTATCTATCTACTTTGTACACATTATTATGCTACTTGAATCATGAGTTTACATATATGTGATATTTGCTTATGCTCATGTTCATGGTTTGATTTGTATTTGGTGTTTATTGCTTATGCTATGATGTTGACATTGCTTATGGATTATGTATATGCTATGGTGGTGTAGACATTGGTATATATATATCTAGTCATGAGATGGTTTTGACTTATGGTTATGCTTCATGATTACTTAAAATATGCTAAATTTAAATTAGTACTTGGATTTCATTATATTTAGTCATGTGACAGAGAATGGTTGATTGTTGTAATTACGTATGGATGTGATTATGGTTATTCTAATTTATGAATATGGTCATGTTTATTGTTATACTTTGATTATGTTTATGCTTATGAATATTCTCTATTATCAAATTTTTTAGGATAAAACACCTGAGGTATCATAATTAACAACACTAGATAGGAGAATACAATCAAGAGATAAATGCCTTAATGAAAATATTGACTAGTCATGATAGGATGAGAAGAGGGAATGATGCTTCTTTGTTGACAAGGACTAAAATAAAACCAAAGTTAGACTAGCTTAATGAACATAATACCTTAAAATGCTTTTCATTAGTGTTAGTTATTTGGTTAAAAGGTGTCTTGACCACATAATGTCAAGTAAGCTCAATAATCCCTTATATATAGTGTAAAGCAAAGATGGGTGAAAATGAAACCCTCATATAAGACTAACATGCCTTTTCTATAGGTATCCAAAGGACCAAGATAAATAAAGTCTATGCCAAATTATGTAGACTAATCGATGTGAGAATTCCACTTATGAAAGCTGATTATGGCTTCCACCTTATTTTACTGTTTGAGAACTGATTGTAGCTTTCAAAATTAGTTTGATTTTACTATGATTTTGATAATGGGTGTTTTGTTGATTACTATATATGGGAAGCTAATCGATGCAAGAAGCTTCCTAATAATTTATTATAATAAATACAAATGCTTATTCAGCCATCCTTTAAGGGAGTGGTCTAAGTTTACTAGCTTTGTTTAATGCTTTTTGATGGTTATCCCTCAAGGGAGAAGTCCACCTTATGTTTGTGCAATTTTGAACAAATTTTCAATAGCTATCCTTCAAGGGAGTAGTCTATGAATGCTAGGAATGACCCATGATTACTGGTGATAATATTTTGTTATTTTTCTTTGATTTTGATCAACATAGACTTATTTATATAGGCTTAAGGGTTCACCTTTATGAAGGAAAAACTAGAAGCATAAGAAGGTTGATTAGGTGTGAAGAGGTTTAGGTGACAACAATCATGGGAACCCATCCTATAAAGGGGTGGAAATTACCATGAGAACCATGCCATGGGTAGAGCCATGATACCCATTATTTAAGATAAGGTTATGCTAATGATAACTAATCACATGAATTATTTTAATTAGTTGCCCCTAAAATAAGGAGATGGTATGGAGGTAGATAGAAAGGGGTGAGCTTAAGTTAGACAAAAGGTGAACATGATCCTTCTCAATAAAATAATGGATGTAGATGTGAAGCATTTAGGGGCTCAGGTTTTGGGTAGCCTTCAAGAGAAAACAATTGGTAAGCTCTTGATCCATACTTGTGGGTTATGATATAAGGTCCAAACTAATTAAAAGTAAACTTACCTTGATTGATTTTCTCCATATTAGTGACATGTTGGTTTTCATTTAAGATAATGTATCCAATATTGAATTCTTATACTTTAAGGTGTTTATTATAAGCATGCTTGACATGCTCTTAATAAACATGAAGGTAAGTGAGGACAACTAGGTGATGCTTGTCTAATAACTCAAGCTGTGCTACACGATATTAATGGTAATCATCCTAAAAAATATGTTCTTTCAAAGATATGCAAAGAGAGGGGATTTGGAATTTGAGAGGTAAGATGGCCTCCACTCCAAACATAAATTGAAATGGGATAACACCCATGAGGCTTTTGGCACTAGTACAATATGCAGACAAAGTAAAGGGGATATGCAGATGCTAATTCCAACTAGATGTATTGACCATTTTAATTAGTATATTATTAAGAGTTTTATTAGAGGCCTTAGCTTATTCATTCGCTTAAGGATGATAGGGTGAGGATAATTTTATCTTAATGTCAAATGTATCATATAGGCACTAAACTTGCTCATTTTTAAAGGATTTACCATTGTCGATGATAATTTTATAAAGAACACCGAAGTGGCAGATGATGTGATGGTTGATAAAGTCAATAATATTTTTTTCTTTGGGTTAGAATAGAGGGATAGCCTCTACCCACTTAGTAAAATACTAGGTCATGATGATAATAGAATGGTGTCACTGTGAGGAATGCATGTTGATTTCAACAATAAGATCTAGACCCCATTATGAGAAGGGCTACAAATCGATGGAAACTCAAAGGCTATGGCTAGGTTTATGATGCAAATTGGCATGTTATTGAAACTTGACACACTTTTTCACATAATCACAATAGTCTTGATTAAGGGTAGGCTGGTAATAGTCAAGGTGGAGGATGCATTTAGCTATAGTGAGATCACTAAAGTGACTATCATAGATTCCATCATGTGTTTCCTTGATAGCATGAGAGGCTTCTTAACTACATAGGCAACAAAAGAGGATTCCATCAAAGCTATGTTTACAAATAATTCCCCCTGTAATGATATACCATGAGGTACTTTGAATAAATGCTCTTTGAGCATTCTTAGAGAGGCCAAAAGGAACTATGATAAGGTTAAGATAGTCAAAGGTTTGTTGATATGAAAGGTTAGTTTAGGTTTATTCTACATTAAAAATGGTGGGAGAATCAAGTTTGACATAAGAAGGTTAGGTAATTTAATGGATAATGACATACAACTTAGATTTTGAGGGTGCATATGAGATTTATGAGGTAAGGGAAGCCATGGTGTTAGTGAACTTATTGTTAGTTCATGGGGTTGACTAGATAAAGTAGTGTTTAAATGATGCTAAGAGTTTGTAAACTAGTTGCTTATAATATTATAGAACATAATTCTTACATTGGTAAGAGCCATTGATTTGATTGAACACAAGTTGGGAGTCACCAAAGATGTTGATTATTTTGACTCCTAGGGCTAAGGCAATTTGAAGGCCTATCACTAGGGCTTTATACTTAGCCATGTTGTTGGTACATTCAAAATCAAGATTGAAGGATAAAGGGAGAGGTTCACCATAAAAGGGGATAAGGATGATACTAGATCTCGCACCATGCTAACCTTTAGATCTATTAAATAACATGGTGACCTGATAGGTAATGTTTGACTGAGAGGGCCATAATGGACTCATCGGGGAACTCAAGAGGAAGAGGTTAGTTATCTGATAATGGTGATTCAACCAATTGGTTAGCAATGACCTACCCTTTAATATGCCTTTGTCAGAGGGTCCCAATATCAAACTCTACTAAAATCATGAGCCACTTGGCCATATGCTAGTTTTGGTATGGCTTAGAGTGCATGTAGTTGAGTGGATTATTGTTTGTTATGACATAGGTTTTATGGTTAAGAAGGTAGTGATGAAGCTTGATAGCCACAAAGACTAAGGCTAAATAAATTTTCTTAGTATGGGTATATCGAGTCTCATATTCTACTAGCGTATGACTAATGTAGTATACAACTTACTCTTTATGTTGTTCATCTCAGTGAGCTCACATTGCCCCTAGGGAATGGTTTGTGGTAGAGATATATAGGTAGAAAGGTTGGTCATCCTTGGGAGGGGTAAGGACAACTAGAGACAAAAGGAAATTTTTAAGAGAATAAAAATCCTTTTGATAGTCATTATTCCACTTGAAAAAGACATCCTTCTTTAGAAGGTGGTAGAAGGGTTAGCACTGGTCTAAAAGTTGGGAGGTAAAATGATTAATGGATTGCAACTTTCCTTGTAAGCTATGAAGTTTCTTGAGGTTAGTTAGAGGAAGCATGTCTAAGATGGCTTTGATTTTGTTGGGATCAAATTAAATTTCATGAAGGGAGATAATAAAGCTAAGAAGCTTTCTTGACAAGACCCCAAAAATGCATTTCTTGGGGTTAAGGAAAACATGGTAATGGATGAGGCATTCAAAGATGATATTAAGAATGACTAAGTGATCCTTCCATAGTTTGGATTTTTTGAGGAGGTCATCCATATATTGCTCGATAATCCTATAGATAAGGTCATGGAAGATAAAGGTAATGGCACATTGGTAGGTTGCACCAGTGTTCTTTAGTCTAAAATGCATGACTCTATAGCAAAAGGTTCCCCAAGGGGTAGTAAATGAAATTTTATGCTAATCTTTGGAATCAAACAAGATCTAATTATAACCTAAAAACCTATCTATGAGAGATAACATCTTGTAGCTAACTATAAGATCAAAAATTTGGTCGATGTGCAGTAGAGGAAAGCCATCTTTAGGGTAAGCAAGGTTGAGGTTGGTGATAGGTAAGACATTTGAGACCCATTGGGGGTAGTCAATGGGTTGAATAAAGTTGATAGATAGAAGACACTAGATTTTTTTGATGAGAAAAGCTATGCGAGGGTGCATGCATCAAAGATTTTTCTTGATAGGTTTGGCATGATGGTGAGTGATTATGTTATGGGTAGCAATGGTAGGGTCAATTCTAGTCATATCTATATAAAACCAAGTAAAAATAATGCTACAGTCTTAGAGGAAGGAGGGAAAGTCCCAAAGTTCTTTGGTATTCAACAATTGATCAATTTTGACAATGCAAGGGTTGTCCAGAGTACCCAAGTTAATATCCATGGTGGATTCATTCAACATGGTCAAAAACTTAGGAGAAAGGGATTTGTGGATTGAAAAATTTGAGGCACCAAGATAGGTGAGAATAGAATCATCATCTTGGCACTAAATAGTGTTAATGGTAAGAGAGTCTTATCCTATCATATCAGGATGGGTCAAAGGGATGGTTACAATTGTCCCCTCATTTTGATAAGTCAAGGGTTAAAGGCTGATAATGTTGATGAAGAAAAAAGTTAGGTAAGATGATGTCATCATCCTCACACATAGGTTATTAAGAGGTAGGTGAGGAATGGGTATCTTCCTCAATAATGATGGTGGTAGGTGGTTTAACTTACTTCTTGTTGGGTAAGATAAAACCAAGGCCATACTTCTTGTGGGTTTTCATGGTTTTGATGGTGACCAATTCATGTGGGCCATGCTCATACCATCCAAGACTAAAGCCTTTCGAAGCACATCAATGGAGGTATGTCTTGGTGAAGTTTGGTTTATCTAGGTAAGAGAAACTCATGATGAATGGTCAAGGTGGAAGAGAGGTGGTAGGATCACCCAAATATTTATCAATTTATCCATAGACAAAATGGGTCTGATGATGGGGAGGTTTGAATAGAATAATAGTCCTAACATTAGGGTCATATCTTGGCTAGTTGGTAAGTTTCCCATATTCATGAGGAGTAGGGAAAGCATCAAGTGCTAAAAGGATATATTCCCCCAGTGAAAGGAAATGAAACATGGATTCCAAAGGGTCTATGATGGGGATTTCGTATGAGGGTATAAAAGAACTAGTTGATGCCTCATCGGTGGCAGGGGATATGATATCCACTTTAGTGGTTGAAGGTTAAGTTTTATATATTTAAGGTGTGATAGATGGGGGAATGAGGACATCATTAGGGTGATAGGTCATGTTTCATGTTGAAAAAGGGCTTGGGTCATCTTGGATGGTGATGACCTAGCCTTCATGCTCAAACTTAATGCAATTATGAAGGGTAGAGGGAACACAACCCTTGGAGAGAACCAAGGTTGTCCCAATAAAATATTATTATTAGAATTCACATTTTAGAACATAGAAAAGTTTAAGGAGTAAGTGGTGTCATAAATGTATATGAAGGATGATAGTTCCTAAGGTAGTGTCCATGGCATCATTGAAGGAATGAAGGATGGTTGAATATTTAGACATGAAATTATCTATCAAGTTGAGTTGGTTTTAGGCATGAGAGGAAATGATGTCAATGCTAGCTCTCCCATCAATCATTGCCCATTTGATGAAAGTTTGGTTGATTTAGGTAATGATAAAGAGAGGAGGATTTGGGTCCTTAATATGGATGAAGGGTATTTTTGAATCCTTGAAGGTAACAAAGTTGGAAATCATAAGGGCACCAACAAAAGCTGCTAAAGGTTGGGGGTCCTCAGGTTGGACCTCAATGGATTATAAAGCCTCTATTAGTGATTGATGATAATGGGGTGAGGTAGAGATCAACTTGTACAAGCTCATATTTACCAAGGCTTTGTGAAGTTGCTTGAGGATAATTCTCCTAATGGATTTTGAGGTGTTAGATTGGGAGGCACCTAAGATAAACACCTTAAGTTTAGTTGAGGATGGAGATAGTTGGGTGTAGGTTGGTTGGGAGTTTGAGGAGGGGTATATCTAAGGAATGGACACTTTATCCTTCCCCTTATCCTTTTACTATGATATTTTGACCATGTTAATAGTATTGATAGAAGGAGAGTTTAAGCTAAAAGATTGGTCAGACTCATTTTCACTCTTAGGTGAGAGTGGAAGAGTAGGTGAGCATTGGGTAGGTATGGTTATTAGTTGGATAGGTATGGGGATCATAGGAATTTCATACGTTAGTAGATCATCCTCATCATAAAGCTAATAGATGAAAGTTTGGAGAGATTTATAGTTCTTCATGTCATGGCTGGGTATCCTATGATAAGAACACAAGTGGTGGTCATTATACTAGATGAGCTTTGAAGCTAAAGTGTTGAAGGGATTGATGGGAGGTAAGGCTGGATAAGAGGTTTGTAATAACATATGGAAAATGGTTAAGTAGAATTTAACCAAAGATGGTAAAGGTTTAGTAGTTTTTGCTTTGATGGTTGAAGTAGGGGTTTGTTTATAGTTAGGTCTGGTGGTGGGTATTTTGGGTAGGGTGGTATGCTTGGATGATGGATTTGGTTTAGGTAAGGAGGTTGATGAGATAGAGGTAGAAGATCACAAGTTGTGTAGCTTAGGTATTATTGGCATGGTGAAAATAGGTACATTAGAGAGCAACTACGAAGGAGTAACCAATAGAGGTGGTGGGGTTTTGGTAGAGGCAATTGGCTTCTTGCTTAAAGTAGAGGGATGAGGCCCCAGAATGGAGGCTAAAGTTGAGGGAGGTAAAATTTAGGCCTTTCAACCTTTGTGTGGTTTCACCTCTTTAGTTACTTTGGTTTGGTGTTTAGTGGCTGGGTTTGAATAGGTTAGGTCTACCTTCATCGAAGGGAGACTAAATTTTGGTGTAGGGAGGATACCAAGGTTTTTGATTGGTCTGGTTGGTTTGGTCTAAGAAAGTGATTTGGTCACTTAGGGTTTAGGTGCCTTGGATGGTTGAGGGATTATTGGATTGGAAAAAGTTGAAATTAGTTTGGTCGATAGGGTAGGAGTTTAGATGGTGGAAGTGATGGGTTGGTTTACTAAAGGTATGGTTGGGGTTATTTTTTGGTGATATAAGATATCCCTAATTACTGCCAAAAGGTGGATTGATCCATGTCAAGTTTGAAGATAAATTCCAATTTTTACACAAGTCTAGAGAATGGTTTATAGGATAGTTTGATTCCTTGAATAGTGGACTTGAAAGATAAGCCCCTACATGGAGACACAGGGATGGTAACCTCATCCTCTTCCTTAATCAAAAGATGCAAGGTTGAGATAGGTGGCTCCTCCATGGGGGAGTAGACATGGGAGTTTTCTCCTTGAGAATAATTTATTAAAGGGGAGTAGGTTACTCAGTAATTGAAGGTGAAGATAGAGTGGTGATGGTTGGTCATTCTGATATGTTAGTTGAAAGGGAGGCTACTAACTCCACTACCTCAATAAGTGGAGGGGGAGAGGATGGTAATTATTTAGTTTAGGTTTTTGAAGGTAGGGAAGGTAATTCCACTACGTCAATTGATGGTGGAGGTGGAAGATGGGAAAATTTAGAATTAGGTGGTTTTGTAATGAGCACATCAAGGACCATATTAACTATATGGGTGTCATGAGAACACTTAATATTATTGCTCTCATTTTTAGCAGGAGCATGGTTTAGGAAAGGTTGCCTAAATATATCAAGGGCTTAGTTTGATGGTGCATTAGGGTTGTCTAATGTAAGTTCCCCCTTGTCAATGAGGGATTGGATAAGGCTCCTAAAGGTATTGCACCTACTAACGTCACATACTATTACATAATGAAAGTCACATAGCTCATTCTCATCAAACTAACTAGGTGTAGGATGAGAGGCATAAAAATCTTGAGGATGTTTGATAAGAGGAAGTTGAATGATGTTGGCCTTTAATAACTTCTCCAAAATTGAGGCATATGATTCTCCAAGTGGAGTGAATTGCTTTTAGTTATTCTAATTTTGGTTCCTCAGGTTTTGTTTTGAGAAACTAGAGGAATTAGATTGGTTTATGGAAGGTGGAGGAGAAGATTTTAGGATAACCACATTCATAGTTCCCTTATTCTTGGTCTTGGTATTGGAATTTTTGGTTGACTTAGAAGGAGAGGTCTTATTGGTTTTATAGGTGGAGTTTTTATTCTTCATTTTTAGCTTTCCTTCATCAATGGCTCAATTTTCTAACTTAAGTTCCATCATAAAAGCTTCATCAAAGGTTTAGAAGCTTTGTACATGCAATATAGAGGAGATATGTGTAGAACATGCCCAAGCAAAGAGCTCTATGATTTTGGGTTGAGGTAAGGAAAAGGAAAGTTGGTTAATTAGGTTCCTCTAATGAGCCACAAAATTGGCATTAGATTCATCCTCAAACTTCTAGATAGAGTAGAGGCCAGTGATAGAAACTTTATTGGAGATATTGATTGAAAAGTGGTCTAAGAAGGTTTGAGCCAGTTGGGTGAAATAAAAAAGGGAGTGCTTAGGTATGGCACTATACGAATCCAACGCTAGACTATCTAGAGACATAAGGAAGGTGTAGAGAAGAAGGCCATCATCATAAGTGATGAGATAATAATCATGCCTAAATTCCCTAAGGTGCTATTAGGGATCCTCCTTACTTTGAAATTTAGAGAACTTAGGAAGTTCCCATTGGGGAGGATATGCCCTGATAGGTACAGATGGATGGATGGCCTCATTATAGATTTAGTCATATGATAAGATATTGTGAGCACCTAAAATGGATGAATCTAAAGTGGTCATCTTATCCATAGACATATTCATTAGGTTTGTTTGGGGTTGAACACCTGGAAGGTTGTAAGATGCATACTATTGTGGTGGTTGGGAGACATGCTAATAGCAGGTAAAAGGTTGGGAGGCTACCACATATTGGTAAGTATATGCCAATTTTTGGGTGGAAGATATATAAGGGTAGGTAGATTTAGGTGGTTAGGTAGTGGGTACATGTCCTTATAGATTATAGATGTAACCAAAGGTTGGTTTAAGGGTGCTTATTGGATAGGAGTGGTAGTTGGGTTAGTGACCGATGGAAGGGTGGTGACCCTTGTACTAATAAGTGGTAGGGTAGATGGTATTGACACCATAAATATTTAAATTAGAGTACTGGTCAATGGATTAGAAGGAAGGTTGGTAGTGTTAGAGGTAGGCACTCCTATAATGGAAGAATGGTGGTTAGGAGTAGAAGGTATAAGGGTAATGGTAGTTTGGGTTGGTTAGTTTTCTATGGTAGTCTCAAAGGGGTTTTTTCTTGATGAGGAGGCTTAGGTAATTAAAGATTGAGTTGTGACCATGGAAATGGATATACTCCCCATGAGGTGGAGAGGCATGCCATTAGGTGGATCTATGGGTGGGATTGAATTTGGGATATGGTAAGATGTGGTTGTAAGATAATGTTACAAGGCTATGAGATTGTTATTTAGGAAAGTGAAAAAATCCACATCTCTTTAAGAGGCCTATCAAGGGAAAGTAGGACTTCTTGAGGGGTAAGGAGAGTCTCTTGGTTCAAAATTGTAGTCCATGGATGAAGAGGTAGAAGAGATAGGTTGGTTTGGTGATTGGTTTTGCTCTGCAAAGTCTCTTCTCTACTAGTGAGTGAGAACCATACAAGATAGGGGATAGAAAAAATAAATAGCCTTACTAATGAAACAAAAAGAAGATAAAAAATGGTCAAAGAAATCAAATCACACTCTAAAAGATACATTAAGCCCTAGAATTTTAATTAATCTTGCTTTTGAATTATGCCTTAAGAAGATGTGTGAATAAAATTGGTTTGTAGAATGGGTACTAGAGAGGAAATCTAAGGTTGGTTTCAGGTTGTGTTTAGGCACTCAAAAAGAATATGTATTGGAATCAATACATGGCTTGGTATTGGGGCCTACCCCCTCACTTCACACACTAAAAAGATAAGGGCGTCAGGTGCTTAGCTAATATATATTGATATCTAGAGATTATAATCAACCAAAAAGTTGAGTTGGTCCTCCCCTTAGTAATGACCTCTAAGTAGGATTTCTAAGAAAGGGTAAGGTTATTTCTAGGTGATGAAATCCTATTTGAGCCTTGTCTCAAGTCTGTTTGATGTTTAATTGATGAAAGTGTTTGGTTGAGTGTGTGAAACAAAGAGTGAAGCTATGAAAGAATAATTTATTCTTAAGTTAATTTATGTGAACTAAAATTTCAAGCAGTCGATGTATGCACTTAATTTTAAGCCCAAAAGTAACTTTTGACTTTGTTAATGAGTATACAAGAGAGAAAATGCAAGCAAATAAGAACCCAAGTAAAGACACAAGGGTCCCACTGGGTGTGCCAGGATGTTTCATTGAATTTCTTGCTTATTATTAGAAAAGGGAAAAGAATAAACTAATTATGGCTATGGTTGAAAAACTTGATTGATAGTGCACACATTAAATTAAAAAATTGTGAAGAAATCCTCCTTATCTTGGGAGGATGACCTGTAGATAAGAAAACACTAAAGTAAACTTGTTTGTTAGATAGATAGTTGAGTGGATTACCTAGTGATAGTTATATCTTGAAAGTAAGAGCTTCCTTAGGGGGTGTCAATCCACATGTTTTAAATAATTAAGATTATAAATAGAATAGAAAGTACTTGAATCAATAATCAAAGGATACTAAAATTGAACACAAGAGTGTTTGCGTATAAAATAGACTAAAAATGATTAAATTAGTGATAAACTAATTAATACTATTGTTAGAAAGTTTAGGTATGCTTCATAAAATCATAAAGGGGTCTGGGAATAGATAGGAACACAAAAAATTAGGTTTGATTGGGTATCAATAGGTGAAATTAGCTTTTTGGTTTTCACTACCATAGTAACTATCAGTGGTTAGGATGACCATTAGTGTTTAAGGTGACTCTCAATAGTTAAGGTGACTATCGATGGTTAGATAATAAATTAGTAGTTGAGATAACTATTAAGGGTTACTATGTTTAGATCTAGGCTGGTAAAAAGGCTGGTTGATGAGATCCAAAGATGGATTTTGAGGGGTGGGTAAGGTCTAGATTAATTATAAAATATAAATAAATTAAATGAATATTGAGAAACAAGTACTTGTCTTACTACAAGTCGATTGGGTGGATGGTTGAGGTAGTTAACCTGTTGGTGGAATATAGCTTGATTCTGACAAAGTGATGGTACCTAAAGAATTGGTGGAGAGGTAGTGGTAAATTAACTCTCTAATATGATTTCTAAATTACTAGATAATTGATAATGATTGACCTATACATTAATAAACTCCTAGATGAAAAAAGCTCTTGATAATGATTGTTGATGGGTTTCACCTCCATGCACCTTTCTTCTTATAGGCATAAGAAAGAGGTCAAAGTGAAGGTTCAACTGGGTTGTCTAATTATAAATCATCCATGAAATGGCTTACAATAGTATTTAGACAACTTATATTTATAAAATTAAGGTGGGTATTTTGCATGTTAGTTGTTGAGGAGGTGGACCCTGATCGTCAATGGTCATGGTGAATGTCAATGGTCAACCTAAACATCAGTGGTTGAGGGTAAAAGGTAAAAATGGTTAAAAGTTAAGTTAAGTTAGTTTAATCAAAATAACTATGGATAAGCTTGGTTAGGGTTTAAAAGTTTAAATTGGTCTTGAGAGGGTCCTAAGTAGTCCAAGGGTGTTTTTGACATTCAAAATCATAGTGTGCAGATTTTTGGTATCTACACTAGGTACCCACACTCTTGTGAGTTTTCTTTTATCTTCTATACCAATATTTGGAAAAGTTTCAATTTATTCTATGATAGGATCACCCCAAGTGGAAGTTCCCACTTCCACCTCCATTTACCCCTCCATTACCACCACTACCATTGATCCTTCTATTTCCACTTTCATCACACTCCCATTGCCTACCTCCTCTATCCCTATTGGCCCTTATACTATTAGAGTGTTCAAGAAGAAAAAGGTGTCCAAGAAGGTGGAGATTGCTTTAACCACCCCATAACTTCATGTTCATTCTACCTAATTTTTTCTTTTATTGACTTCCACCACTTCCATAGAAAAAACCATAGGGGCATGTACTTGAAAGGGAAGGAAGGCCAAGCCATAAGTGATCATGGTCCACCTACTCCCTCAATTTAGAGGAGTGGATTGATCTAAAATTATATGGCCTTCCCTACCCAACATCCTTATCAGGCCCCAAAAAATGCAGGTTCAAGAAGAAGCTGAGGAAGAAGTTATTGTCACAACCTCTGATGCATTTCAATTGGACATTCCTCTATGGGCAGTGGACTTGAGAAGCAAGGATTCCCAAATACCAAGATTTAAAATCATTGGGCTTCCCTCAGTTTCCACTTTATTTTATCCCCCATCTGGTAACATTTAGAGAGTGAGGAAGAGGAAGCTAAAGGATGAGAAAAGTATTGAAATCATCCTTAAGGAAAGATAAGAAGTGTTCTCCCTTACCAAGAGGTAGAATAGATAGCTAGAGCAGTCTCCATATGTTGAAAATCTTATAGACCTAGCACAAACACACAAGGAGCAATAGTTGCTATCCATGAAAGCACATAATTTTCTCGACAAGAGCTTAAGGCTAAAGTATAGACACTAGAGGCCAAGGTTGAACATCTAAAGAAGCATCCAAAGATGGTACACTATCTTACAAGTATAAAAGATGAGGTAGAGGAATCCACTTCTATATGTTATAAATATTTAGAGGCTATGGAGTTCATGAAGGCTGAGATGGACCCTCTTGTGAGCAATTCCAATCGATTGTTTAATTCTTTGAGAGATGATAGTGCTAAATCAAAAATGTTAGTTATGTATACTAATAACTCTCTATAAAGTCATCTTGAATTCATGATAATGCTAGAGGCATCCAATTCCTTAAATTTAGTTTTCATTAGGTAAGAAGAGGTAAAAGAATGTCTATAATCAATTAGGTCTTTAGTCCCCAAATAGCATGTGCATGAGGCCCAAATCTAAATTTTTCATGAGTTAAAATGATCTAAAAAGAAGGATGCCACTGATAAAATGATCAATAGGATCAATTTTGATAATCTTATTTAGAAAGTAACATATGACTTCAACAGAGCTTAAAAGGCCTAACACTTGAAGAGATAGAGTCATAATTGAGTAAGGATCAGAAGAAGGTAACAAAGCCAAAATTTTCAAGAATAAATTTTAGATAACCAAGGATGAGCATGCAAAGCTCCTTTGGCAAGTTAAAAGGATTCATCAAACACCATTGCTAAATTTGAAAATTATATGATAACAACATGATGCGACACATAAAGTTTATGAGTAAAATGAAATGAGGAAAAAGCAAACTTCTAGTGGTGTATCAACTTCTGCAACTACCACCTCAATAACCACACCAACCAAGGTACATGTAATGCTTCATACAACTAAGCCTTGATAGGCTAAGATTTTATGCATGTATAATTTTGTAATGTGGATGTATTTATAACTTATTTTTAGTTTGAGCCTTTTATTGTAAAAGTTGACTATTTATATTTTGTACACATGCACACATTACAGAGTTTTGGAAAAGTCAACTTATTTAATTAATATCTATAAATTTTATTTTATATAGTTTTTAGAACTACATGTTCTAATTGCCACATGTAATGACCTTGACTTGACTTGGAGGATGAGGTGACCCCTCCCTGAAGTCTATATATATAGTTGTAACCCAACTTAGCTTTTTTTTAGAGAATTTTGAATATAGAGTAGTGAAGCAATTTTGATCATCAGTAAAGTGTTTGAGTCTTATATTTCTAAATTCTATGTAATCAATTGTTATTTTCATGGTTGTGTGTTTTGATAAATCTTTAGTGTGCTAATTTTGCATATAGATTCTTAATTTTTTTGATTAATATGATAATTTATAGGTGTGTAATAGCTACTCAGGGATTGTTAAACATACTGATTATAATAGTTAAGTTTACATTGAATCATATTTATAAATATGTACTAGTGCTTTCTTTGGTGTAGTTTTCTATGTGTGTGCAATTTCTAGCTTAGATACTTCATTAACTTCAGTCATAATCTTCTGATTAAGGGTATACAATAGTTTCCCCAAAATAAGTAATATTTATTTGAGGCTTTTTGAATTTCTTACATTTTTATTTCCTTAAACTCTTAGCCATGTCTAATTGTACATGTGTAATTGTTGTTAGCAACATGTATAGGTTTTGAAAGAATAAAACTATTTAGAAACCAACCAGGGAAGTAATTTCTGAGAACCATAGAGTCCTCTTTTTTGCCTTACCCTACCCTCCTTTTTTTGAGTTTTGTTTTAAATATCTACCCACTTTAGATTAACAACCATCCATCTATCCAAATTTCTTATAAATCCACTACCATTAGGGACCATACCTCCATCCAAAAACCTTATCAACAACTTGCATACCCTACTATTAGTCCATTAATAGGTTGAAATAAAATGCATACCTACAACTCATGCCCTAGAGTGGAGTTTATCTCTATTGAGATCCTAAAAAATTAGAGGCTACCTTGTTATGGATGTAGTGTGCATAAAACCCACACTAATAGACATAATATGGGAAAAGACAAAGAAAGCAAGACAATTGGAATAACAGCTTAGGGGCAAAAGCAAAAGATGAATCTAGATAAGAGCACATTAAGCAAAGGGTAGTATAGTATCCCTGAGCCCATTAACCATATCCCAATTTTGGTTGACTATGCTTTCTAACTAATTGATGCACCTATTACACTTGGTTATGAGGTGAAATCTAATATATCACACTTAAGTTTTTGTTGCACAAAAATCACTATCTTCTCTCATCTTTAAGACCATTTGGAAACTTTGATAGTTTGAAAACCTGTAAGAAAAATATGGGAGTGTAATGGGATGAGTTGACCTCAATCACCCCCTTAAGTATTGATCACTTCCTACATATCTAATAATCCACAAAAGGAAATCAAGCCCAAATAATTCTCCCACGTAGAGTGAATGTGTGATTGTGCTCCTTTGACTATATAAATGCATCTAGAATATAGATTTGATATTTGAAAATGATAACTCTTGAATTTCTTTAGAGGGATTTTGATTTTCCTTATGACTGGTCCTTATGGATATTGTATAAATTAGGCATAATATTGCATATTTTATTAATGTATAAAAGGGAAAATGTTTGTACCAAGTGAATATCAAGTGGTGAAAATGAATGACCCTTGACATGTATTTATAGGTGAATATTATGAAAATTTCCTTTAACTAACCTCATTAAATGTTGGGAAGCCCCAAAAGGATAATTTAAAATTTAGAAACTAGCTATTATTTGGTATGGGACGTGATTGGCCTAAGTGGATATTGATGCACTATGTTATTATCTACCTAGGGCAAACTTTTCTAGGAGGAACAAAGATAATTTTTATTTTCAAGGAATAATCTGAAGGAGTTTTTAGATATCTTGAGCATTTGAAAATGAAATTTATGTATAGTGATAATGGTAAACCAATGGGAAAACCATATATAGATGAATGGATCAAAATAATGGTGAATAATATTAATGAAATTGAGTGTAATTCCTATGGTTAAGAATATGTCAATAATTAACATAATAAAACACATGTGACCAAATGTATGTGTCTAAATTTTCACCCCCTCCCCCCACCCCTCCATTCTATAAATGAAATTTATAGAGTAAAGGAGAAAGACTTGAACCTGACTGTGTACAACACACTTTATCTTTGAGCATATACTTCAATTGTGTAGGGAAATTTAATTTATCAAACCCTACAACAACCCATGAAGTAGTCATTTTTTCAGTTCAATTTTGAAAAAGTTAACTTTGAATTTTGAAAAAAATGAAAAGAGGACAAGGGAGGAGTACACCTATCTATAGATGAAACCAAATTGATATGTAACCTTTAATTGATAACGGAGAACCATGCCCCCTTATTGAAGTATTTCGATAATGTTGAAGTGTTTTTTAAAGAGTTAAAAGTGATCAAGTCTCAATTTTTAGATATAATTAATCAAGCCCATAATTTGTAAAGATGCATTGTTTTATCCCTCAATAATTAGGAATGGTACCAACATGTATGAACCCCACAAAGGTGGAACCATACTAGGTTTGATAAAAGTGATTCCAAGGTTGTTGAGTGTCACTAGAGTCGAATGTATAATCAACAGAGAAGAAAAAATCCTATAAGGTAGAATTTTTTAACATACTGCTCCATGAAATAATATAATTTGGCATACTACTCCCTTTAAAAAAATGGTTTAGCACACCACTCCAAATAGTAGAATAGTTTAGATTACTGTTCCATTCAATAAAATTGTTGGCATACTGCTCCATGTACTAAATTAGTTTGGTATATTATTCCAGACAATAAATTTTTTTGACCTACTACTCCACTTAATAAAATGGTATAGAATAAAATATGTATTCCAAATCTAATATTATGGTATGTCTATTATCTATAGACAATTAATAACCTGACGAAAAAATCTAACTTGATTATCTAGTTAGCCAGTCCTCTAATAGGTTCCTAACCCATCTATCACAAGGTGGTTTGAAATTAATCATACTTACTAGGTCCCAATGATAATCCCAAAACAAGGGTATACATGTACTATGCATGAATAATTTCATCAATCTAATTCATAACCTAAGATTATAATATGAATAGCATGTTTTACCACAAGGTGTTTAACTCCCAAATCTATTTCGGTATCCAAAAGTGTTGGAATACTATACATGAGTTTAGAATTGTCAAGATAGAATTAATCTACAAGAAGATGTGATAATTGAAAAATGAATAGATTTTAATACATATTTATAAGTAACAAATGATTAAAATTCCATAACTATTCCATAATTGATCTTAATGATCCAAATGCATAGCTTCAAGGTGTTATACTACGATTTATACTTAAAGGAAAGATCTCTTTTTGCCAAGAATATAATTATTATCAATCATCTAAGAAAATAAAAGGCATACCCAAATCGAAACCTTAATTCACAAACTTTATATTCATAAATGTTTAACCATCCAATACCATTATCATCCCAATGAGATTTAAATCCATCTTAAAATCAATATTAAATATTAACAAGAGTTTCATTATCTCTAAGTCATGATATAATAATTTGTCAAGTCTCAACATTATGTATGAGAGCTTATCAGCTAATAAATTTCATAATCCATTATAAAAGTATTGATATCCAATTTATTTATCATCCAAATTCACAATTATCCTACATTAATCAAATAATGATTCAAATCAACCTAAGATATTAGGTATCTCAAATCAATTTTATGGGTCCCCATAACCTAAGTTCAAGAAAAACACATTCAAGTAAAATAATGTCCCTTAATCAAGGGATAATATACTCAAAAGTGTCCCATACCACTTACAAAAAAATTTGTCACAAGGAAATACCACAAGGATCAAACATACAATCAATGTGAGGTCTCCCACCAGGTTTTATGTAAGCTAAATCATAACACAAATAGATCACATATAGAATAAACTAGCATATATAATCAAACACCTATTTTTTCATATGAAATACACCTTGGTACACTAGGTTTACAAGTTAAATTTTATCCAATACTTCATCAATAACCCACAAATAAATTATATATACCTAAAGGAGCATAAACTAGTTGGGTGTTTGAACAAAACATAAAACATAATTTGATTAATATGTTTATCTTCATAAATCAAATTTATGTCTTAAAAACCTATGAAAATGATATAAATACTATCAATATGGTACTTGAGTAAATAAATAATCTCAAGATAATAAGGTTATGCAAGTTATCAATGTTAAAACATGACATTACAGTGTAGGATCTTCCATAGTCCAAGGTTCAAGAAAAACATATTCCATATGTGATAAAACCCTAGATAATGAGAAAAACACACTATGAAAGGATCACATATATAAATTTATAGTCATTATTATTAAAGCCTTTATAGTTTACATGATGAAACACATATGAGCCATAGGCTTTTCCTAATGTGAATTTAAACTCTCATTATATCATTATGACATATTGTAACACATTGAAAAATTATCACAAGGTTTAGTCAAATTTTTGATTTAAAATTACACTTTTTCATTACCACATTGAGGTAACATTATCACATCTCAACACAAGTGTGATGGTTTCCAACTCAAACATATGTTATAAAGTATATAATATTTCATTCAAGCATTCAAGTTTTATCATTACCGAACCCTCTCCTAGGTATAAGGCCTAACACTTAAGTTCTCATGCATAAACTAATAAAAAATAATCAAATCAATGTCTTAAATACATATAATATTTCTCAATCACATTTTTGATTATTCATGGGTATCATTAGTTTAATCACTCAGGCATTGAAACATTTTAAAGTTTACTTGGAAATAACCTAACTATATTTGAAAAGTCTTGGGAAGATTTATTGGATCATTGTGAGTTTATTATAAGGACTTTGAAAGACCTATGGTTTAACAGTTTTATTGTGCATGCCTTCCTCCTTAGTAAATTTATAAACACACATATATCTCATAAAATATCTTAACTAGGAAACACATGGTAACTACCATCTTTAGATTCCCATTGACAAAAGATAAAAGTCTTAGAGGACACTTACAATATCATTTCTTTTTATTAGCTTCTTTATCCAAACCCTTTTCACATTTATAGTGGTGAATACTTCAACATTATATCAAACAAACCTAATATTTTTAAGGAATTTTCTCCTTTATTTAATATATAATTCCTAAGTATGATACAGGGAATTAGAGTTATAAGAGTAATTTAAAGATGCACAAATTAGGCATATATGATTTGGGGTAGAAAGGCATCCTTAGAAATATTTGTAAGGGAATCTTGAAGCCACATCATTATACACATTTTTCTAATCTGCAAAACATAATCAAATGTGTTATAAAACTAATGTAAGTGCTTAAATTGTATGTTTCTAATGTGTATTATTTTAACTTACATCAAAATATCATTAAATTCAATGTATGATCTATTTAAGTGGAAAATTGAATTATATATAAATAAGCAAAGCACTTTTGATGAGCTTTCCTTTGAGATAGAGAATAAAAAATTCAATATTGGTATGTTAAATGTATGACCAATTATATTGGACTAAAAAAGAAAATTTAGGATATTCAATCTTTTCATGTTCTAATTATATATATGGCCTATATTTGAGGTTTTATGTATTTTATTCCATGTCTTATGGCATGAAATTATGGTTCAAATGTTAGTGGTTGTTTTTGTTTTCTTAATCTTTATTTCATAATTGACAACTCTAATTTCATACAAAACACTCAAATTTTTGCCCAATGCATTTTAGAATAATTTATCATGACAACCTATAGCACAAATCACTTTCCTTTCTATTATATTTCTATTCATATTATTTCAATTAATAAATTACATCTAATTCCTAATTTCATGAGAAAAAAAATCACACTTAAATTATATTAATAACAATAGTCTTAATGAAGCATTCCAACAATCTTGGTGAAGTGTTCCAATAGTCTTACTAATATTAAATGGCTAGCACTCTTCTTTCCTTAAGCAAGACATCCTTCTTTCTCCCATATGGTGTCCCTCCATTACAATTTTTGAAGGAGAAATGTGCTCTAGCTACTCTCCCTTCAAAATGAATCCTATCTCTCCTTATAACCATTTCCTCAACTAAATATGGTGTTTCTATTCTATCTTTTTCCTTTGAAAATTTTCTTCCTTCTCTATCATGGTTCCTCCCCCCTTAGAATGCATCCTTCATGACATCTTATAATTTTTATAAGACATATTATTTTTAACTTATATAATACTTTAAAAAAATATTGTTAAGCAATAGAGGGTGTAACTAAGTTTAGAAATAAATTATTTTGGTTTAAAAAAATGGTTAGAAGAGTTTTATTATAAAAAAACTCCTTTTTAGGGTCAACCCATGTGTCCTTTAACTCATTCTTGACTTTCCCATGTGGCATTTAAAGTTGATTTTAGTCTTTTCAAACTAGAATAGTTATTGGTCAAATAAAATAGGTTGGATTTAATGCATTTTGGTATAATTATATTAAATAACAACCACATTACCAACACTTCAACTATCATCAAGTGATGGCATGTCATGTTCCACCAAATTTGTTCATTATTTGAAATTTATAAACTCATAAATTAATTATTATTAAATCAAACTTTGTTTATCATTTAATAAGACTAATTAATTAATAATACCAAAAGCTATGATCAGGAGGCCACCCATTTGACATGTCGTAGATCATTTTAATCCTAAAAATTGCTAAGTGGTCATATGCAAACTTCAACAGGTGGTTCTAAAAATTACGTTATGTAATAATTGCAAATTGACAAATACTAGCTAGAAGTTGTGACACAACATCAACCTGAATATTTAATTCATAATTTCAAATTTATGATGAGGGTTAGATAATTATGTCTATAATGGATTCTATTTGTGAATGGGTCAACACTCACATGTTGATTAAAGGTCATCATTGGTTAACTACAATGAAACATATAGATATATTGCATTCTACATGTGATGAAACACGTAGACTAAACATGAATTTCCAAATATTTGTTAAACATGAACATAAAGTATTTAAAGCATATTTTTATTTATTTGTATGAATAGGTTCACACATTATCCTATCAAATTGTTAGAACTACTAGAATCACTAGATTTAATGTATTATAACAAACTATATATTTAGGAAGATGAACACAATACAAGAATACCAAAAACACCTAAACCCAAATGGTCACTACCCATGCCAAACTGGTGAACATAAAATTATTTGTATAACATGCCACAAGAATGATCACAAACTAGTTCCTAGGATTCTCTCTAAACTACCCATAGTTTGAATCTATCTCCTCCTCTATGATGATGCTCTTCCTCACACCAAGGGTTTTACCTACATCATAAACATGTGAAAAAATGATAGTTATCTAGATCATGATATCAAAGTCACATGATAATAAAATCACGATACTATCTATAGATACCTAAATTCTGCCACTTTTAAGGTTATAATTAACTTTGCCTAATATCAACACACTAACCCAACCATCATTTCCATCCTTTTTTGGAAAAAATAATTAATTATTCATGCACACATAATTCCAAAAAACTAATTAAAAATTCATAATTTCCAAGTCATCAAACATCTTCTACATTTCTTTGAACCAAGTATTAAATCATCCAACCATTTTTTAAACTTATTTAACCATTTTTTGAGTCATCATTGAACCTTTCAACCAACATGGTGAGTCATCTAACTACCTTGAATCAATCATGAGAAACTTTCAAATACTAGATAAATTATCCCTTATCTCTCAAACACATGAAGAATTTGTCTCTTCCACATGGATGAGGACTCAAATTTGACCATCTAAAATTAACATAATTCAATAAATCTAAATTTTTCTCAACTGCCCATCTTCTCACTTGAGAGCCTATAAATTGAAATGTCATCCTCTATTGTTAATAACCATCATCAAGATATCAAAGTGCTATCAAATTTAATTTGTATATCCATTTAAAAATCCATCCTCAAGCTTTACAATTATTACTATAATTTGTTTGTGCATCCATTGAGAGTCAAAAATATTACATCCTTACACTGGTGAAATTTAATTTACATTAGAGATTGAATTGAGCATCAACATACACACTTGAATGAGAAAATTGAAGTAAATCAAAGGATAATGCATTTAGTTTTGTTGGTAAGATGAAAGATAATTTATTTTGTTATTTTGTTAGATTGGTGTTTAACTTTTGATTGGAGTTATAACCAGTTCTGGGGCACAAACTGGGGGCCCAATCCCAAAGATAATTTTAGAACCATTAACACTTTAATCACATTGAAACCATCGATTAAATAGCCATATCTAGACTATAAACACCCTCTGAGATTTGAACTTGGGTGGGGTTGGGCACAACCAAACCACTTCACCAATCCTTCTACATCTCATTGGCAATTTATTTTATTATTTTATTGTAGCTCTATATGAGGTTTCAGATTAGTCTTATAATAGTAAATTAATTATTATTTGTTTATTAGTTGTAACTTCTAATTTATAGTTATCATATTCTGTCATGCCCAGTGGGATGTTTCCATAATACTTCTCATCTTAAATGCTTTTGTTAGATTTTTTGAATTATTTTTGAACTCCATTAGAGTGCATAACAAATTAATATTGGTCTAGGAGGTTTTATTTTTATTTTAGATATAGTTTTTATAGGTTTCTAAGTTTTCTATATGGTTTCTGAAGAATTATAGATTTGTCATGGAAAATAACAATTTTTTTATGGAGAACAATGAAATTATTATGTAAAATGGATAAATTATTTCTAGCTAATTTCTAGACTTTGTTTAATTTTATCTTTCTATTTTCAGTCCTTTCTACTTTGATTTATTTTAGTCATTCAATTTTATGGTATTTTCACATTTTTCTATTTTTATCCTTTTTACAGAACAAAGAAAACATATAAAACTTTGATGAATTTGTTATAAACTTCAACAAAATTTTAATGAACTTCAAATACTTTGTTATGTAGTTCGATGAATTTTTTAGTAATCATTTTCTATTTCTATAGCTTTCTCATATTTATTTTGGTGAATTAACAAATTTTTCATTTTCCATGTAGCAATTTTTTTCTCTTTAACAATGAATTTATTCTATATTGTTTTTTTTTATGTTTTAATCTTATTTCTTGATTTTTTTAGTTAACTTAGAGGTTTTCAGATTGCCAAAGTCATTACATATAAACTATTAACAATTTTATGTAGGATCACAAGATAAAGACTTAAGAAAGCTAAAATAAAGAGAAATTTTATTTTCCTTTTTAATAATTTATTTCATTTAAAGTTTTTTCTTAGGTTGGTTAATTAATTAATTATTTTCATTTTCTTGAAAACTTATTTGTGTGCATTATAAGAGGTTGTGTAAGCTTTATCCTTCAATCACATTGGTAACGATCATTAGAATTAAAAAAAACACTTTTATAAATTTTTGTAGCCCAAGGATGAGATTAAATTATGTTCTTTCCTCACACTACATTGGTGGTGATTCTCGTAAATAAAAAATAATCTAAGTCTTTTTATTTTTTCTATTTCTATGGGCTATATCGACTATAGATTTCACCACCATGATGTAGACCAAACCTTGTGTATCGATAGAGTATGTAAATTGAAAATTAGTTGTGTCAATTGTCTAAGTGGTTGTGTGTTTTAATCACATCATGACACAAAGGGGTTTCATCCTCCAATACTCAGGGTTTTAACAACTACCTCAAAGTCTGGGTTTTTAGTGACACTCTACTAAAATACTATGGATGGAGTGGACACATAGGGACTATCCCATTTTATGCAAAATTTTAATAAAATTTTCCATGGTCTTGGGCCTCGTAGTACTAAAAGATATATAGAGGACACCCCCTAATTAAACTTGAAAAAACCATACCTTAAGAATACATTAAACCATTTGACTTGTGGTGCATCTAAGAGGAATGTATCACATAGGTAAGTTACTCTCAATGTACCCTTGAAACTAGGTTAGGTGGGTTATGGGTATAACACCATCTCCATAGTTAGTGATTTGAAATATTAGGCTGACATTATCTAATGAGAAATCAAGTCTACATGAGATCCCACAAGTCACTCAAGATACTTGCCTAGTTTTATCTTTTTCATGTGGTTTGCATGATATATGTCTAGTTATAAATTATTTGTAACATTTTTGTTATCTTTTCTTTTATATACTTATGAAAAAACCCTAATTGATACTTTTATTATGTGTTGAGATTCAATGTTTGAAAATATAATGTCTTAGTTTTTAAAAAAAAACCTTACTTTTTGAATTAATCTAAACTTTGTCTAAAATAACTAAGTCTAAAAAATTGAAAAGTCTTGAAAAATAATTGTATTTTTAGTTTGGATTCATAATTTTTTTGAGTCAATCACATAAAAATTAAGTCATGTCTCTGATCACTAGGAATCAATCCTACTTAAACAATCCTCAATATAAACTAAATAGAGAAGAACCTTTTAAAATGACCCTTTCCATTTCAGGAATCAAGAAGAACATGTTGAGGTCAATGATAATGATAAGCTAACTTTCCAAATGAATATGAAGATAATTTTAATCTACCTAAGAAACCACCATCTCAAGTTACTAATTACCTCTTAGCAAATAAAAATCAAGTCTTGTTACACCTTTTAGAGCTAGGAGCTAAGTTCCCACCTTATTTTGAACCAAAGTACTTACCTTAACTCATTGGTATAAGTAATGCAACCCCTCATAAAAAAGATCAAAAATCACTTAACACCCATTGGGTAAGGATAAGGACTTTATAAATTCATCCAATGAAAATATTGAAAATGTTTCCCATGAGTATATAGATGAGGGAAAAATACTTATAGAGAATAAATCACAATAAAGTCATGTCTTTACCATAGTGGACCATTTCCAAAGGTTAAGTAAATATATAGATGATATTCAATCCAACCTATCAAATAATTATTCAAATCTAAAAATTAATAAATCAAATAATTCAACAACTAATCAGGGTTATCCTAATAACAATGCCAACAAACTAGATTTAGGGTCCTCCCCAACAAATCCAAATGCAAATCTAAATCCAAATCAAAATAAAAACCAATCATCATATTCACCACTTAAAATCTTAACATTCATCGAAATATGGAAAACCATGAAGGATAAAATCAAAGGATTTCAAGATGGAAGTTATTCCCAAAGCAAAAAATATAAGTTTGAAGAACTGTGTCCATATATGTTTGACATAAACATGATGAAGGTGCCTTTTCCTATTAATTTTCGAACCTCTAAAATTTGACAAGTACAAATGGAAAAGAGATCCTAGGGAGCATATTAAAGAGTTTTATATGGCTTGTTAAGAGGTTGATTATAGTGATAATTATCTACTTGGTCTCTTTCTACATAGCCTAGGATGTCAAGCATTAAAATGGTTCCTATGTATACCTAAGGGATCAATCACCACTTTCACAGATATTTCCAAGAGGTTTATGTAACACTTTTATTATAATGTTGAACATGAGTTGACTATGTTGGACCTATACAACACCAAATAAAATAATGGGGAGACCTTCTCCTCTTTCTTAAAAATATGTCATGAATTATCAAGTCAATTTCCATGGTCACTTCCTAAAAAAAAACTCACTACAATTTTCATAAACAATCTCAATTCTAAAATGGCCTTTCAGTTTCAACTTCATTATGCCACTTCATTTGATGAAATAATTTAAAAATAAGTTCAAATTGAAATGAAACTCATTACCAAGGGCCTCATTAGGATTTTAAAGATAACTAAAATCAAGTTCAAAATGATAAACCCAAAATTTTCACCAAGAATAAGACCATGGTAGGTGATGGTGTAACCAATGTCAAATGAGTTCAAAATATCCAACCTATCAATAATATTAGTTTACTTAGTGGTTAACCTAGACAAGACTATCAGAAAATAAATTATACTCTCTTGGGGAACCTCTTGAAGTAGTCTTTCACAAGTTTGTAGCTGCTAATATGATCATGTTTCTGAACACAAAACCCTTTGATGAACATACTCCAAAACCTAAATCATATAGAGAAAATGAATATTATGAATATCATAAGATTAAAAGGCATTTCATAAATATATGTATGATAATTAAAAAATATGTCCAAGACTTAATTGATCATGGTAACATAGAAATAAAGAATCATGTGTCCACATCTAATAATCAAAAGCTAGAGATATATCAGGATCCCTTCCCAAAACATGAACAAAAGCATATTAAAAAAACCCAAGGTTAAAATGAAGCTAATATGTCAATCAAACCAATCATCCATTTTATTCCATTATCAATCATATCCAATGTATTGATAGTCATGTTTCTATCATTAAGATCAAATCCTAAGCTTAAGTTGTCACCACAAGGCATGCAAAAATAACCTTTCCAAGTGTTACTTTGCCCATATTTGAAGGTAAGTATAATATCATTGAATAACTTGAGAAAAAATTGACCTAAATTTCTATTATTGACCTTCTCAAGATACATACCACCTACAGAGACATTTTTTACAAAGCCTTAAAAGAGTCAAAAGTTTGAAAAAACATTAATCCATTCAATTTACAAGCACTTATAGGACATTTGTCCTCTAATAATCAAGTGAATTTTGACCATACAGATATTTACCCCATTAGTTTATCCTATAACTTACTATTATCACATAGATTTTGCACCCATTCCTTAATGTAGTAACTCACAGTGCAAAAAATAATGATATAATGGGAACACCTCCAAGCTATAGTAACTTGGAAAACTGAGGTGAACCTCAAAAGGAGGTTGACTTCCTTTCACTAGATCTAGTGCAATTGATAGAATACTAATTTTATAAAAAAATTGATCCTTTAGTATTCTTATTCCTAAACTAGGGTTTGACTGAAGAAAAGAGTTTAAGAATGAAATTTTCAAAACTAAAAATGGTGATTGTACCAAATATTTTTATAGTGGATCTTAATGCTTTCTTGAATTAACACAATAGAATAGAAAATAGATTGAAATTTTTAGGAGCACAAACTTATGCAAATGAGAAATCAAAAGCAATATTTGTTATTTTTCATAGAAGGGATATGATTCTTTTATTTTAATCAAACATTCTTTCAAAAGGGTATAAAATACCACAAATAAAATTTTGTAAGTGAAATAAGAATTTAAAATCCACAAATATTCAAATAACTTGCATACACAAGGATTTCTCAGACAAGAAAGGAAAATCTTCAATTATTTTTCATTCTCTAGGTTACAACATGTAAAAAATAAATTTAAAATGTAAATAATATTACTAACAACAAAAATATATATTGTGCTATAGGGTCTTTCCCATATTTATACAAAATATCTCATAAATGAGATGTCGTTATCAGAAACTCTAATGCCTAGTAGAAGAATCATACAAATATGGAACTTCATGCAAAAAGAGGCATGATCTTCATCTTGTGGCATCCTTGGATTGGTAAAATTATTTAGAAGAGAGCATACAAGAGCTAGGTCTGATCCTCAACTTGGGGTGGCATGGATAGACTTTAGAAAACTTCATGCAACACCTTTATTTCTCCTTCATGAAACTACAATGGATCTTTATGAAAATGGGGTGCCAAAGTGGAACTCATTCATTGAATAAAATATAACTAAAAAATAACTGAAGTTAATTTTTTGAAAAACCCTAAGTTGAAATTTTCAAGTGAGACTTTTACAACTTAAAAGTCATACCACTTTGTCAAAACTAGAATTGCAATTTCCAATATGTGCTTTTACAACTTAAGCAATTAAAACTTGCCAAAATGAATAGTGTAATTTGCAAGTTTGCTTTTTACAATTTCCAACCTATCAAAATATAAAGTGTAAAATACACATGGATCTTTCTCAAAAAGAGCTATCAAAAGAATAGTTACAATTTATAAGACATGTTTTTGCAACTTTAAAATGTTTTTACAATAATAAAAATACAATATATGAGAATGATTTTAACAGAAAGAATTAATCTATTTCTAATACTTCTTTTGCCTATTTATATTTATTAGTCTATATTTTCTAGACATATGCATCAAAATCCTTGAACAGCTCCTAGATTCTATCATCATCTGGTCCAAAGGAGTAAAGGTTAGTGATCTCAAAATATACTATTGTATCAAAAAGTTCTCTTCTCAAATCTCTTTGTCAAACATTATTATGATGTAATAGATAAATGCATCATTGACCCTCCTAAATTATTGTCTATTGAAATCTAGAGTGAGGTTAGGATAATAGTTATACACCTTTCTGACTTCATTGGCCATTGTGTTGATCCTTATAAAAGTTCTCCCCTTGGAAAAAATGTACACCAAGTATGAGGTCATGTAAAATTTACCCATTATTTGCACTTCCATTAACTATTTATCACGGGAATCATTAATGAGTTGTGCCTAATGGATATATTTTTTATTTACATGAATGACCCAAATGTACTCGTACGTCCACTCCTAGAATCTCTTGGCATTAGGACTGCTAGTAATCCTGTGCAAAAATATTATTATATCTCCCACCTCATCTTTGAAGTCAATTCTTGCCAATGTCTTTGGCAATCTGGTGGAGGCAACTTTGGGGGTCTTAAACCATTATTTGTTTATCACTCTCTGGCATCCCAAATTATTATCTTGAAATAATTGTTGTGATTTTTCTAAAGTTATGTCAATATAAATCTTGAAATATGGTATCACAAATACTGAATCAATGAAATTTGGGTCCAGATTTAAAACTCTTTCCCCTTTATCATTTAGGACTTCTTGCTTGTTAGCATAATAGTTTTATGTTAGGGTTAGCAATAGCTTAGCGATTTACACCATCAAAGGGAAATCTATTATTTTTGGTAGTACAGAGTCATAGATACTTTGGATCCAGTCATTCTTGAACTCTACATTTATTCTAGTATAGAAGTCCCCTAGGTCAATGTGACCTAGGTTTGTATCTATGATCTTAGGGGTGTTGGATTCTAGACTAAGAGTCACCTCAAGTCCTTTTGACTTGAAATTATTCTCCTTCCTAGACATAAATTTTGAAGATAATGCTTACTGAAAACCAACTACAAAATTTTGTAGGATTTATAGGTGTTAGAAGTAGGTAGAATCTTTGATAGAGATTGGAGGTGCTCTGTGCAGGTCTAAAGTTTGATGGAAATTAGAGTTGTTTCAATAAAGTGAAAACTCCATGTAACTGAGAGGTGTTATGAGCAATGAAAATGTCTAGTGGAAATTCAAAGTGTTCTAATTAGGTTGAAATTCCATGGAGATGGGAGGTGCTTAAAGTAATGGTAATTTTTGTAGAGGCTTGGAATAATCTTTCAAGGAATATGTTATAGTTATTGGGAATATACGTTGGTATATTTGCCTAGATTTTGGAGAAAACCTAGTTTTAAATTGAGAATCCTAAATTTGGGAAAAAATTAGGTCTCAATTGCTTGGAGAATGCATGGGATAAAATGACCTCTTAGGATACAAACTTCACAATCGATAACAAGACAAGAAAACCCTAAAATTAAATGATGTCTATGCAATGAAAATGCTAAACATAATTACAATCAAATTTTGTGGGGAATGAAAATATATCAAGAATATTTAATTTACTATAAATGATGGTAAAAAATGCAAGAAAGATTCCATAAATACCATGTAGGGGTGAAAATGATGTCATGGCATGAGGATCAATGCATGGTTTGAAGTTATTGAGGTTTTTACCCGTAGGGTTGAGATCATTGCTTTTAAATCATGGTTTGAGGTTGCACAGAGCTCCAAATATCACTTTAGAAATTTAATAATCAATTAACAACCCCTAATTTTATTATATAAACCCTCTATAATTAATGCACTTATGGAGGTAGTTGGTAAAATTTTGGAGTCCACAAACAATTTTGTAATTTTGCAATTTTACAGTTTACATGTTGACCTTCAGATTTTATGGGTTGAGATAAGTTAACCTCTTTCAAAATGGGAAGGCAAAACCTAGACTATATTTTAAAATTTTAAAAAATTAAAAATTACATTTAGAGTTTTGAATAGTATAGGATTAGTTATTGGCAGAATCTGGAACCTAGATTATAATTTACAATTTTGTAAATTGTAAATTATACTCTGAGTTCTAGGTTTTGGGTTGAGTACTTCATGGGAAGTGAAACTCTACCTGTAATTTGAAATTTTAAAAATTACAAATTATAGTCTAAGTTCCAGATTCTATGGGGTGTTTGGTTTATGAGATCTAGAACTCTACTTTCAATTTATAATTTTGCAAACTCGCAAATTGCAAGCAAGTTTCTAGATTTTACCAATTAGTGCATTATGGAATCTGAAGCTTAATCTGCAATTTATAGTTTTGAAAATTTAAAATTGTAGTTATATCTTTATATTTTTCTAGTTAATGCATTGTGGGATTCAGAGCTTGAGAAGCAATTTGCAATTTTAAAAATTATAAATTTTAGGTAGAGTTTTAGATTTTGTAATACAAAGAAAATGTGTGCTTTGGGTCAATTCAAGGTGTTTTTATAAAAAATTAGGGGGTATTCCTTAGGTTACTTGATGTTTTGATATTTTTGAGATAAAATATCAATATTTTTGGTGACCTCTATGGGATGATTGCCTACTAATCAACTTTTTTCCAATAGCCTTCTAGTTTATTGGGCATGGAGTCATTTTAATCTTAACATACTTAACCTGGTGAAGAACAAACTAGGATTTTCCTAAACAAGAAAAAAATAGGAAAAAATAAAACAAACTAAGGAAACATAAACTCTTAATGAGTTGACTTGTGTGAAAGCACTCATTTTGAAAACACAACTAACCCTATTATATACAAAATTATATTATTTTTTTTAATGAATTCTTACCTCAAAAATAAGCTTTAAGGTATATCCCATTGATTGGGATAAGTAGTTATGATCCATTGAGCTTGGATAGATGGAGTGTACTAGCTCTTTTACACTGAGTTATAATATATGAACCACTCCATATTACATCAAGCTTGGTGTGCTTGCCATGTATCCTTCATTAAAGCTCATGTTAGATGCATTTTTTTCAAAAGTCCTCTTTTTTTGAGTTTGATTCACTTCTACGACTTTCATTGATTAGTTTTTTATTTCTTATAATTTCATAAGTTCAACCAATCTTACTATCATTTCATCATTGTCAATCAAATCCAACTGGTGATTGAGATCTAGAGATAGTAACTCAATTGAAAGTGGGAATCAAGCTTCCATTCCATATACTATCATGAATGGGGAGTTGCCAATGGCTCTCTTAGGGGTGATCTTTTCAGCCCATAGTGCTGATTTCAACTTTGTGTGCTATGTCCCTTGGTTATCTTCCATTATTATTTTGATAATTCTTATGAAGTTCTTATTGGTAGACTTGACCAAGCCATTACCCTATGGGTAATAATTAGAATAAGTACTCAAGTATAAATTGTGATTTATAGCCCATTCACTCACTTGAGTTCCCACAAATGCTTTGGCATCATTTGAGATAATGGTGTGAGAAACACCAAACCTTGAGACTATGACATCTATAAATTCTACAATAAATGCCTCCATGGCATTTTTCAGTGTAACTACTTCAGTCCATCTTGTGAAATGATTCATTTTAGTGAGGACCCATTTGTGTATTGCACTTTATGGTGGATTGATCATACCAATGAAATCTAATCCCCATTGAGCGAATGGTTGATTTACTTGAATTGGTTTGAGGGGGAAAGCTACTAATCTTTGTTTTCTTATAAAGAAAGCACACTTATCATAGTTCATTGCCCATTGATGGGCATATTTGAATAATTCAATCCAATAATAATCACCTCTCATTATCTTGATGTCTATGGTTCTTGCTAAGAAATGTCCTCTTGATGGGCCATCATGAAATTCTTTTAGTACCTTGGGGACTTGATTATGCTTGATTCATCTTAACATGACTCCATTCATATCTTTTCTAAATAATATTCCATTAAAAAGAACATAGGGAATGGATTTGAGTCTAAAATACCTCTTCATAGACTTCTAAAATTCATATGGGTACTCACCAGTATATAGGAAAATTGTCATGTCATGGATCTAGCTATTGAAAAGAGGTGGATCAGCTGGCTAGATACACTTTGAGAATATACTAGTTCAGATACTGCTTGATTAGTCTTGATATTAGAAGCTAGTTGTTCACACAATCCCTTTCCTTTTACAAGCTTTATGATTTTGATGTCCACATCATATTCCATGACCTTTGTGATCCATCCTTATATTTCGTCATTTATCTCTCAGCTCAACAGGAACTCTTTAACACTTTGGTGACTCACCATTAGATGAATTTTATTGTTAGAGAGTATATGCCTAAACTTTTTAAGAGCCTTGATCACAACATATACTTACTTCTCCATAAAACTATATTTTTCTTCATAATCCTTCAGGGATTTATTGAAGAAAGATATTGGCTAATCCAATTGTTCTTTATTCTATTGAGTTAGAATAGCTTAGATGCTACCCTCCCCTCTAAAAGCATAGAGAATGAAATATTTCCCATAATTGGGGTTGAATAGGGTAGGAGCATGGGAAATATCCTATTTTATGGCTTCAAAATTATCCTTTCCCTCCTATGTCTAGCTAAAAATGATATCCTTTTTTAGCATTATAGTAAGGGGTTTTGCCATAGAGGCAAAATTTTGAACAAATATTCTTACAAAGTTGATTTTTCCAAGAAATCTCTACAATCCCTTCTTATGGCTTGGTAGTGCTAATGTAGATATAGAACTTATTCTCTTTGGGTCTATTGCAAGACCTTCCTTTGAAATAATATGTCCTAGTAGTTTCCCTTCATGAACTATGAAAATGCATTTCTTGGGATTGAGGGAAATCCTAAATTCTTTGCACCTTTCAAAAAAATTTCTAAGGTGATCCAAGTGTGCATCAATATGATTTGAATAGATAGTGATATCATCTAGGTATACTAGGATCATCTCATTTATCAAACCTTTGAAAGCCATATCCATGGCTCTGTAAAATGTTGCACCAACATTAGTTAGACCTAATGACATCTTTTTATATGAATACATACCCCATTTGGTGGTGAAAGTAGTCTTAAACTGGTCTGATTCTTGCACCAAGATTTGGTTATATCTAAAATAACCATCTAGAAGACAAAATCTTTTAGATATTGATACTTTGTTCCATGGGGGGAAGAGGATAATGATCATTTAGAGATGCTTTGTTTAGATCCCTAAAATCTACATAAATCTTGATTTCACCATTAGTATTTTTTATAGGTACCAAATTAGCAACCCAAGATGAGTGCTTGATAGGGAAGATGATGCTAGCCTCTATTAATTTTGAAAAATCACTCTTTATTAGGGGTTCTATCTTTGGTTTATTTAGTCTCTACTTTTGTCTAATAGGCTTGGTATTTGGATCAAGCTATTTTGTGTGTTGGGATAAGCTGGGGTCAAGCCCCCTTAGATCATGATAACTCCAAGTGAAGTTATCATCAAATTCTTGACATAACTCAACAAAATCTTGCTTTTTATAATCATTACATATCTTTCATATCTTCAATGATTTCTCTTCTGAGATGATCAATGGCTCACAGTCTTCATTTACTATGATGTTATTATTTTCACCTTTTAGGTGATCATCTAAATTGAAGATGTTTTCTAGCATAACTAGACACATAGGTTGTTTGTTTGTCTTCAATTGGATGATCTGATCTTCATATTGATCTTGTCTTGAATGGTTCCTATTAGATAATTTATCTTCTTCTCTAAGAAAGTTGATAATTTACTAATCAATATCAAAGACTTGCTAATTAGTTGCATTATTAGGAACAAATGGCCTTACTATCAACCTTACATGCTGGATGTTTTGCTTCTTTATTTCTTATAGTAGTTTGTATTGGGATCCTATAGAGGCCATATGATTAACATCTTTATTTTATGCTCTCGGTACCACTGGGATATTCAAAGTGATAAAGTTTTTTAATACATCCTAAACCCTATGTTTGTGAGATCTCAATAGATTGTTCTTAGTTACATTTTTAGATCTCACTTGGTAAATAATCAGCTCACTATCACCAAATATTTTTAGGTATTTTATCCCTCTCTCCTTAAATAATTGTAGACCTCAAATCAAATCTTTCTATTTAGCTATATTTTTTGTGTAGCTAAGTTGAAGTCTAAAAGAATAAAAATAGATTTCCTTTTATGAAGAGATCAAGACAATACCCACACCTACACCATTCCTACTTATCAAATCATTGAAGAATAATTACCACATTCCTTGAATATCATCAACTAGATTTATTAGGTTTAGGATAATTACATCATTTTCATGAATGTAATATGTGCCCAACCCTATTTCTTGTACATAGTCAGAAGGATCGAATTGAAGCACTGGTCCCCATTCATCCAGGTGAGTGTCTAGAATTTCTTCTATAGGTGTTACAACTTTGTGATCAATATCCTCTTCTTGGTCTTGAAGTATATATTTCATGTCTACAAGGATAGGATTGTATGGCTCAATATTGTCTTTTATGATTATCTCAACTTTTATTGTTACTCTTGTTCCATATCTCATCTTTAGCAACATGTGAGACCAATCCACAGATAGATATTCTCCCATATTTATAGTGAAATCACATGAAAGACAAATGGAAAATTAAGGGGGAGGATATATAACTAAGATGTCTTGAGAAATTGATAAGCTTAGAAAAGCATGAATAATGATATTTAGCCTTTTTATTGTTCTTACTATTTGAATAGTAGTTCCATCTAATTGAACAAATCCTTTATTGATAGGTGTATATTTTATACCAAGGGAATTTTCTATTTTCTTGGGCATCACTGAACTACTAGCCCTTGAATCTACCATGCAATTATGAATGAGATACTTCCCTATTATAAGTAAAAGATATAAAGGGGGATTATTACCATTTTTGATCATTTTAGTGTTAGTTTGTGGTCGACACAAATTAATTATAGCATTAGGCCCCTTGGATGGAACCTTGTCCATTATCTAAAAATTCTTCAAATCCTCTTACAACAAATCCCTTTGTGTGGGAATGGATAGTGCTTCCCACATAGTAACATTCTAGTTGGTCTTGTTAATTTGCTTAAAAATGCTGAAAGGAATATTAACAACCTTTACTGGTGTCTTTCTAGTAGCTATGTATTCTTTCACAAGATTTGAAATCAACATTTTATATTTGGTTTGTCTCATAGGTACAAAGGGTGGCCTTTCTATCGTGTTGTTCTTTGCAGGTTTTTGTACAAATTTGGAAGTTATAGCTTGTTCTACCCTAGGGGTTGCTCACTCTATATTGATATTTCCTTTGAATGTGTATTGGCTGCCATTAGACCTCCTCTATTGAATAATGCTTCCTCTTAATTTATACCACAAAAGTCATCCTTTTTCCAGTTTAGAAGAGTTGCCCCACCTTGAGTAGGTTCTTGTGTATCTGCTTGTTGGGAAGTAGATTCTTATTATTATCTTTGTGTATTTGATATGCCTTACACAACCAATGCTTGGATAATAACACTATTAGGATAAGTATTCTGATTATGTGGTTGAGAATAAGGATAACACCAATCATACTCTTGAGCTAGGTTGTTCTGAATAGGTACAATAGCTTTAGTACCACCTGGTGTAGGTAGTGCATGGAGGTTTGTAGGTTTTACTTTTATATTTTGACCATGTGCTTGAGAATTTCCTTGATATAGTTGTGCACTTCCTTGGTATGGCTACCCATTGGGTTGGTATGTTGGGTTAGCTTGTTGATAAGGCTTATAGTTCTAGGATTGTTACCTCTTCATTTCTACTAAATCATTGCCAAAACTCTTGAGTAGTGACTTAACCTCATACAAATCATCTATAGGTATGGGAGTTAAAGTTGGTGCTTTACTTGTGGTAGGAATTGGATAAATTACCAAGGGTGGAATAAGAGGTATTTCTAGAAATAGAGGCATTAATGGCCTTAGGGAAAATTTTCGTACTTTTATTAAATAATTTTTTGCCCTTATTATAATTTCATAGGCATTAGGAAGTTTGGTACCACCCATTAACTGAATCATAATAGATATATCACTATTCAAGGCTCTCAAGTAATATAAGAAAGAATTATTTAGAGTTGGCTTGACCAATACTAGAATTCTATTCCATGTCTTCTAAAAATGGAATTTGAAGTCAGTCATATGCTCATGAGAAGTCTATTGAATAATAGTTAACTATTCAATGAGGGAAAGGTGGTCACTCTTGTATTTAAATTAAGTACATAGTGCAGTGCCTAGGTCATCCCAAACTTGGATGGAGTTGGGAGCAAGACCTCTATACCATTTTAAGTATTTACCTTTGAAAGAGGAGACAAGGAGCCTAATTGCAACATTATCTTGTACCATATTGTGGACTGAGCAAAGATTAGCAATATCTTGTATGTGTTCCATAGGAGGGGTGTAATTTTCACTAATAAAATATGGTAGGATTTTTAAAGCTAAAGTTGGTATATCATTATACTAGGCCAATAGGAGTGGGCTACCTCCATTTAAAGCTATGAAATTTAGATTTGTAGCCATTATATGAGGTATGAAACTAATGGGGGTACTTGGAGGGGATGCAAATAAAATTATAGGATATACTCTAGGGTAAGGTACAACTAATTTTGATCTCTTTGTAGAGGAAATGATAATTCTAAAAAATTATCTCTCTTACCTTTAGTAGATGATCTTGTTTGTTTGCTTGACATGTGTAAACCTTGAAATTCTATATCTGTAAGCTAGTGGAGTTGCCAGGTGATTCTAAAATTTGTATAAGGATTGTATAATGCTAGCTGAGAATAACACCAATCTCTTTGTAATTTTTGGGTCCCACTGGGTGTGCCAAACATTGTTATCACATAGATTTTGCACCCATTCCTTAATGTAGTAGCTCGCAATGCAAAAACTAATGATATAATGGGAACATCTCCATGCTATAGAACCTTGTAAATTGAGGTGAACCTTCGGAGAAGGTCATCTTCATTTCACTAAATTTGGTGCAATTTATAGAATACCAATTTTATATAAATTCTACTCTTTTAATATTCTTGTTCCTAAACTAGGGTTTGACTGGGGAAAAGAATTTAAGAATGAAATTTTCAAAACTAAAAATGGTGATTACACTAAAAAAAATTTAAATTGGATTTTAATGTTTGCTTGAATGAACACAATAAAATAGAAACTAAATTGAAATTTATAAAAGCATAAACTTATGCAAATGGAAAATTAAAGGTAATATTTGTTATTTTTCACAAAAGGGATAATATTCTTTTATTTTAATCAAATAATCTTCCAAAAGGGTAGAAAATACCACAAATGAAATTTTGTGACTGAAATAAGAATTTAACATCCATAAATATTCAAATAACTTGCATACACATGGATTTCTCAGACAAAAAAGGTAAAAATTCAATTATTTTTCATTCTCTAGGTTATAACATGTAGAAAATACATTCAAAATTTAAAATAATTTACCAACAATAAAAAGATAAATTGGGCTATGAGGTCTTTCCCATATTTATACAAAAGATCTCACAAATGAGATGTAGTTATCAAAAACTCCAACTCCTAGTAGAAAAATCATGAAAATCTAGAAATTCATGCAAAAATAGGTGTGATATTTAGTTTGTGGCATCTTTGGATTGGTAAAATGGTTAGGAAGAAAACATGCAAGAGCTAGGAATGATCCTCAACTTCGTGTGGCATGGATAAACTTGAGAAAACTTTATGCAATGCCTTTCTTTCTCCTTTATGTAGCTACAATGGCTCTTCATGCAAATGGGGTGCCAAAGTAGAACTCATTCATTAAACAAAAGATAACTAAGAAATAACTTAAGTTACTTTTTTGAAAACCCCTAAGTTGAAATTTTCAAGTGAGACTTTTACAACTTGTAAGTCATACCACTTTATCAAAATTGGAATTGTAATTTCCAATATGTGCTTTTACAACTTAATCAATTAAAACTTGTCAAATGAAAAGTGTAATTTGCAAGTCTGCTTTTTACAATTTCCAACCCATTAAATTATAAAGTGTAAAATACACATGGATCTTTCTCAAAAAGAGCTATCAAAAGAATAACTACAATTTACAAGACATGTTTTTGTAACTTTACAATGTTTTTACAATAATGAAAATATAATGTATGAGAATGTTTTTAACAAAAATAATTAATCTATTTCTAATACTTATTTTGACTCTTTATCTTTCTCAGTTTGTAGTTTTTAGACATATGCATCAAAAGCCTTGACTATCTCCTGAATTCTATCTTCATCTGATCCAAAGGAGTAGAGGTTGGTGATATCATAATCTACTAATGTATTAAAAATTTATCTTCTTAAATATCTTTGTCAAACATTTTTTGATGCAATAGATAAATGCATCATTGACCCTTGTAAAAAAAAATTTATTGGGCTATAGAGTGAGGTCATGATAGTAGTTATAAACCTTGTTTGCTTCACCAACCACTGTGTTAAGCCCTAGAAAACCTTTCCCCTTGGCTAAAATGTACACTAAGTAGGAGGTCATGTATAATTTCCTTGTTGTTTACACCTCCATTAAATATCTATGGAGGGATTCACTAATGAGTTAGGCCCAATGGATATATTATTTATTTTCATGAATGACTCATATGTACTTATACATCCACTCTTGGAAGCTCTTAGCATCAGGACTACCAATAATCTTGTGCAACAATATTATTATGTCTCCCACCTCATATTTAAAGTCAATTCTTGTCAGTGTCTTTGAAAATTTGGTGGAGGTAGCCTTGGAGGTCTTAAGCCATTATTTATTTATCACTCTCTAACATCCCAAGTTATTGTCTCAAAAGAATTGTTGGTATGTTTCTAGAGTTATGTCAAGATAAATCTCTAACTATGGTATCAAAAATATTGAATAAATGAAATTTGGGTCCAAATTTAAAATCCTTTCCCCTTTATAATTCAATACCTCTCACTTTTCATCATCATAGTGTTGTGCTAGGATTAGCACTAGCTCAGGGCTTTGCACCATCAGGGGGAAAGCTATTACTTATAGTAGTCTAGAGTTATAGACACTCTAAATCTAATCATTCTTTAACTCTACATTTATTTTGGTTATAATTCCCCCTAGGTCAATGTAACCTAGGTTTATATTTGTGATCTCAGTGGTGTTGGATTCTAGACTGAGAGTCACCACAGGTCCTTTTGACTTGAAATTCATCTCCTTCCCATACATGAATTCTGAAGAGAATGGTTAGTTAAAACCAATACAAAAGTTGGAAATATTTTTAGGTGTTGGAAGTAGGTAGAATCTCTGATGAATAATGGAGATGCTCTATGCAGATCTAAAGTCTAATGGAAATTAGAGTTGTTCTAAGCAAGTGAAAACTCCATGGAACTAGGAGGTGTTATGAGCAATAGGAATGTTTGGAAAAACTTGGAAGTGTTATAATTAGGTTGAAATTTTGTAGATATGGGAGGTGCTTAAATCAATGGTAATTTATGTGGAGATTTAGAATAATCTTTTAAGAAATATGTTCTAGTTATTGGGAATATACATTGGTACATTCACCTAGCTTTTGGAAAAACCCTAATTTTGAATCAAGAATCCTAAATTTAGGAAAACCTAGGTCTTTAATACTTGGAAAATTCATGAGATAAAATGACCTCTTAGGATAAAAAATTCACAATCAATAATAAGACAAGAAAACCCTAAAACTAGACAATGCCTATGCAATCAAAACCCTAAACATAATTGCAATAAGATTTTGTAAGGAATGAAAATATCTAAACAAGCTTAAATTTGCAAGAAATGATGGTAAAAAATGCAAAGAAGCACCTACAATTAATGTGATCATGGAGGTATTTGGTGGATTTTTAGAGTCCATAAGTAATTTTACAATTATGTAGTTTGCATGTTGACCTACAGATTCCATGGGTTGAGATAAGTTGACCTCTTTAGATATGGGAAGGTGGAACCCAAACTACAACTTTAAATTTTGAAAATTAATAAATTACATTTAAATTTATAGATTCCATGGGCTTAGTTGTTGGTGGGATCTAGAACCTGGAATGTAATTTATAATTTTGCAAATTGTAAATTTCTCTCTAAGTTCCAGATTCTGGGTAGAGTGCTTTGTGGGAAGTGAAACTCTACCTATAATTTACAATTTACAAAATTGTAAATTATAGTCTGAGTTCTAGATTCTATAGGGTGTTTGGTTTACAGGATCTAAAACTATGCTTACAATTTTCAATTTTGAAAAATTGTAAAGCGCAAGCAGGTTTTTCGATTCCATCGATTAGTGCATTGTGAGATCTAGAGCTTGGTCTAAAATTTGAAAGTTTGTAAATTGTAAATTATGGTTAGATCTCTAGATTCCTATCAGTTAATACATTGTGAGATCTAGATCTTGAGAAGTAGTTTGTAATTTTGTAAATTATAAATTATAGGTAGAGTTCTGGATTCTATAATACAAAGGACATGTGTGCTTTGGGTTAGTTCAAGGTATTTTTATAAAAAAATTATAGGGTATCCCTTAGGGTACTTGATGTTTTGATATTTTTAGGATAAAAATATAAACACTTACCATTATATATTAAAATCATCTCCAAAAATAAAGTTAAAAGGATGTTTATAGACAATGGGCCCAACTATAATATATTTACATTAAATTTGATAAAACATTTGGGATATTTAATAACAACACTAGAGCCCAAGACTCTCACTATAAAATCTTATGATAATGCAAAATGTCAATCATTTATGATTATATATATTCCACTTATGGCTGGTCCTATTATCCAAGAAGCCCTAATCTATGTCCTAAATATGGATCTTCCATACAACTTTCTCCTTATTCATCCATAGATTCATGCCATGAATGACATTCCATCTACCCTCCACCAATGTCTCAAGTTCTCCCACTATGGTATGGAAGTTACTATTCTTTGCAATCCTTAAACTTTTCAATATTTTAAACCATTGGAAGGGAGATACATAAATGATAACTATTTTCCATTTACCAAAGATACTTATGAAACTAAAGAAAAACCACCAGAGTTATCAATCTACATCCATCCAGATGATCTACCTTATACACCTACCAACCAAACATATGCATTAACAATTCAACCATCCATGTCCAAGTCCACAACTCCATCATACAAATTCACCATTATGGATAAAGGTATGGGAGAGTAATAAATTCATGATGCCCACTATCTAGGAAAAATCCATGTCTCCTAATAACCATGGAATGCCTCATCATAATAAGCAAGCACAAGTGGTCTAATGGTTTGGAAAAACATCTTTCATCAAAGGCAGATTATTTTTGAAGAATATATCAAAGAATCCAATCCTTCTTGGCTCTATAGTGATGAGTTTTCCACATGTTTCCAAAATAACCAATATCCCATACCCAAAGCTATTATGTTCAATACTATGGACTATAAGGGTAAAGGCCTTGGTCTTCACAAAAATGGATGATAAAATCTATAATGTATGAAACAAACAATTTTTTTTTAGGTATCGGATTTAAATCACCTAGAATGAACCTATATGATTACAATAGTGAATATTCTGTGACATCTAAGAAGTCTTCTTCCAATTCTAAAACAATTTCCATTTATAGTTTATGTGAAGGCTTTTTTTCCACAAAACTTTTCCATGATACAAATATTTTTACCCTTGAACTCACATATCCATAAATTATAACTTGGGACCAAAACAATATACCCTCATTTCACTGTTTTTAAAATGATGAGGCTATATTTGAATTCATGAGAGTTAGAGGTCATATTCTAATAGGGGATCATAAGAAAGGTTTTTCCATTCAATTGGAAAATTAAACATATTTGGGGAGCATATAAACTCTAATCATCCACACAACAATAAAATCATTATAGTTAAGTCCTCTATAGAAATATCAGATGATAAAACTCAAAATCAACAAGACATTGATGATAAATTTACTCTTCCTCCCCCTCTTACAAAGTTTCAAGAATAGTCCACATTGTTGATTAAAAATACCATTGATGTAAATATTAAAACTGATGAAGAGCCTAAATGGTTAAGCTTTCCACTTCTCTTAATCCTGAATAATAGTCAATCTTAACTCTCCTTCTCAAAGGATTTTCATATGTGTTTGCCTAGTTATACGTAAATAGTGCCACTTTAGTATGCATTTTTCTTAGTTTTTGTTTAATAAGCTTAACATCATTGGACCCATAACTTATATTCCATCACCTTGTTGTTCACCCTATGTTATTAAAATGTAGATATTCAATATTTTCACAAAATTTTGGTTAAGACAAGCAAAGTGATAACAAATATTAAAGACACACCTAGGAAATTAGAGATCAACAAAATACTAAAGAGACTACAAATGAATAAAGATTCACACCATGAAAACCTCCTTTATATCTTGATCATTGTTGAGATGTGGATCAGATGTAGATTTTAGATGGTATTTATTATTGCAAATTTAAAGTTAAGTATATCCATAAAAGCTATGGATCATGAATACTTTGATCAAAGAGTGTTTATTGAAGAACAAGTTTAGTTTGATAAAATGCCAGGGATTCACTATATCATTTAAACATGAGATTAATGATGTGAATGATCTTATTTATAATAAAAAGAGACTAATGAAGACCCTTCATCTTTAATTCAAGATGAACTATTGTTAAATGGTCCTTAATTGTGCACACAGATTAAACACATGGATCAATGATGTTATCCCTTCATCTCAATCAAGATGAAGGGTAGAGGATGACCTTTACAAATATCAAAGATGAATAAAAATAATACCTTCATATTAATCAAGATGAAGGGTGGAGGATGCTCTTTGTAACTACCAAAGATAAATGAAAATAATCCCTTCATCTCAATCAAGATGAAGGATGGAACATCCTATCCAAGAGAGCACATGGATCTCAAAGGTGGGCCTTTCATCTTGTTTCCAAGATGAAGGGTGGATAATAATCCCACTTTATTTCTAATTCTTTGCATAATTATTGTGATCTCAAGGGTATATCCTTAGGATCTCAAGATTATTTATTTGTATGAAGATGCCCATTTGGAGGGAAAATAAGAATTAATTAATTGAAAGGAAATTATAATTCTATTTTTAATATAAATATAATTAGAAGAATACTTAATTAAATTAATAAAAGTTAAATTTAATTTAATAAAATGTGAAGAAATCAATCATAAGAATGTTTAATTAAATTAATCAAAGATCAATTTAATTAATAAAATATAGATAATTTAATTATAAGAATGTTTAGTTAAATTAATCAAATTTCAATTTAATTAATACAATGTAGAGTATTTAATTAGAAGAATGATTTAGAGAAGAGAGAATTAATAACATTAATTGATAAAAGAAGGGTGAATTAGTGAATTGACTAGAACAAAGTAATTGAATAGATAAATTCACCAGATGGATAATTGAATAAATAAATTTATTAGAGAATGATAATTGAACAAAGAAATTGACTAGAGGATGATGATTGAATAGATATACTGACCAGATAATGATGATTGAAAAAATATAATACAACAAATTGGCTCACCTAGAGATGCCCCAAGGTGAATTCAAACACGTATATTACATGAATAGATGGTTTTAGACAAGATTATGTAAAATTATGAGAAGTCATTAAATTTTACAACTTGACACAAAAGTGATAAAAATGGAATGTCTACATATTCTCTTGTTTGAGAAGGCATTGTGAGATGTAGATGAATTAACATATAAAATAATGAGAAACCAAAAATGGTGGATGAAAATTAGATATTAAAATAATGGATGCTTTAATTTTTTTATCCCCAATCGATAGGTGTGAGAAATTGAATGGAAAGATAGGATGTGATTTGGATAAAATTAGTTAGAGATGATTCCCCTTGAGAGGGAATGTAGGGATGAAATATGTGGATGGGATCTCAAGAAAGAGAGGAAGAAGATAGAATGGAATAAAATATTAACCCATGGATAATATTATGCCACTTTAGCTAATGTTTTCACACTTTAATTTCTAATGATGATGAACTGATTTACCCCAAGCAAGGTAGAATTGATTTGATTGAAATAGAAGAATGATCATGATGTTTGTTAGCTTTGGTGATTAGACCAGATAGATAGATACATATATGATTGATCACATTGACATGGTAACCATTTTTTAGCTTGATTTTATATTTCACATGAAAATATGCATCATAATCTAGGAAGGATTATGATAACATTTATTTGTCAAAATGCATAAAAATTTGAATTCAAAATGTAAATACATGAAATTTAAAACAAGATATGGAAAATTTATCTTTAAATGTACAACATAATACACTTAAATAAATTATAATTCTAATAAAACTATTAACAACTCAAAATCATGATATGAATAATCAAGTCTTAAGTGGAAAACATAATGTACTAAAATAAGGCACTAGAGTAACAAATAACCATATCAATAAGAAACCAAATAATTAGTGAAATCAAGATCGAATAAATTTATTCACATCTAAACATATTGATTATGAAACCAAGAGTCATGCAGGAATCAAAATGTAATAGGCTAAAGAACTTGAGAAATCAATAAACATTCCATTTAGAAACACACAAACAAAAGCAAGTAAACATTCAATTTTGAAAAGTCAGTGTGTGATAATAAGGTGTTACTCTTTGAGACCAAGGGTATGAAATAATAATCATGATCAAAAGGGGAAATAGTAGAATAGGAAAGAAGTTGTTGAGATGAATCCAAATGTCTTAAGCAAGTGGATGATGAGTGCATAGTTCCATGAACACTAGATCCAATATGAAATTCAAGCCAAATGTAGTTATACAAAGGAAATTGGGATTGAAGAAAATTTATGACAAGTAAGAAGATTTGATGACATAGAAGACATAGGAATAGCCTCACAAAATAGTGAGAGTGTATTATTGAATAAACTTGTCATCATGGCAAGAGATATACTTAAAAATGGACATAGAATTATGACATGTATGATCAAGGACAAGAATGAATAATGTGAGATAGAATGGTGAAGCTCTAAAAATGGTGTGAGCATGAAATATGAACCTGAAAAATGGTAAGAGCATGAAATGATAGGCTTGAAAAATGGAGAGAGCATGGAAATGATAAGCTCACAAAATAGTGAGATCATGGAAATGATAAACTCATAAAATGATGAGAGCATGTAAAGTTGGTACCATTTTTAGAAATATTTTCAATCATGAGGAAATGAAAATCATTAATAAGATACATTAAAATGTGATATCTCTATATAAGTAAATAGAGACTCAAGTTGATCACCAAGAGAAAAATTAACAAAATATTGTAAATTAGAGATGGGTACCTTATGGGAATGAATGCCACTATTTAAGATTTTTTGCACTTTTAAATGTTTAGTGTTTTTTTGGGATATTTTATTTTTTAAATTTTTTTGGAAAATGATATAAAGAAGGGTATTTTGGATCATTATACCCATAGGGGATCACCAGCAAAGGGAAACCTATAGCACTGGGATGGGATGTAATATCAAATGAAAGGATTGGAATGATCAGATTATATAATAATGGATGATAGGTAGATTATGAATATCCAAGGACCATGTCATGTGGGAAACAAAATTTTTAGTCATAAAAGTATCAATAAGAGAATATACTAAGTGATTTTACAAAATAGGGCTCAAAACAACTTCCATTTTTTTATGAAGATCAAGATGGGAAGTAAAAATAGGTCCAGGGTAGGATGAATAGATAGATGGTTTAGGACAAGGTAATATGACAAGAATAGAATAGATATAAATATAGACAAGGATTCCTCTAAGTGTCAAGGTACTTATAGACAACAAATTATTTACACATGATGCCAAAAACCTAGTTTTCATCACGGTACTTACCCAAGGTGCTAAAAACATGGTTTTCACTATTGGATGAATTAGTTATCTTTATTTTTTAATTTGATTTGTATTTTTATTTTAATTTTTGGCATCTAAACTCAATGGATGATGAAGAGATGCATAATACTTAATGTTTGATCTCTAACCCATACCCACTCTGAATAGATTCTCTGGTAGAATTCTATTATTGATGTATATTATACTAATGTTGTTGTGATCTTCATCAGCTATTGATTTTGCTTCATCTAAAATTCTAAAAAAGGTGTATTCATAGTATCTTTGAAAAAGAGTATTGCTAGGGAGTGTATAGATAATAGGCATTAGATAAATGATTTGATTGGATAATGGAACATAAGTCTTGAATGGATGAAAAAACCACAATGGAATGTATAATGGTTGGGGGATGAATTAAAATTGGGACTTTTAATCACAAAAAATGTTGTTGATTTTGGATTTGACTTGATTTTGGTTGTGGTGGGGCTGATATTTACTTCAATAATGTCTTCATCAAGAAATAACAAACTAATTAGCCTAGTTATTGGTGCCTCAAAGAGGTTTTCACCAACAAAGTATTTTTGATTTTAGGATTTGGATTGTCAAATAGTACCTTGAATAAGGTTTCATTAAGGGATGTTGATAAATCATTTTGATTATCCCTTAGCACCTTAAGTAAGGTTTCACTAAAGGATTCTGATTTTATATTATACTTGTCATCTAACACCTCAAAGAAAGTTTCACTAGAAAATGTCAAGTTTAGATTCAAATTTCCCCATAGCACCTCATATAAGGTTTCACTAGGAGATTTTTATTATCCATAAATGTTGTCTTATATCCCTTGAGATTATCCCACTGAAATGTCACCATGAAATAAGCTCAATAATGTGTGATCATGTTGGTCCCAATCAATGTTTGTGGGAGGTGGAATATCAATATAATGGCTAGGATGGTTAATGGTAAAGGCATGTATGCTGTCAATGGAAGGGTAAAAGATAACATAGGGTAGATATAGGATAATAAGGGACAAAATGGGGGAAAGTATAAAACAATACTTTTTTTGAAAACTATAGTAGTTGAGATTGGAGAGAATGTTAGATGCACTAGGAAAAGGAATTTGACAATGACGTAAGAATATGAATTATGTCATTTTGAATGCATTTTATAAATATATAATTTTTTAGTACCTAGATGATAAAAGTGTGTGAAATATATGCATTTATGATAATGGATTGACCCTTTTTGTGAAAAGATAAAGAGATTGTATGTGTATGAACACACTTTTTTTTGAGTAAACAAATGAATTGATGTATAAAATTTCATATATGCATAGATGAAATGTTGAAGATCATTTAAGGTATTTTTTATTATTTTTTTAATAAATTTAATTTATTAAATAATTTTACAAGTCAATACAACTAGAAAATTGGAACTGCAAGTGTATGAACAAAACCTTTTTACATTAACTTCATGATTTTTAAAAAAAAAATTATAATCAATGATGCATAGATCAGTCATGTATACATTTTATAATATTTTGATTAATGGTCAAAAATTTATAAAAATATTTGTAATGATATGTATATAATCCATAATGAGGTATGTTGTGTATAAATTAAGCAATAATTATAAAAAATAGTTTAGCATTAATTTTTTTTATATATTTAGAAAATACACTTTGCCCTCTACAAACCCATATATGTTTTATCATATGTATTGATAAATATGAAAAAAAATCTTAAATTTATTAAAAAATAAGTGGGTTGCTCTATGGATGGTTTTAGGCTACGTTTAAACCTCTCAAACCTGTACCCAAACCAAATTTTTATGCAAAAAATAGGAGGAAAGATTGAAATATTACAAAGGGCATACACCATTTTGAAAACCAAAACCTCAATAAATGTTTTTGACCACTTTTATATGTGCATTAAAATAGGGCATGCATGATTTTGAAAGGGCGTATGACCTTTATTATTCATGAATTTCTCTTGTTTGTCAATGAATTTTGCTCATTCATATTGCATTTGCCAAACTTCAAAATAGTTCTTTATGTTGAAACTCTATAAAATCTTTAAATTTTTTATTTACTTTGTCTCTAGATTACTATAAATTCATCAATTTATAATATAGACATGGGCTTGTTTGCATAAAGATAAATAATGGGGTTGGGTTGCCATTATAAAAGATAAATTCAAGAGCTAAAAAATGAGGAAATTGAAGTGAAGATAAAAAAGAAAGAGACAAGCGGATAGGAGAGCATCCATAAGAGCTTTTGAGCAAAGTAAAGGTACTTCCTCCATACAAGGTAATATTTCAAATCAAATTATTATAACCAATTCCATGGAATTTAATTTAGATATGTCTTCAAATGAGATAAGAGAACACAATCAATCATTATTGAATGATAAAATTCAAAATATAGAACATGTAACTAATGAATTTGTATTGAATGATGAAACATATGAAGAAACATAATATAATGAAACATCTATCCATAATGAATTTATTGAGCATGGTGATAATCAACATCAAATAATGACCCTAATTCATGTGTCTCCTAATGAAGAGGAATTCAATTTGCCTATATGGCCTAATGTAGATAGTCAACCCTCTATTATCCCTGATATGGTTGAAGTGGTAACACCACCCAATTTAATACAAAATATAGCTCCTACACCCACACCTCCAAGGACAATGAGATGAACACCAAGGTATTTGGTTGAAATGGATGAAAACATAATAGAACCTATGGAAGATGAAATGTCAAAATGATCAATTCAATGTCATAATCAAATGTATGGGACTATGCATTTGATAATAAAAGCCATACAAAATGATGTCAACTATTTGTTAAAATAATGAAAATTCAAAAAATACACCTTGTGATGCATAATTTAGGGTTGAAACATCTAACATGGAGGGAAGAAATACTACAGTAGTAAAGAATCCATTTAATGTATTTAAGGCAATAGGCAATAAAAGTAAAAAAAAAGATAGTAATGTGGTAAGATGAGTAATAATGGAATCTATAGTAAGTCAACATCTAAAGATAGAATTTTTAGTGAAATAAGTAAATCCTTGAAATTGAATAGAAAAACTCTAATAAATGCTATAAATATAAGAACAAGGTTTGATAACCTTTCACTCATAGATTGTTGGGCATTTAGTGGTAGACTCCCATGAAAAGATAAGGTATTAGTTGAAGGAACAAGACATTTTATTGATTTTTTTTGGAATGAAAACATAAGGGTCTCATCTAATATAAAAGATATTTTTAAAAGAAGAAAAGATTCAAAAAATTATGAACTACATGTAAAAAATTTATTAAATATGACTCAAACAATATTTTATAAAAAGTTTATTGAAAAATTTAATGGCCAATTGATAATTAGCCAAAGGTCGTTTGAGATATTCAAGCCTTTGTATGTTATAATCAACCAAGCATGCACCACATGTTGTTGTAGAGTACATGTTAAATTTTTTATACATTTTTATGTTTTTTTCATATATATTTTACTTTACATATTGATGAGATTATGCAAAAATGTATGGTGTCTTCCCCACCTAAGACATCAAGAGAATTAATCCAAAGTATTTTTTTTCAAAGACCAGAGGGACATTTTTTTTCACCAAATAATGTTTAGATGGAAATTATAACAATTTTGGTGGTTTGTCAAATTTGATGAGATGTATACATTAATAAATTTCACATGAATTTGGAAAGTAACTAATTGATTATAATAAGTACAAATCTATATAGTATGTGTTAAAAGATGGAAGAGAGTCATCAAGATGTGAGTTAGTTACGACCAAAGTTTCTACATTTGATTTCATGTCTGATATGAAAGACATACACACAAATAAAAATGGTTAGATAATCAATTCAAGTTATCTAAAGATAACTTCTCAATTGGCACTATTTTTTTAGTTGTGGACATTACTGAGAACTACACACTACAACCACAAAATGAGGTTCAATCTCAATACTGTAATTCAATTCAAGTTAGAATTTTTGTTCATTGCATTCATACATGTAGTTGATAGCATAAACAACAACACAAATATTTTGAGGAATTACTATTTTTATATGAGTGATGATAGATTTCATTCTCTAGAGTGTCAAAGGTTGTTTTGAGATATTTTATACAAATATGAATGCAAGAGAAATCATGTTTGATACAAATTACATTTGGTCAAACAATTATATAATGCAGTTTAAGAATTATCAAATATTTTACTGGTTAAGTAGAATGTATAAGAAGACTAATGTTCAAGGTTTTTGGATCTTTGTTGAGGATGGGCATGGAAAAGGGTTAACATGATGGTGTAGGTTCTTGTGTAAAAACAGCCCTTAAAAAAGAGTAGGGAAAGCACAAAGATGGTGTTAATTTGATCTATGTTGCAAGTATTGTGACTTGGTGTAATGAAAACATTTGTCATAGATTAGATAAATATTCTCATGCATGAATATTATTTTGGTTAATGAAGGATCAACACAAGGCAATGTATGAAGATTATAGTACAATACATGGATCAAGTGTTTTCGACTCCATTCAAAGTTTGAATTCAAGTTCATGGAATATTTATACTAAGGATATTTCATGTTTTTATTTTTCATGTATGGAATTTAATTAGAATGAATGTGAGTCAAAATAATGGGTTGACGAGTGGTGTTATAGACCCCTATCAATTTTAGAGAGTAGCCATTCACTCCAATAATTTATAGATCATGAAATGGCATCATCAATTGACTTTGAACACATCTCACATCTTATGCAACCAGGTAAAATTTATTTTTAATTTAAATGTAAAACCTTAGTTATATTAGTGATATCTTTATTTTTTCCTATATGTGCTTACAATTTGATTATACTTTAAATACAGGGCATGTTTTTGCAGTCATTACACCTAAGGACAATGATGAGGGAGCATACTACTACTTATGTCATTGTGTAGAGGCCAAAGTAAATTAAATATAAATGTCATGGATGGAGAAGAACTAATTTATCCCATTGGATCTGTAGTGGTTATAGGAATTTGGCTTTGTAGGTACTATCAAAAAAAGATAACATAATTTTTAGTTAAGGATTTTGAAACACATAGGATGGTGATTAATTATTTAAATCTATTTATTGATAAAAATATTCAAATGATAAAATATCATGGAAAGCCTCACAATATAATTTTGTAGAAAGTTTATGACTTTGACCATAATAAAGTGATTCTTGAAACACTTGAAAATAGAGGTGATCCTAAAGGTGTGTTAGATGTAAGTTTATCTTATATTTCAAGTTAATATAGTTAACTTATTTGATTTATTGTATTTTAATTTTAAATTATTTTATCATTATGTGCCTATTTTTGTTTAAATTTTACTAACAAATTTAATGTAAGTTAGTGGCACCAAATGAGCTTCCACCTTCACGTGGTTGGTGTTGTGAGTAGAAAATATTATCTTTTTGAACTAAAGAGAAGCCAAAAAATAATTCATAGTAATGTTATTTGTATACAAATAATATTTTCAAACTTTTATTTATTACTAACACTTTGTATCTTGAGGAACCCGTTGAGTCTCAATATCTCTGAGTACATGCCTTAAGGGGTGCATCGAGAAAGGGGTGGGAAGACCATTGGTTCTTCATAAGATTATTGTCCCTTTTTCCAATTGAAATATACACACTCATCTCCTAAATCCATTTACCTTAAGATTTTTCTTCTCAAAATTACCCATTCCAATCATTTACCATGCTTTATCCTCCTTATTTTTGCCTTGACCCCCTTTCAACTAGTTGACTATACTAGGCAACCTGGGTTAACCCTGTATAGTTTTTAGCTTTTTATTACTATATATGGTTGAATAGGTTAACCTTGTACTAGTTAGGGACATTTTTCATTAGGATATTTGTTAGCCCTTCGACTGACCTAGCTTGAGACCTAGTGAATTATCCCTCAAAAACATACAGGGTCAACTAGGTTGACTCTATACAACCGACATATTCAAAAGGGTTTAGGCAAAGATTTACCTATATATACAAGTTATTTTCCAACCATTTTCAAGAAGATAAGAAAATAAGAAGTGATAGTGAACATCTACTTATTGACCATTCTACTTGAGGAATAAAGCTTAGGGTTCCATATTTTCTTGGAGATACAAATCTTGTCTTGTGGAGAAGTCTTTTGGATGCATAGATAGCTTATGTAGCCTAAAGTTGATTTTTATTTATTATCCTTACATACCATAATAATCTCTTTCAAAACACCTTGACAAAGGGAGAGATTGAGGCTCAATGGGTTCATCTTAAAGGTAAGTATTCCTAACTTTATTTTTCCTTTATAAGAGTAAATAGATAATACAGTTGTGCTTTTCTTACCATGCATTAGGATTATGTATACATTGACATGAGTATATGTATTCTATGCATGTTTAGTTTAGTTTTTATTTTTATTACCCCCAACTTTATGCCACAAGATTTGGTGAACACTAGATTAGATTTACTTTCTTATTTATTAGAATAGATTGGACATTAAACTTAGGAATCTTTTAGGGTTGTTACATGATTGTGTTAGACTTTAGGCTTTAGAACCCTTCCTAACATGGTTTATTATGACAAGTGGTCCCTTAATCAGGTCTATCAGATCCCAATATTGATTATGTCCCCACTTAACAAATGTATCCCTAATCAGAAGTTTAGGTATGCTCTATCTTCTCTGAGCTAGGATTGATTTATAGAAATAATGTATTTTTGATTGCATACATTCTGGTGAACCTAACATGAACTAAAACTTGTAGGATTTATTCATCTTATTTAATTTCTTTCATTATTTCATCATTATTTTTATCATATATTTTCCATACTGGATTAACTTTGTTGACCCAATATCTAAATTCTATGCATAGAATCCTAGGTATATGCTATTGGATTGATCCTATTAACCCAATATAGTTTTTTAGATTTACAAACATTTAGTCTAGACTACTAGGTTGACCTAATAGACCCTATACTTTTTTAGACATCAGGTTCAACATATTAGGTCAACCCAATTGACCCTATACATTTTAGGCACTTAACAAAAAGTTTTTGTAAAGCTTGATTGACCCAGTTGACCTAGTTAGTAGAACTTACAAGAATATATCAAGATTATTGAACAACAATATTCATTATCTACATATTTAATCCACCAAGGTTCCTTTCTATCTCTTTATCTCTTTCTTTACGTTCTTTCCTTTTATAATTTGTAGTCTTTAAAACTTCCCTTGCACAATTAATTATATTGACCCTACCGACCCAATTCTATGTTCTATGTGTTGTCTGGATAACTGGGTTGACTCTACTAACCCTGTTCATTTTAAAACATTGCTTCTATAGTATAGGTTTGACCCTCTTGACCCCATTCTATATTTTGTGCATACATTATTGACCATATCAATATTATGCCTTATTTCAAAGTTAGAATTAACCTTATATATTAGTAATTCATTCACACTTTTATTTTTTGTTACTTTCATGCTTATAATAGATCACATAGTTTAATAAGGTGGTTTTTCAATTAACCATTTAGTTCACTATTTTTTATTTTATGCACACACATCCAAATCAAAAAATAAAAACCAACATTTTAAAATTTCCCTACCTAAGGCCAACCTACTTAGATTTCATCACCAAGGGGGAAGCTGAGTTGATACTTTAGTCAAGTATAAATCATGGTTAATGGCATATTCTGGCTAAGCACCTAACACCCTTGTTGTTATGGTGTGTGAAGTGAGGGGGTAGGCCCCAATACCAAGCCTATATCATTGCCACTACACTCCCTTTCAACCCAAACTACTTGAAACCATATTTAGATTACCATTATAGTTCCTTACAACCAACTTCCCCACCACATTTAAAAATCATATTCTAATAATCTAATAAACATTTAGGTTGGCCAATTAGTTAGCTTTTTATTTTTCAAGCTGATTACTTACTCTTTGCTCAATTTTATTATGTATTGAAAAAACTTGTATTAACCAATGTTGGTACAAGGTTTTATGATGTGTGCCTCAATTGGATTGGATAACATCAATCCAATTGACTATTCATTTCATTTCAGCTATTTGTTTTCAAATTAATTACAAAAGTTATCTTTTTTCATTTCACAAATCTATTATAAGCTCCTTAATTTTCCCTCTTTGTTGTATTAGGTCAACCCAATTAACCCTATACCTTTTTCCAACTTATGTTCACTATATTAGATCAACCCATTAAACCCTATACTATTTGTAAACCCTATTTTCTCCTTTTCCAATCCTTGTTCACTATACTAAATTGACCCAGTTGACCCTATATAATTTATAGACCCTATTTTTGTGCTAGGTCAACCCAGTTAACCTTGTATTATTTTTGTCATTTCTTATTTCATTGCTTTCTCATCTCTCTTTCTTTCCCTTCATCATGGACTTTATGTTTGATTATAATACTAAGGTACAGTCAATAGACATGATGAATTTTACCAACCCTCAAAGGGTCTTCCATAGATAGAGTAGGGCTCCTCTTTTGGATGCTAGTAATGTTCATATTTCCGCTTGCACAATGAACTATGGGAACCTTCCTAATACCTCTTTGTAGTGTAATCCTATTTTCTCATTAAAATACCAACCCAGATTAGAGTATACCCCCAAAATTCTCTTCTTTATCTTTGAATTTCCTCAACATGACGGAAAAGATCCTTATATTATTTATAATCGTATGATTAGTGTTTAAGTTGAAGAGCCTCATTCACCTACTCATACATTCTCAACTATATTTTGGGGTAGTACTTTCTTTGATTCTCAGCCTCTTCCTTTGATTATGACCCCTTCTCATACCATGACCTCTTCTTCTCTAACTTATTCGACCTCCATGCCTAGTATATCCACTAACATGGTAGATTCTACATCTAGTGGGCCTCTCATAAGATCCACTATTCTTAATCCTTCCACTAGTGCATCATTTTATAGCTAGAGTAAGCATGCTACTAGTGCTTCTTCTTCTCAACCATTCACTAGTCCATATTTTGCTACATAAGTAAATTTTACCTTTAGTGCCTCACATTCTCATAGTTCCTCTCAATCTCCTATCAACACCAATAGTGATACCCAAGCCACTAATACCAACTCTAATGCTTCTACTAATACTAATAAAACCCACCAACTATTGTTATAAATACTCAATTAAATGAATACCTTTCAAGACCATAACATAAATCAAATGATGAGAATGAAAAACCACCTTCTTCATCTTCAATCTCATCCTTAACTAATGGCTTGGGGCACACATAACCAAAATGTTCCTCCTCCTCTTCTTCAAGATTATAAAGGAAATATCATTCCTCAACCTCCTTTAGTCAACAAAACCATTAAGAATATACAAAATTAACCTCTTAATACTCAAATTACTAACATTGATATGGGAGGTATCACACCTACAATTTGTTATAATGGATCAACCAATCCTACCCTTCATCTTAAAACATTTAGAAATATCTATAAGGATTGGGTCAAATTAAAAACCTTTGTTTCTACTAAAATTTTATCCAAAACTCTCACAAGTGATGCCTTGGATTGGTACAACCAACTTAGAACTCATTCTATTACTAGTTTGGAGGATTTAGTGAATGCTTTAGTTCAAGAATTCCAAACTAGTGATCTTCTTGAAAAAACTTTGGCCCACTTCATAAATTGCAAAGAACTTAAGAATGAAACCACTCAAGCCTTTATTAAAAGGTGAAAAACTCTATCAAATAAATGTGAACATAACATTGCTGATGACAATATTTTTTATCTCTTTATTAATGCCCTTTTTCCTAAATTTCAATATCAAGTCTGTACTCTCTCTCCACATACATTGGAGGAGGCTATTGACCAAACTAAATGAAAATATTTCCTTATGAATAAATTTGAGCCACCCAAACCTTCTACGAGTCCTCATATCCTAATTAAACATAAAAATTGTAATGTTACCAATGATGGTGTTACAAATTCTTATGACACCATTCACAATGTTCAAGCTGTCATTCCTACTCCATCAAAACTAGATCCTCCTTCTCAAAAATATACCAATCCTCATTTATCTTCACCAAACAACATTAATGTTCATAAACCTCTATCCTCAGCTAAATTTCTTAAGCATCTACCTATGCCTCTTCCATGAGATCTTGACCCTACCCATATTATGAAATCTAGGTATGATCCTAACAAGTTTTGTTAGTTTCACGCTAGTTGGGGTCATTCTTATGAGACATATAAATAAATTCATAAGTTAGCTATGGAATTTATTCTTGGTCCTAATTTTGATCATGATTATATCATTTTAAAGTGTTAACAATATTATGAAATTACTTTTAAGAATTATAAATCACATGATAAAAATCAAGCCTTAAATCAAACAAACACTCATTTATCTATCTATAAAAACCCTCTTCCTAATCATCAACCTATTCAAGAAAATCAAGTCAAAGCCACCCCTTCCACCAATAATGTATAGGGTCTTGTTAAACCCACTTTTGAAGATAATGTGGTTAGCATGACTAATATGTGAAGGGTGGTTGCTTTTATCAATTCCAAACCTATCTACATGCCTCTTTTATTTAGAACATATCATGTTATCCAAGATTCTTCTCCAACTCATTTAAATGAGTTGAGGCAAGATAAACTTATTAATTTTGATGATACAATTTCTAATTCTTCCTTAGATAATGCTTCCCTTTCTATTTCTACCACTCTTCTGTCATCCTCTAACAATAATGATAATCAAATTTCTACTAACACTTCTTTTACCAATTCTCAAAATCAACTTGAATCAAATCTTTCATCATCACAACATAATTTACAACCTTTTTCTAAACCTTCTTCTTGTTACCAATATAAATTCTAATGTACTTCAGCTCCTCCTTCTGAGGACCTCCTTAATCATTATGCACCTATATTTAAAAACCTTATTATGGGTTATGATGAGTGGGATCCCATCACAAAACTCAGTAATCTCCCATCCCAAATTTTGTTTCTTGAGCTTATGAGGACTTCTCACCATCATAGAAATTGTCTTATGTAACTATTATTTGAGATGAATATCCCTCATCCTCCCCTAATAGGATGGGAGGTAGCCTTATCTAGATCCAAGGATAGTATATTATAACAATGTGAAGAGATGTCTATCAATGTTGATGAAACTATAGACACTTCTCTTTCCTTAAAATTTCCCATAGCTTCTATGATTCTCGATGATATTCTAATTCATGTGGATGATCCTCCCTTATTAAGTAGTGTTAAAATAGGTGATATATAAGTTAAGCATGCATTGATTGATGAGGGTTTTAGTACTTATATTACCTCTCTCAACTTCATTAAGACCCTTGGATATTCAGACTGCAATCTCAAGTCTACACACAACACCTACCAAGGATATGATAAAAGACAAATGCCTCCTCTAGGTTGTGTGTGGCTTCCCATTACTATCCCACATATTATTGTTTGAGTGGAGGTGATGATATTAACTTTCTAATTTCTTATGGCATCTTACTTGGTAGGTTGTAGACTCACCATATGAGAGATATTGCTTCTTCCACCTACCAATGTGTTAAATTCCATCATAATGGATCCATTTATAGGATTCAGGGTGACACTAACCCTTAAAAAATTTCAAATAATTCCAAGATTGTGGTGTCTTCAAGATTCCTACTCTTGAACCTTTGCCTAATAGTCCATTTTATGAGTCATATTATCTTAATTTCCGTATCAATTCAACCTAAGGTTACAATGGGCATCTTGAACTCATCAGGAACATTCCTCCTAACCTCTTAGATTTTGATGATGATGAACCTAATGAAATTAACCTAAAGATTAAAATTTTTGATCTCTCACCTCACCTCATCTCATAGCTTCTTGCTTCCTTGCAGCCTTGTTCTCACAAGCCTCCTTATGATGATATTATCATAGTCTTAACCAAGACTGAACATTTTATTCACCACACTTCCTTAGATGACAAGGTCATCCTTACTTGTGTTATTGATCTTCAAACCCCAAATTATGATGATGGTTATTCCCTAGATGATCCACTCTTAGGTGGTATTATACTGGCCTATGATGCCAAGATTATCCATTATCATTCTTATTTACTTGAGTCTTTTCATGTATCTTCCTTCATTTATAGTTCCTAGTTTTAGTATTTTTCCTCTTTATTGCAAGGTAGAGATGGTACCAACACCTCTAGTTTCTAAAGATCCTAATAGGAGTATGCATATGGATCATGCTATAACAAGGCCTTATTTCTTTTCTAGGTTCCTTAATCACAATAGTTGGTTTACTCTTGAGATTAGTATGACCCTTCTTAGACCTTCTATATATCCCACTCTTCCCTCAATATATCTCTTATTAGAGCCCATTATTTCTCTCACTATAGTTGAGCCTATTATTGCTCCTATTATAGCTGAGCTTGTGTCCAATCCTAATGTTATCGAGTCTACCCTTGCTTCTCATCCCATTGCTCCTTTTGTTGAGCCTAGTTCCATTCCTCCTCCATCACTAACTTCCCTTGGTGATGGTTTACTTCCTTTTCCTAATATATATGTCCTCAACCCACAAAATGGGTTGATGAGTGTTCTCCAACTTCTTCCACTCCTATTATACCTCCTTCTATGAATGATTCTCCTAAGACCACTCACAAGAATATCTATTGCTTTCATGGGACATATAGTCATTATTATACCCATTATCATAAGCTATGATAATATATTGATACATTGTGTCCTTCCTCTCCTACCTTAGATAAATTCTTGCCTCCCCTAAAGGTTATACCTGAATATATACCTAAGTATGGTAAGGTATATTGTTTATGGCACCAATATGGCACCCATCATACCAATCATTATCACATCCTTCAAAAACACCTTATGGATCACCTTATAAATATTCTTGAACCTTCTTTCATTCCTCCCATAGGTCATTCCTATAAGAAGGCTCCTCCTGCTCCCATAGCTCCACCTATAGTGGTTCCATCCCCTCCTATGTAAACTTCATCACCTTCTATGCCTCCACTTATGATTGCTTCACCTATGGACCTTCCCTCACCTGTGCATCCTTCTCCACTCATGATTCCTTCACCCATGGATCCTTTTCCACTGATGATTACTGCATCTCTTAGAGAGCCCATTCCCATGCATTCTACCAAAAATCCCTTGCTTGATTTTTATCAGCACAATCCTTTGAGCATTCCTAATTTTTTATTTAAAGAGATTAAAAGAGAATTATTTTCCCAAATTTTTAGTGCAGATTGATGAGATATTAATAGTATTTCGTATCCAACTTCATAGAGATTTATCTAATCTCTTAGATAATGTGTGTGGGAATATTTATAAGTATTTATGAGCACATGCATGGTGCCTTTAAATTTTCATTTTGATTGGGCATGTGCTCTAATTTCATTATTATCTATCTATCTATTATATCATCTAACACTGTATCAAATTTCTCTTATATGGTGATTCTTTACTATTTGGTACTATACCTTGCTTATATTGTCATTTATCTTTGCATATGATTGTATTTCTTTATCATTGATTTCTCTTTCTTTCTTGAGTTTTTATCAAAACTCTCTTCTTATGTCTTCATGATTATTTGCTTTCTTATCTCTATTTTTCATAGATAATTCTCATTGTGACTTGGTTATATAAACCCTATCCCATTTGGTCCTTATTTCCTATTACCATGTAATTAGTTAGTAAATAATTTATCTAATTATAATTTCCTTATAAAATTCCAATTTGGATTTCCTTATTTCACTTTATTTCCTTTCCAAAAACTAAGCATATACATGATTGAGACTTAAGATCACATGCTAGTTCATTCTTAAGCCTAAGTGTCTTAGTCAGTCTTTGTCTTTGGTTACTTAGCTTCCTTTAGACTTAGCCTAAAGCTCATTCATGTATATCACTACATCTCTATTCCAAATTCATATGGAGGAGGAATCTCAAAAATACATAAAAAAGTTAAAATCCAAATTGTTTTACAAAAGGCAATGATATTAAAAGGCAAAAAAAATTCTTAAAAGTCAAATCAAACTAAAAGATGTGATTCAAATCACATCTCCTTCTTCTAGTCAAAGCTCAAATTCCATAGTGAACCTCATGATAGAGCTGAGGTCCTTTGGGGTGTGGTAAACCATTATATTAGAAGAGGAGAATAAAAAATCTTTTAGTGCTACTTACTTTCTCACACAAGTACCCAATCTTCACAGTAGACTGATGAATTTATAAGGGGTCCTAAAGAATAGGGAAAACATCGTGGGAAGGTAGGTCCATTTTACCTTTTCTTATAACAATATACCTTCATGGGTTGATCTTAGTATCATTCTTATCTACCTACAAAGCTTTATGTCTATAGATAATAGGTTTCCTTTATACATTGATGGTCACTAGTCACTTAGTGTCTTCTCATGTCCTTGTATACCTCTTGCTTCCTAAGGTCTTCTCATAATATTCCTAAATTTTTATTTTTACACTCATCTTTTCATTCCCTATACCCCTCATATTTCCTCTTGAGAAATATTGTTTTGTCTACTGATCACTCCCCTTAGGATTTCATTTGTGAGTTGAATTATAAGACAATGGATAGGAATTGGACATCCTCATAAATTACCACCTTTTTCCTTCCTATTACCCACATATTTTGTTACCTAATTTTTCCCAATTCATCCAACCCAATGGTGTTTTCTTTGTGATTTTTAGTATAATACCACAAATAGGACTTGACATTCATCACAATTTTTTTTAATAATACAAGTCACAATCAAAATTACATGTGTCAAATGTGAGATAAGATGTGATTGATTATGAAGTTACACATCATTGACATGCTTCCTAGCTTGATTTAGTGTGTTTTATGGTTACTTAATTTCTCTTTCACTTTTATCTTCTTATTTTTTGATTTCATGTAAGAATACAACCATTTCTTGAATTTTTCATACTTCCCAGCTTGAATTAGTGTGGTAAATTTAAGACCAAACTTTTTGGCATTTTTTTTAATTATACTTCCCAAGGTGATTTAGTAAAATTTATTGACTTAATTAATTTATTTTTATACCATTTGTGCCCTTTTAAATACCTTCCATTTTATTACATTGTTTTCATACTTTCCAACATGATTTAGCATGATTTTACTTGTTTTAATTTGGTGCAAAAATCTTTCACTTTAGTTTAAAAACAAATTCCTTTTTTTCTACCATCTTGTTTTACCATCCCTTGGTTCTTTATACTTAGTCATTTTTTTGTTATTACACATTTCTTGACTTGACATAGTGTTTAGCAAATTTTTGATTGGTTATATTTTACCAAGTCCTTTTGCCTATTTCTTTTTAACCATGCATGTGTGTTTTATAGTACTAGAAAATAAACCACATCTCATATATTTCTTATATCATTTACAACAATAGCTAAATACATGTGATAGAAATAAATATATCCAAAGCATCCAAAACCACAAAAATAATGATGATAACATACACAAGCAACATCAAGATGCCAAAATGATACATCATATATATACATCTCATGAGTTTTGATACAAGTACAACCATATATACAATGCTCCAACTCTATGGTTGGACCCCATCCTATCTATCTCATAACCTAGCCACACTACCTACCAAGGCCTCAATTTGACTCATATTAATAGTATGTTGTAAGGAGGCCATCCAAGATATCAATCCCTCTACCTATCCCTGTAGGTACACTATCTACACTTGTGCCTATGCCATCTTAATCTAGGTCACTGTATATGCTTGTGTCAACTAGGTCTACATCACCATATGTGCCTGTGACATATAAATCACTATAGATAGATTTTTATTTCTCTCCTTTACTAGGGCCTACCATTCCCATATCTCACCTACACCCATATATGCTGGTGGTTGCATCCTCTTTCTATGTGCTCATATTCACCTTACTACCTTGCTTGCCAATATGAACTAGCTTACTTGAGCTAGGGTAGATGGTACATTGGGATCCTCTAATGTAGTAGGGTCATATGAATATATAGCCTAATCCAAGACATCATGGAGTGATCCCCTTATAAGGTACCCCCATCTCTCCTCTTCATCCTTAGCTATGCCTAAAAAATCACACCCAAATAGATATTAGATCACTATCATATCTCATAATATGTATCTAACTTTAGTATCTATCTCAAAATAAAAACTTAAGAAAAAATTTAATCATCTTTATTACCTATTTTTGTCTCAACCACTATGGTCTGTCCATCTATGCGACCACCTAACATAGTCTCTCCATCTATGTGTCCTTCTATCACCTCCTCTATAGGTCACCTCCTTAGCTAAAATCTAGCTATCATGGATTACATCCACCTCAGCCTCTACCTGAGTGCCCTCTCTATCATCTAAATCTCCTCTAGCTCACCTTCTAGGTCCTCAAGGATGGTGATAGTATCTAGTCTCTCCTTCTCTTCCCACCTCTATCGATGCCATATCCTTGGTGTTCATAGCTCATCTCACTATAGAGTTGGTGGTGGTATCTTTAGTGCCACTACATCTACATCTCTCTCCTACCTATCATGCTCATCTAGTCCATGGCCACTCATAATATGGTTTAAGTATTGGCCTCATCACTAATGGCCCTAGTCCCTTCCTCCCCCATGACTCTCTCACATACTGAGCCCACTGCTCAAGCATCAATATCAATGTTTCTAGATGAGGTAATCTCATCTATCTTGGCACCCATGCCATCAAATGTGGATCTCTCCACCAAGTATAGTGTCTAATCACCTCTATCCTTGTTGTAAATAGTGTAACAATGTACCAACTCAGCTATGTAGTCATTATGTGCCCATATGGCTGCCACACTATATATATGCATCTCACTATTTGCAAAACTAGCACATGGGCCATAGCCCATGCTATTTGGTCTTATTTCCATCTCTACACTAGAGGAAACCTATCATTAACTGCATAGGTTAATCCAACTAGTTGATACATGAGAAACCTCCCATAGATCTAAGCTGTTAATAATATGAATGGTCTTATAGATTTTTTCCCTTTGACCAGTACCTCATATAGATTATGTACGAGATAGACTCATATAATAGAGATGAGATCATATAGTATGACCTTATCTAGAATACTCCTACTCAAGACTACCATGAACAGTGGTACCTTATCATCTAACTTATGACATAACACTCACTATGTCATAAGTCCTATCACAACCTTCTAGATATCCAAAATCTATGATGCATACACATAAAACATACTAACTCACCTACCTTCTAATATCCTATCTGAGATTGTAGCCTATATATCTAAAGCTCTTCTCTATTCTAGGATATTTGGTATGCTTATAGTCACTGGTGCTCCTATCATCGATAGCCCTAGGATGGCATGCACATCCTCTAGCATGATAGTTACCTCTACCATGTCCCCATCCTCCTCCCATCTAAAGATATTAGTCAATAATTCCCAACATCCAAAGAAAATGACTAATAGATCTGAGCTTAGTGGAATCCTACACATGTCAATTATCCCTCTTAGACCTATAGCTACTAGCCTATCTCTATTACCTATGGTTAGATGCTCTAATAGATCTAGTAGCCAAGACATGTCTACCAATCTCCAAAACTAGGGTCATCCCTACAACCAAGAAACAATAAAAGATGTATTAGATCCTCCATGTAATGTATAGTTAAAATATATTCTTTTTATAACTTTAATAAAAAATAGGCCTAAACTACTTTGTTCATTCATTATTACCTATTTTTAGCCTACTCAGTCCTTTTTACTCTTACTTGGTCAATTCAGGCCATTCTAGCATTCTTTTAGCCTTTTGCATGCATTTATATACTGTTTTGGTTCTTTTTTCAACCTAGTTTAACCAAAATTTCCCCATTTTAGCCTAGTTGACTTAAATATCTAAGTCAACCCTCTTATTTTCCCCTCCCTAGTACTTTATTTTCCCCTCCCTAGTACTACATTATCATTCTAGAATTTTTAGATCAGTTGGCAAACTATACTAAGTCTATATTATTCAAAATGTATAGGGTTGGCACACACCTACTAGGTTGATAGTGTAGATTTTGCCTATTATCAACCTACTGGGTCGACTAGGTCAACCCAGTTGTTTTTGACTATCGACCCCTTGCATTTTCCTAAAAAAGTGCCTTTTTCTAGTTTTTTTCTTAGTTAGTTTAAACCCATTTGCCTAATTGGTTTTTCCTACCTATAAAATCTATTTTTTATTCATTATGACATATAAAATTTTTAAAAATTACATTTTTCTAAAAGTACACTAAATTCAACAAAATACTCAAAAACTAGCTTAAGTTTCATAGTTGCTTACCTGTAGTACACCCGTTGTCACTCTTGGAACTCCTCCTCATCTTACCTATCATCTCCTCACCATCCTATTTCATTTGGTCTCCATAGTTCCTTTTTCTCTCTTTCACAAGTCAAAATAACCAAATGACTTCTCTTTCCCCTATTTAAAAACACTTTTCAAAATTCAAATTCTTCAATTATTTTCTTACAAACTCCTTTTGCCTATATCTTTATTTCTACTCATCTATTTTTAAAACTATAAAATACATTAGATTCATGATGATGTAGAGAATATTTTACACTATTATATACCTATATTTTAATTTTATTATTTTTTTCTATTTTTTTGCAATAACTTCTATAAGTTAGCCTAGTGTTCTTCACATTGGACACATTCACATCTCTTGTAGTCTCCTTCATTATCTACATCACTAAGGTAAGTAAAGGTATATGTTTTTCAATTATATCCTTTTATTTATCTTATTTTCTACTTACTACACTTTAATTATCATCAACATTGTGTGTTATCATGTTCCATTTCCTGAAGCACCATCCTGTGTGGCACTTAAATGACACATGATGAGCTTCAAGTGGGGCATATATATACACATAATATTTTTAAAATTTTATTTATTATTGACACTTTGTATCTTGTAGGAACCTATTAAGTCTCAATCTCTATAAGTGAACACCTTAAGGGGTACACTGGGAAAGGGGTGGGTAGACCATTGGTGCTTCATAAGATTTTTGTCCCTTTTTCCACTTTCCATATACACACTCATCTCCTAAAATCATTTATCTTAAGCTTATTATTCTCAGCCTTACCCATTCCAATCATTTTATATGCTTTATCCTCATTTTCCTTGCCTTGACCCCCTTTCAAATAGTTGATTGTACTAGGTAAAATGGGTCAACTTTATACAATTTTTAGCTTTTCATTACTATATAGGGTTGACTAGGTTGATCCTATAATATTTAAGGACATTTTTCATTAGGATCTTTGTTATCCCTGTGACTGACCTAGTTCAAGACCTTGTGAATTATACCCTAAAAATGTGTAGGGTACAACTAACATATTAAAAAGTATTTAGGGAAATATCCACCTATATATACAAGTTCATTTCCAACCATTTTTATGAAGATAAGTGAAGAAGAATAAGTGTGAACAAACATTTGTTTATTGACCATTCTACTTGAGGAATAAAGCTTAGGGTTCCATTATTTATTTAGAGATATAGATCTTGACTTATGGATAAGTCTTTTATGTATAGATAGGTTATGTAGCCTAGATTTTATTTGTCTTTGTTATACTTACATACCACAATAATCTCTTGGGAAACACCTTGGCCAAGGGAGAGATTAAGGCTCAGCGGGTTCATCTTAAGGGTAAGTAATCCTAAATTTATTTCTCTTTTATAAGAGTAGATAGATAATGTAGTTGTGATTCTCTTCCCATGCATTAGTATTCACCATAAATTAACATGAGTATATGTATTCTATGTATGTTTAATTTAGTTTGTTTTTTTTCTAACCCCCACTTTGTGCCACAAGCTTTGGTGAGCACTAGATTAGATTTACCTAATGTTTATTAGAATAAAATGAACATTAAACTTAGGAATATTTTAGGATTGTTTCATGATTATGTTAGACTATAGGATTTGTAACCCTTCATAGCATGGTTTATTGTGACAAGTAATCCCCTAATCGGGTCTATCAGATCCCCATATTGGTCATTCCCCTGCTTAACAAATATATTCCCAATCAAAAGCACAGGTATGCTCTATCTTCTCTGAGCCATGATTGATTTATAAACATGATTAATTTTTTATTGAATACATTATTTACCTCAAGAAAAAAAGTTTTAATGTTCTCTTTGTTTATCCTTTCAAGAAAATAATCTTATCTAGGCCTTAATTATGGTCTATAGACCTAATACCATGAGTCTTGTCTTGTAGGCGTAATTCAGCCTTCATACTTGATCTGACCCTATAAAATTAATAAATAGTTTTAAATACCTTTTATATGTGTAGTATAATGATCATACTACCTTAATAAACGTTCATACAATGTTAGAATCCAAAAAACATGGCCAAATAATCAATTCTTATATATTTTTAGGCCTCTCATCAGACACGTACAAGAAACACAAACATAATCAATTATTTATTATCCCACAAGACTTTTTTTAAATTTATAACACTTGGATTAGCTATAAAATATTTCCTAAACACCTATCTAGATGTGCTCTCATTGATCGTTCATCAATTGGGATAACAAGCCATAAGATATGCTCCCATTGACCAACTTTTGGTCTGTTATAAGAGAATTAGATGCAAAAGAAAACTCATTATAATTTATCACTCATGTTGAGTCAAAGATAATCCTCTTAAGGTATCAATAATATATGTAAGTATGGGATATGATGGCTCATCTCTATCCCGCACAGTTCTCTTACAAAGCATGATGTAAGTTGGATTAGTTTGCACACTCAAAGACATTGAGATTCTTTTAAGGGATGCATTTGATCAACTATAAATTTAGCTCTTGGGGATCATAAAGATTAAATAATAGTCATTCTAACCTTAAAATTCCTACCTAGACATTTCAACCAAGATATTTCATTGATTGGGATAATGAGTCATAATATACATCCCCACTAACTACTTTTTGGCCCTTTAAGGATATTTGGTTATGAGAGAAAAATCATTACCATGTCTTGCTCATGTCAAGTTAGAGATAATACTCCTATGATTTATTATAGGACTTGTCCATATAAGTGTGGTAATTGACAACTTGTCTCTAGCCCTCATGGTTCTCTTTAAATGCATGACAAAATTTGGCTTAGTTTCCACACTCAGGGATGCTCATATTCTCTTAAAGGATACATCTAAACAACTACAACCTTCACTTTTAGGGACCAAAAAATATTGAATAATGAAAATTATATCCTAAAAATTCCCATATAGATGTGTTGATGAATATATTTCATTGATTGGGCTAATGAGTCAAAATATACGACCCTCATTGACCAATTTTTAGCCCATTAAGAGAGAATTAGTTGCAAGAGAAAACTCATTGTCACATCTCACTCATGTTGAGTTAGAGATAATACCCATAGGGTTGATTATAGGACTCATCCATAGTTAAAAACTCATTTATGCACCTCATGGTTCTCCTATAATATGTGATAAAAGTTGGCTTAATTTGTACACTCAAAGATGCTCAGATTCTCTTAAGGGATGCATCTAATCAATGCAACCTTCACTCTCAGGGACAATAAAGATCAAAAAATGGTGATTATAGCCTTAAAATTACCATCCAAACATGTTGGAAAATATGGTTCATCAATTGGGATAATGAGTTAGAATATATGGCCCCTATTGACCAACTTTTGGCCCATTAAGAGAGATTTAGATATGAGAGAAAACTCATTGCCACGTCTTGCTCACATTGAGTTAGAGAGAATCTTCCTAGGGTTGATTAGAGTACTCATCCATGAAATTTTGAGAGTTTATGGCTTATATATATCCCTCATGGTTATCCTATAATGTGTGACATAAATTTGGCTTAGTTTGTACACTTAGGGACAATCAAATTCTCTTAAGAGATGCATCTGATCAACTATAACCTTTGATCTTAGGGCCTGATGGAGATGAAACAACAACCATTATAGACTTAAAATTTACATCTAGATGTGTTTTAAAATATAGTTCATGAATTGGGCTAATGAATTAGAATATATATCCCCCACTGACCAAATTTTGACCCATTAAGAGAGATTTATCTATGAGAGAAAACTCATTACCACATCTCGTTTGCATCAATTGAGAGATAATACTCTTATGGTTGATTATAGGATTCATATATACAAATATGGGATCTAAAATATCATCTCTTGTCCTCATTATTATATTTTAATGCACAAGGGAAGTTGTCTTAGTTTACACACTCAGGGATGTTTAGATTCTCTTGAGGGATACATCTAATAAACTATATACTTCACTCATGAATAAATAAGACTAAACAATGATCATTATACACTTAAAATACCCATATGAATGTTTTTGTGAAGATAGTCCATTGACTAGGTTAATGAGTCAGAATATACGACCCCCACTGACCCAATTTTGGCCCATTAAGAGAGATTTAGTTGTGAGAGAAAACTCATTATTGTGTATCATATTGAGTTAGAGAGAATAATCATAGGGTTGATTAGAGGGATCATAAATAAATGTGTGGGAGCTAACAAATTGTCTCTATTCCTCATGGTTCTCTTTCAATGGACCATGGAATTTGGCTCAGTTTTCACACTCAAGAATGCTTAGATTCTCTTAAGGGATGCATCTGATTAACTATAACCTTCACTCTTGGGGCCTGATGGAAACCAAAAAATGGCCATTTTAACCTTAAAACATCCATCTAGACTTGTTAGTGAATATGATTCGTTAATTAGACTAAAAATTCAAAATATACAACCCCACTGACCAACTTTTGGCCCATTAAGAGTAATTTAACTATGAGAGAAAACTCATTGCCACATCTTTCTCATGTCAAGTTAGAGAGAATAATCATAGGGTTAATTAGAGGACTCATCCATGAAATTTTATGAGATGATGACTCATATCTATCCCTCATGGTTCTCCTATAATGCATGATGAAAGTTGGTTAGTTTGCACTCTCAGGGATGTTAATATTCTCTTAAGGGATGCATCTGATCAACTATAACCTTCACCCTTGGGGCCCAAGAAAAACTAGACAATGAATGTTATATCATTAAAATGCCCATCTATATGTGTTGATGAATATGGTTGGTTGATTGGGCTAATGATTTAGAATATATGCCCCCACTGACCAACTTTTGGCCCTTTAAGAGAGATTTAGCTTTGAGAGAAAACTCATTGTTGCATATCACTCTCATCGAATTAGAGAGAATCCTCCTATGATTTCTTAAAGGAATCATTGATGAAATTGTGGGAGATGACTTATCATCTCTATCCCTCATGTTTTTCCTAAAACATGTTACTAAAGTTTGTTAAGTTTACACACTTAGGGATGCTTAGATTCTCTTAAGGGATGTGTTTGATCAATTGTAACCTTCACTCCTGGGGCCCATCAAAGAATAGACAATGGTCATTCTAGCTTTAAAAATCACATTTGGATGTGTTAGCAAATATGGTTCATCAATAAGGCTAAATATTCAAAATATATGGCTTCCACTGACCAGCTTTTTTCCCATTAATAGAGATTTACCTACGATAGAAAACTCATTGCTGCATCTCACTCACATTAAGTTAGAGAGAATCCTCTTGGGGTTACTTATAATACTTGTCCATGAAAGTGTGGGAGTTAATGTCTCTACTATATCTCTCATGATTATCCTACAACATGTGAGGGATGTTAGCTAAGTATGCACACTTAGGGATGTTGAGATTTTCTTAAGTAATGTATCTAATCAACTATAACCTTTACTTCTAAGGCCTGATAAAGATAAGATAGTGGCCATTATAGCCTTAAAACACCCATATATATGTTTCAACAAAAAATATTAATTTATTGAGATAACAAGTCAAAATATACACTCCTCATTGACTAACTTTTAGCCCTTTAATAAAGATTTGGATATGAGAGAACACTCATTATTGCCTCTCACTTACATCAAGTTAGATAAAATCCTCCTAGGATTACTTAGAGTAATAATTCATACAAGTGTGGGATATGATGGCTCATATTTATCCTTGATGGTTATCCTAAAATGCATGACTAAAGTTTACTCAGTTTACACACTTAGGGATACTCAAATTCTCTTAAGGATGCATCTTATCAACTATAACCTTCACTCTCAAGACCTAACAAAGATTGAATAATGGTCATTCTAGACTTAAAATTCCCATCTAGATGTTTTGGTGAAGATATTTTATAAATTAGGCTAATGAGTGAAAAATATGACACCTTTTGACCAACTTTTGGCCCTTTAATAGAGATTTGGTTATGAGAGAAAACTCATTGCCATGTCTCACTCATATTGAGTTAGAGAGAATCCTCCTGTAATTTATTAGAGAACTCATCCATATAAGTGTGGGAACTAATGGATAATATTTATCCCTCATGCTTCTCCTACAATGTATGATTGAAGTTTGCTTAGTTTTCACACTTAGGGATGTTGAAATTCTCTTTAGGGATGCATCCAATCAACTACAACCTTCACTCTCAAGGCCTGATGAAGATAAAATAATGGTTGTTATATCTTAAAATGGAAATATATACATTCCAATGAAGATGTTTCATTAATTAATCTAATTATTTAAAATATATGCCCTCCACTAACCAACTTTTGGCCCTTTAAGAGAGATTTGGCTATGAGAGAAAAATCATTCTCGCATCTCACTCGCATTGAGTTAGAGAGAATATTCCTAAGATTTATTAAATGAATCATCTATGAAAGTTTAGGAGATGACTAATATTATCTATAAATCATGGTTATTATTCAATTCATGATCAAAGTTTTCTCAGTTTGCACACTCATGGATGCTTAGATTTTCTTTAGGGATGCATATGATCAACTACAAACTTCACTCTCAACACCCATTAGAGACCAAATAAAGGAGTTATAACATTAAAATGACCATTTAGATGTGCTGGAAAATATGTTTTATTTATTGGACTAATGATTAGAATATATGCCCCCCAATGACCAAGTTTTATCCTTTTAATAGATATTTGACTATGAGAAAAAAACTCATTGCCACATCTCAATCGCATTGAGTTAGAGAGAATCCTCTTGATATTTATTATAGGATTCATCCATTTAAGTGTGAGAGTTAAATAATAATCTCTATCCCTCATGGTTTTCCTATAATTCATGATTGAAGTTTGCTCAGTTTATATACTTAGGGACATTTAGATTCTCTTCAGGGATGTATTTGATCAACTATAACCTTTGATCCTAGGGCTTGATAGAGATTGATAAATGGTTGTAATAAACTTAAAATTATCATCCAAAAATGAAAGTGAATATGGTTCATAAATTGGGCTCATGAGTTAGAATATATGCCCCACACTAACCAAGTTTTGGCCTTTTAAGAAATATTTGGATGTGAGAAAACTCATTTCCATGTCTTGCTCACATCAAGTTAAAGAGAATATTCTTGGAATTTATTAGATGAATAATCCATGCAAGTGTGGGATATAAGGAATAATATCTATCCCTCACATTTATCTTATACTGCATGACTAAATTTCACTCAATTTTCACACTTAGGGACGTTCAAATTATCTTTAGAGATGCATTTGATCAACCACAGCCTTCACTCCCAAGGATTAATGGAGACTTAAAAATGACCATTATATCCTTAAAATTCCCATTGGGATGTGTTGGAAAAGACTATTCATCAATTGGTATAATGAGTTAGAATTTATGCCCCCATTAACCAACTTTTGGCCCTTTAAGTAAGATTTGTCTATGAGAGAAAAACCATTGCCTCTCCTCGCTCACATCAAGTTATAGAGAATCATCCTGGGTTTTATTAGAGGACTCATTAATGTAAGTGTAGGATCTAATGATCATCTCTAACCCTCATATTTATATTAAAAAATGTGACCAAAGTTCACTTAGCTTACATACTCAGGGATGTTGAGATTCTCTTTAGGGATATGTCTGATCAACTATAACCTTCACTCTTAGGGCCTAAAATAAAACAAAAAATTAATGTTATAGCCTTAAAATACTCATATATACATAATGAAAAAGATATTTCATTTATTGGGATAAAAATTTAGAAAATATTCCCCCCACTGACAAACCTTTGGCCTTTTAAGAGAGATTTAACTATGAGAAAAGACTCATTGCTGCATCTTGCTCCTATTGAGTTAGAGAGAATCCTCTAGGGATTTATTATAGGACTCATATATGAAAGTGTGAGAGATAATGGATCACATCTAACCCTCATTTTTCTCATAATATTCGTAACTAAAGTTTTCTTAGTTTACACTCTCAGGAATGCTTAGATTCTCTTTAGGGATGCATCTTATCAACTACAACCTTCACTCCTAAGCCCTAATGGAGATAAAATAATGATCATTATAGTAATAAAATTCCCATCTAGATGTACCAATGAATATTTTTTTTTATTTGGAAATTGAATCAGAATATATTCTCCCCACTGATCAACTTTTAGCCCTTTAAGAGATATTTAGTTGTGAGAGAAATCTCATTGCCACATCTCACTCACATAGAGTTAAAGATAATCCTCCTAATATTTATTAGAGGACTCATATATGTATGTGTGAGAACTTAATGATAATATATATCTCTCATGGCTTTCTTGTAATGCATGATCAAAGTTCACTCAGTTTGCATACTTAGATTCTCTTTAGGGATGTGTTTGATCAAATGCAACCTTTACTCCTAGGGCCTGAGAAAGATCGAATAATGGAAATTATAGCCTTAAAATACCCATCTAGATATGTCATAAAATATGGTTCATTGATTAGGATAATAAGTCAAAATATATGCCCCCCATTGACTAACCTTTAGGCTTTTAAGAAAGATTTAACTATGAGAGAAAAATCATTACCGCAACTCACTCGAGTTGAGTTAGAAATAATCCTCTAGGGATTTATTAGATGAATCATCTATGCAATTGTGAGAGATGAAAAATAATCTCTAGAGCTCATGGTTCTCTTGTAATGTATGACTAAAGTTTATTTAGTTTGAACACTCAAGGACACTCATATTCTCTTTAGGGATGCATTTGATCAACTACAACCTTCACTCTCATGGCTCGACAGAGATTAGAAAAGGTTGTTATATCCTTAAAATGCCCATTTAGACATTTTGGTAAAGATAGTTCATATATTAGGCAAATGAGTCAAAATATATGCCCCCACTAACCAAATTTTGACCCTTTAAGAGAGTTTTAATTGTGGGAAAAAACTCATTACCACATCTTGCTCACATCAAGTTAGATAAAATTATCTTGGGATTTATTAGAGGACTCATCTATGCAAGTGTGGGAGCTAATGAATCATTTTTAGCCCTCACAATTCTCCTATAATGCATGACTAAAGTTCATTTAGTTTACACACTAAGGGAGTTTAAGATTCTCTTCATAGATGCATATGATCAACTATAACCTTTGTTCCAAGGGCCTGATAGAGACTAAACAACTTATTTTATAACCTTAAAATACCCATTAGGATGTGCTGATAAAGATGGTTCATTGATTTGGATAATGAGTTAGAATATACACCCCTACTGACTAACTTTTGGCCATTTAAGAGAGATTTGGATACAAGAGAAAACTCATTACCATGTCTTGCTCACATCAAGTTAGAAATAATCCTCTTTCAATTTATTATAAGAATCATACATGAAAGTGTAAGAGGTGATGAATCATATCTATCCCTCATGGTTCTCTTGTAACATGCAATCAAAGTTTGCTCAGTTTTCACACTTAGGGATACTAAAATTCTCTTTAGGGATGCACTAGATCAAATTTAGCCTTCACTCTTGGGGCTTGGTAGAGATAAAACAATAGCCATTATAACCTTAAAACACCCATTTAGACATGTTGAAAAATACTATTTGTTGATTGGGTTAACGAGTCAAAATATATGACCCCACTAACCAACTATTAGCCCTTTAAGAGAGATTTAGTTGTGATAGTAAACTTGTTGCCATGTCTCACTCCTGTCAAGTTATAGAAAATACTCCTAGGATTTATTACAAGACTTATCTATGAAACTATGGTAGCTACTGAATAATATCTATTCCTCATATTTCTTCTACTATGCATGACCTAAGTTCACTTAATTTTAACACTTAGGGATGCTCAAATTATCTTAAGGAATGCATTCGATGAACTACAACCTTCAGTCTTAAGGCCTGATAAAGATAGAACAATGTTAGTTCTAACCTTAAAACACCCATCTAGACATGTTAGAAAAAAAATTTATTAATTGGGCTAATAAGTCAGGATATATGCTCCCATTGACCCACTTTTGGCCCTTTAAAAGAGATTTGGATATGAGAGAAAACTCATTATCACATCTTACTCACATTAATTTAGATGAAATACACATAGGATTTATTATAAGACTTATCCATGCAAGTGTGGGAGCTAATAGATTTTATCTATCCCTCACAGTTATCCTAAAATGTATGACCATAGTTCACTCAGTTTGCATACTTAAGGACACTCAGATTCTCTTTAAAGATGTGTTTGATCAACTGTAACCTTTTCTCCTAGGGATTGATGAAGATATAATAATGGCCTTTATATCTTTAAAATTCCCATTCAGATGTGTTGGTGAATATGGTTTATTGATTGGGATAATGAGTCAGAATATATGCCCATACTGACTAAATTTTTGCCCTTTAAGAGAGATTTTGTTGTAAGAGTAAACTTATTGTCACATCTTGCTCACACTAAGTTAGAGAGAATCATCCTAGGGTTTTTTAGACGAATCATTTGCATAAGTATGAGATTTGATAAATCATCTCTAGTCCTCATGATTCTCCTACAATGAATAATTAAAGTTTTCTTAGTTTGCACATTTAAGGACACTCAAATTATCTTAAGGGATACATCTAATCAACTATAAATTTCACTCCTAGGGCCGATAGAGTCTATAAAATGCATGTTATAGCCTTAAAATTATCATATAGATGTGATTTAACAAATGATTTGTCAGTTGGGATAATGAGTTAGATTATATTTTTACCACTGACCAACTTTTAGCCCTTTAAGAGAGATTTATCTATGGGAGAAAACTCATTGCCGCATCTCTCTTGTATTGAATTAGAGAGAATAATCTTAGGATTTATTAGAGGACTCATCTATGTAAGTTTGAGAGCTAATGTATCATATCTATCCCTCATATTTCTCCTACAATGTGTGACCAAAGTTTGCTCAATTTGCACCATTAGGGATGCTCAGATTCTCTTTAGGGATGCATCTGATCAATTTCAATCTTCACTCCCAGGGCTCAATAGAGACTGAATAATGGCTATTCTAGACTTAAAATTACCATTTGAACATACTTATGTAAATGGTTCATTAATTGGGATAACAAGTTAGAATATATGCCCTTATTGACCAACTTTTGACCATTTAAAAGATATTTGGTTACAAGAAAAAACTCATTTACATGATTCATGTTGAGTTAGAGAGAATCTTCTTAAGGTTTCTTAGAGGAATCATTCATGCAAATGCAGGAGCTGATGACTCATTTCTATCCCTCATGGTTCTCTTGTAATGCTCAATTGACTCAACTTCTTCAATAAATGGTCTTCAACAATGTCAACTTTCTCTAGAATTTTGCTTTGACTACATTCTCTGACTTTAATTTGATCATGCATGAGATTTAAAATTTTAGTAATAAATATTCATAACTAGATTCTATCTCTATAACAATCAAATTACATAATATCAGTTTACAATTAGGCCTAATTAACCCTATTTGAGCCTACAAAACCACGTTCACACTTGTAAACAATCTCAAATGGACCTAAAAACACTTCCATCCTCTATATCATGCCAAAATACATCATATTAAAAGTTTTTATAAATTTCCACCATTTGGTTAGAGAGAAAACTGACTTTCATTTATTATCAAGCCCTAAGGACAATAGGCCTAGGACTGAGATTATTTATTTTTGAGTGTTATAACCACTTTTAATGACTTCCAATTGGATTTTTAGGTCTATTCTATCTCCTTACACACTTAAAATTTCTTAAAACCCATCAAATAAGCTTAATTTTTTCTAAAATGAGATTTTGATCAAATCTTTAGCTCTAGATTTGTTCAGGACAACAAGCAAGTTGTTTACAAATAATTTTATAAATTAGAAAAATTTGCACTTTAAGACCTAAAATTAACTTCAAAAACTCTGTTTGAACATCCCTCAACTTTTATCTTTTGAAACTAAGGCTTTATAATGCATTGCTTGTTCTTGGCTATAAGCTTTGCATGATTTCTAGTGCATAAAATCATGTTTTATCAAACTTCAACCAAAGGAAACATTATCAACTCTAAATATTAAGTATCATATGGAATAAAATAATCTTAAATCACCTCTTCCTTATGTTTATTAACCTTATCAATATGTACAAACTGATCAAACACTCTTTAACATCATCGATTGAGACTCTTCTAGCTCAAAAACATAGAAATGAATAAAGAACATACACATAAAGACTAACACATACCATCTACAAGGCTTATGAGTTTGTAAAGGCATTCTAATGGCCTTATATTTCATTTATTCTTTAGAAACAACTTATCTACATATAAATGAAACTCTCTATTATATACAAAGAGCCTAATAGAGGCTTATTTTCTCTAGAATCTTTCTTAAGAAGATGTTTTATAATACCATCCACAAACTTTAGAATGAATTATTCAAAATAATGGAAAATACACCTAGATCCACTTGTTATGAAAATAAAAAGGATGTTATTTCATAAATATAATGAGCCAATATATGGTTTTATCACCTTTTTTAAACCACTTCAAACTTTCTTAATTTATCTTTAGACATTATAATTCTTCCTCAAGATAGTTTTTGACTAGTTTAAGGGTGAAACATGTTTACAATAGGTAATTTATTATCCTATTACATTTTACAACTTGCCATAAGGGATTTAATTCTTTAGAAACAATATTCAAGCATTCAAATATTTAATTTCTTCACTTGGAGGAAAACTCCCTAAAGTCCTAAGATACACATCTAATGCTTCTCGTAAGGCTTATTAGGAATAAAAAGAATTATTAAGATATCCTAAGACCTTAAAAGGATATTTAAAATAATAATTCATGGTATTTACATTATTTATTGAATAATGCTTTGATGCTCTTGCATCAATGGACTTATGACAACTTAAACATTATCAAGACTCCTTACTCAACATAATCTTATATAAACACACATAGAATAATATGTACATGATTACAAATGTGTTTGTTTGGATGATCCTACATAAATAAATACATCCTTAAAATTGATCATAATTCCACTTACATCACAAGTTCAAATCAATATGCAATGAAATGTAAATAAAATAAGTAAATAACAAATATCACATGTAAATACAAAATATACATAATGATGAAGCACCTAACTTAGAGAAAAATGCATATTTTTTTAAAGCCCCATATGAAGTAATAATGATCACTAACCAATCATATGTGTAAAAATTAAATGATCAAAATATAAAATACACATAGGTCAAGGAAGCTTATTTTCTGAATAGTATATATGTGTATATGCAAAGTTCTATGTCATAATTCAATGCAAATAATATGGCATATATCAATTTAAAATTAGACTATAACATGTACATATAAAAAATACACCATATAGGCATACAATATGGGATATATCAACATACAATATGGGCCATATCAACATACAAAATTGATTATGCCTACACCTAGACCTCTAACATAACAACTACCTCTCTTGCTCCTCATTACCTCCAAATACATTGTATTTTGTTACCATGGATTTAGATCTAAGGCTGTTGGATGCCTCAATATGAGGAGAAAGTCTCCTCTCAGCATGCAAGTCATCAAATATTTGATCCATATCCTCTAAAAATCATCATGTCTACACAACATATGAAATATAAAATTTAATACATTAAAATTATATACTAAAAATGATAAAATTTTCAAGAATAAAATTTTGAAAAATGATTCTAGACTCACCATATTAAATCTAAATGGCTATTTGGGGTTGAAAAAATGTGTATACACCTGTGATGGAGAATCCCCTAGAGCATACATATACTTTTAGATCTAAATGTGCATATATTTATATAAATATGACATAGAATATCATTTTTTGAAGATAAAAAATAATTTTACTATGTGTTCTCACTAGTCCCTATCTCTTAATCATAACCTGCTGTGAATAAAGTGGATCCTTAGTTTTAACCCTAACATCAGGCAAACATTATTTTCATCTATGAGGGGTTACCATAACATCCATCATCATCTATAAAACTAATAAATGAATAATGTGTGAATCTAATGAGCATGATATAAAATTTATGACTATAATATATATCTTAAAATATAGCTATTTAATAAAGGGATAATAAATATACATGAATAAAATATGTAATTTGAAAGTTTCCAAACTTGAGTATAGTGTACACCAGTGCCAATTTTAGTTTTTGATATAGAATCAAGGCCTGTTGAGCTACCTAAAATATCACTAATCATCTATACAATTAATAAACAAAAATTTCAATCAAATAAATTAGTCAATTAAGTAAATACATACTAGAAAATAAACTTAATATTATTTTATAAACATAAACAAACTATAATAAAAATTAAAATTGTGTGTATAATACATATGGTGAAGTAGATAAATCCTCCACAATAGGCCAACATGTCTAGAGAGGATTGGGTGAAGGTGTTACAACTGGCATAGTGTTTGGCATGCTATTGTCATGCACTACTAAAACATCTACAAGTGATGAATGCTCTAGCATGCTAGTCTCTTGAGGTCCTGAAGAAATTAAAAAAGGAATACACTTAGGAATCATAGTGTAATAAGGTACTAAAGGAACTATAGATGGAATATAATGAGAAGTATTGGTGTCCTTAGATGATAAATTAACTGTATATGACATAACATGTTGGGTACTAGTATGATGCACAAAGGTAGGTATAGTCTTCAAAAATTTAGTATATGTATGTCACACCTATTGGAGAGTATTCATTTTTATCATGGTGATGTCCTAATGAGTGGATGAAGTGATTTTATAGCTTAAATAATAATGATAAAGTGTGCAATGTTTTTATCCTAACATGCTTGGTTGATCTCCAGAGTTTAACTAGTTAGAGATGTTAAAGGATGAGTATGGTGATTGAAGCATGTGAGAGAGGTCCCTAAGATGTTATATAAGCTTTTAAATCTTGTGTTCAAAAGTGTAATTCATTTGGATGTCTATAGTTTTCATCTAGATAGTTTAAGTCTAGTGGTAGAAAATCTGAGTAGGTTGTTTGATGACATCACCATTGCCATGCAAGAATGAGGCAAGGGGAGTTGGTCATATGGTTGTGATCAAATTATTACCTAATTTTTTTGTGATATATCTCAATTCATTCATTTATTCATGGTAAAATATATGAGGCTCTTCTCAGTCATAATTCATTATTTTCCCATACTTAGCCAAATTTGCAATGTGGCTAGAAAGATCCAAGTAAGCAGTTTGATGATGGAATATCTTGCACATGTGGATGTTTCAGGAGAAGGTGATCATATGGATTTATTTATTTTTATACCTAGTTTATTTGTGATAAAATTAAGATCATGCACTAAAGCACATCAAAATATATGCATATGCAAATTTGGGCTCCCAAGTAGTTTGCCTATGTTTTCCCATAGCCATTTTTGTAATGTGGCAAGAAGAGTCAAGTGAGCATTTTTATGGTTGAATATCTTTCACATATGAAGGTTTTAATATAAATTTATCATATGGGTTTGTTCAATTTTTATCCTAATTGATTTGTGCTAAACTTGAGATAATGCATTGAAGTGCAACAAAAGTTATGCAAGAGCAAAGTTGGTCTCCTAAATAAATTTTGGCATAGTTGGCTCTATGATAAAATATTTTAAGAAAGCATTTTAATGGTGATATATATCACACATATGAAGACTTCAGGAGTATATTATTATATGGTTGGATTCTCTTATGTGAGATCATTTAGTCTAAATCAGAGATCAAACATTAAAGCATAGAATAAGTTATTAAGGTTCAAAAATGGTTAATTAGGCATATTGAAAGGGTCCCCATACTTAGTCATTTATGCACATGTTAAAGTTTGAATAAGATAAATGGTGTGCATTAATCTAATAAGTTAGGAAGTAATGAGATGAGGGTAGGTACTTGATGTTTAAAAATTGATCAAAGCTACAAGATAAGGATCCAATAACAAGTGAGTATTTGTACATATTGTTCAAATTGTGAGTGTTGATAGTTAAAGACTTGATTGATCCACATAGATTGATGGAGTGCGTGGAGTCAACATTTTAATATTTAATGATATGAGGTCAAAATTATAGATGTTTAACATTTAAAAATTAGTGTATATGTGTTAAATATCAAACAAGATCAACAAAGCATATTTGATTTGAGTTGAGAGGACATGAGATACAAGCATTGTGTTTGAGGTTTAACTATGACCATTGCCATTTGAATATTTGAATTTGCTAAGGGAAAAATAAATGTCTCATCTTTGGGCCATATATTTTGATAAAAGTCAAATTTGATTATGATATAAAAATCAAAAATGAAGAGGACTCAATGAATCATCTAATGAACTTGATTTGAATATTTGTAAGTGTTTACAATTGAAGATATTGATGTTCAAAGTTGATTGTGTATTTGTGCTTATTTTTTAAATGACCCAACAAGTATATTTGAGATTTTTTTGATGCCTTTTTGATATTTCATGATGAATTTTATATTTTAGAGTGTTTGAGACTCCATGAGGATACTCTATGAGTATTTATAGGTGTGATCAATCTATCTTGAGTATGAACAATGCTTAAAAAGTTGACTATATGTTTGATAATGGTGTTCCTATGTATAAGTTCTTTGTTTGAGTTGTTTGAGCATACATATAGGTGAGCTAAGATGCATATGATCATTTAAAGATGTCTTAAGGGACATAAGGAGTGGACCTATGTATTTATAGGTAGTCTTATGTTCTTATTATTCACAGAGAAGTGTCAAAAAGGTGAATGTGTCTCTATAGGACCTAAAAGTGACTTAGGCCTATTTTAAAGTGTGTTGTGCTTAAGTGTGACCCATGTGATATGCCTTAAGGGTGAAGGCATGTATTTTGGCTGAAAAGGATTAATGTAGACTTGATAATTCATGATAGCTCTATATATAGTGAAATCAAAGATGATGATTTCTAGACTTTGAGTGTAAGACTTAGTGTGGAAGATTTATAAGCAAGAGACTTATATGTGAGAGAGTTAGAGAGTGAAGGAAAAGAGAAGAGAGTGAGAGTTCCCATCTATTGGGTTGATGAGAAAATAATATTAAGGATTGTGTGTATGATCTTTAGGTCCTATTTATAATGATAATATAGTGTTCTTATAGTTTAAAGTTATGTGAAGAGATCTTAGTGTACATATGAGGTCTATTTTAGTGAAGAAGGAGAGAGATTATGGCATGCCTATATGAGAGGCATATATGAGTTAGAGAGATTTTTCTTAGTTGTCATATAATAAAGAGGTATATATTTAGGTGTTGAAGACATCGATTCTAAGGTGGCAGTGTTCTCATGGAGGGTCTAAAGGACATAATCTTCTTTAAGGGTAGTTAATCCTTATGAAACAAGGTTTCATTAAATACCTTTGGTCAGAAGGACTTGATCAAGGTTTTATGTTACAAGGACTTAAATGAATAGGTGGTCAAAAGGACTTGATCATCTTAAGGGTAGGTGATCCTTGTGGAAAAATTGTTTCACTAAAGGCCTTAGGTTAGAAGGACTTGACCAAGGTTCTTGATCAAAAGAACTTGATAAGTCTCTTGTTTGTGATCATCTTATAGGATAGTAGTCCATGTGTTTTCAAGCTTGAGAGTGGGTTTTATTCCCCAAGAGGGTTTCTCACGTAGATCTTGTGTTGTGTATGTGATCTTGTATTTTGTTCATTATTCACTGTTATGAATGATTTGTATGTTTCATGAATGATTATATTGAATGCTTAAGTATTTTCAAGGGTTTTGAAATTGAATTGGATTATATTCCACCACTGATTCACCCCCCCCCCTCTTAGTATATTATACTTCTAAAAATTGGTATTAGAGCAAGGTCCTTTAGTAAAATCTTGATAGCTTGAAGGTGATCCAAGGTACAATGGCTAGTCATAATGTGCAAGGTGGTTTATATACTAAGCAAGAACTAATGTTCAATGGATCTAATTATGCATTTTGGAGTGTTAGGATGAAGACATACATTATGTCCCTAAGTTTTGATGTATGGAAATATGTTTTAGATGGTTATGTTTCTTCTAATATGACTCCATTTAGTGTTGTAGACAAGAATCTATTTGAGAACAACTCTAAGGCAATGAATTCCATCACTTGTGGTCTTACAAAAATTGAGTTCTCCAAAGTAATTAATTTCACATATACCAAGGAAATATGGGATAAATTGAAGACTATTTTTGAAGGAGATTCAAAAGTTAAGCTTGGTAAGTTGCAGACTCACAGAAGGAAATTTGAAAGTCTTAAGATGAATGAAGAAGATAATATAGAATCCTTTTTGTAGAGAGTTGATGAGATTGTGAACATCACCAGAGGTCTTGGAGAGAATATTGAAGAGATTACTATTTTTAAAAAGGTATTAAGGTATGTATCCCCAAAGTTTGATCTAAAAGTATCTACTATAGAATAGAGTCATGATCTTACTCAGTTGAAGATGGTTTAACTACATGGCACCCTTACTACCTATGAGATGAATACGAATGATGATATACCACCAAAGAAGGAATAAAATTTTAAGACTGAAATGAAGATAGAAAAGAATTTCCAAGTTAACAAACTCAAGGATGATGAAATTTTTGATATAGATGAGGATGAACTAATTAATTTGATTTCAAGGAAATTAAGAACAAGTTCAAGCAAGTATAAAGGTAAGCTACCCTTTAATTGCTTCAATTTTGGTGAGATAGGACATTTTTCTAATAAGTGCCCTCATATGTAGAAGAAGCATGATGATGAAGAGCATGATCAAGGTCATGATGATGGAAAGAGAACATTTAGGTTTGATAAATCAAAAAGGGATTCAGAATGTTTGATAACAAGTACTTCAAGGAAAAGAAGAGTCTCTACACCAAAGAAGATTCTAGCTCATCAGATGAGAGTGAAATAGGTGATTTAGAATATGATCATGAAGATGATGGTCCTATTGAAGATGATTATCTATTCATGGTTGAGGAAGGAAGTCGATCACATCAAAAGGATCCTACTTGGAATGATTTAGATGATGATGATGATGAAGATGAGTTGGACTATGAGACTGCATTGACAAATACTCATGAATAAATAAAGATTAAGAAGAAGATCAATAAGAAGATGAAATATAAACTCAAGGAATTTGAGGAGAAATTTAATGTGTTTGAGGTAATAATGGATGAGGATAACAAGGAACATGAATTTATGTTGTCTCCATGTATTGATAATCCAATCATAGAAGAAAAGGAGAATGTTGTAGTAGTTGAGGAAGTTGTTTCTCTAAAGACAAATAAGAAGAAGAAGAACTATAAGTATCAATTGAGAAAGTAAGAGGATGAATATGAGGAGTTTTTTTGTTTTAGATATTAAGGTATAGAGGGTGTCTCTATCTATATTTCTTAAGAGACTCCTTTCAAGTGGAGAAGCAAGTGTTGCTATGGTTTTTTTTAGTTGGAATACTCTACAGGGTTAGATTGAAGGTTCCCACATGGCAAAGGAGGATTTGTGGTTTGTCAAGGTAATATTTTTTCATAGAAAGGTATGTTGACCTTATTATAGCATGATCTAGGTGGTTTTGTGAATATGAAGGTATATTGAAATCAAATTGAAGATTTTTGTTTGCTCTTAGGTTTCTTAGTTTGTGCTTATGAGAATACAGGTCCTAAAATGGGTTATAAAAAGTCAAGGTTCCCAATGGTGTGGAAACTTAAATATTGATCCAGAAGTGTGTAATGGTTGTCTCTAGGTGTACAAGAAGTTTTAGAGGTAAATGATAAGTGGAAGGTGCTATGTTGATCTTGTTTGCTTTGATATTCTAGGGTTTTCAAGCTCTACTAGAAAAGTAGTCTGCCTTATGAGTTAAGGTCTATGGCTTCTTAATATTTTTAATGGGAAAAATGGGTTTTCAAATAAATATTCATATGGTTTTTAATGTTTGTGGTTCTCAAGTTATTTAGGTTTTTGTCAAGTTGGAGACCTAATAAGGTAGTAGGTTTGTGAAAGAAGCATGTTGTAGAGAATGAACTAGTTTTTTAAAATTGGTGTGCTTGAGGGGGAATATGATAGTACTCTAGATATGAATTTTTAGGTCTTGAATATGTGTCTACTAAAAATTAATGGCTCTACAAGTTCTAGGTAGGGCTACAAGGAGGTAAGACATGACTAGTGTGAAGATTTGATGTTTTTCTTAGTGTTTCCAAAAGGGAAAGGTACGATAATTTAAATGTAAGTTCTTAGGATTATTTTAAATAATGTTTCTTATTTGGTGCATGGCATAATCTTCTATGATTGGTCATAGAAGTGGTTTGAGAGAGAAGGCTAGTAAGCCTTTATGGTGGTTCTTCATGGTGTATGGAGATATGAAGATGATCAACTGATGAAAAGGCTCAAAAATATTAAGAGGATTCTCTCTCAAATGTCTATTGGTAAGTTATAATTAGGTTTCAATGTTTTATGTGTTATTTCTTCATTGGTTATAGTGCTTGGTTGAAGAGAGTGTTGACATGGAGCAAGAGGAAGTTGTCAAGACAAGTAAAAATAGGCTCAAGGTAATGGGGAGTTTGTATCATATTTTAAAGATGGTATTTTACTATTTTTGGTATTTTTAGGTCCTTAGGATCATTTGATTCCCACTTTGTCATTGTGTCAAAGGGGGAAAAAGTTTCTATTATGGGAGTGTTTGAAGAGAGAGAAGGTAAGCTATATATTTCTATATATGATGTTTATTAAAATAAATGACAAAGGGGGATATTATTGGAGAGTTTTCAATGATGTCATAGAGGTGTGCTAGTGAGTGGATGAAATGCTTTGATATCCTAAGTAACAATGACAAATTGTGCAATGTGCTTGTCTTAGTGTGCTTGAAGTATGCTTGGTTGATCTCCAGAGTTTGACTGGTTAGAGATGTTCAAGGATAAATATGGTGATTGGATCATGTGTAATAGGTCCTTAGTATATTATCTATGCTTTGATAACTTATGTGAATAAATATAATTCATCTGGTAGTCCATAGTTTTTATCTAGATAGTTTGGGTCTAGTGGTAACAAATCTAAGTAGGAAGTTTGATGAGATCACCATTGCCACATGGGAATGAGTCAAATAGAGTTGGTCATATGTTTATGATAAAATTAGTCCCTAGTTTTTGTATTATATATATAAAATCATGCATTGGATCATGGTTAAATATATGAGGGTAAAAATTTGGATTCTCAATCAGAATTCATTATTTTCCCATACTTAGCGAAATTTGTAATGTGGTCATAAAGAGCTGAGTAAGTAGTTTGATGATGGAATATCTCACACATGTGGATGTTTCATGAGATGGTGATCATATGGGTTTGTTTATTTTTAGACCTAATTTATTTTCACTAAAATTTAGATCATGCACTAAAGCATGTCAAAAGATATGCATATGCAAAGTTGCGCTCCCAAGTAATTTGACTGTGTTTTCCCGTAGCCAATTTGGAAATGTGTAAAGAAGAGTTAAGTGAGAATTTTGATGGTGGCATATCTTGTACATATGAAGGTCTCAAGATAAAATGATCATATGAGTCTATTTAGTTTTGATCCTAGTTAAATTACACTAAATTTGAGATCATGCACTGAAGTATGACAAAAGTTATGTAGGAACAAAGTTGGTCTCCCAAATTTTTTTTGGCATAGTTGGCTCTGTGATAGAAAATTTTGAGAAATAATTTTAATGGAAATATATATCACACAAGTAAAGGCTTTAGGATCAAATTTTTATATGACTAGATTATCCTATGTGAGGAGATCATCTAGTCCAAATTTGAGATCAAGCACTGAAGCATAGAAGAAGTTATTAAGGTTCAAAAATGGCTACTCGGGCATATTGAAAGGGTCCCCATACTTAGTCATTTATTCACATGTTAAATTTTGAGCAAGATCAATAGTGGACATTGATCCAATAAGTTAGGAAGTAGAGAGATGAGGATAGGTACATGATATTTAATCATTGAGTAAAGGTACATGATAAGGATATAACAATGAGTGAGTGTTCATATAGATTGATCAAATAATGAGCATTGATAGTTAAAGCCCTGATTGATCCATAGAGATCGACGAAGCACGTGGAGTCAACATTTAAAGATTACACGAGATGAGGTCAAAGTGATAGAGGTTTAATGTTTGAGAGTTAATGCCTATATGTTAAATATTAAATAAGATCGATGGAGTGTACTTGATCTAAGCTAAGAGGATATGAGATGTGAGCATTGTGTTCGAGGTTTAACTATGACTGTTGCCATTTGAATATTTGAATTCGCTAAGGGAAAAACTAGTGTCTAGTCTTTGGGCCATATCTTTTGATAGAAGATGAATTTTCTCATGATATAAAAAAAATATGAAGAAGACTCCATAAAACATATAATGAACCTAATTTGAATATTTGGAAGTGTGTATAGTCAAATATATTAAAGTTTAAATTTGATTGTGTGTTCATGCTTATTCTGCAAATGACCCGAGAAGGATATTTGAGCTCATTTTAATGTTGTTTCAATGTCTCATGATGGATTTGAAATTTGGAAGTGTTGTAGACTCCATGAGGATGTTATATGAGTATTTTGGAGGTGTGATAAATGTATATTGAGTATGAAAAATGCTTAAGTTGACTATATGCTTGGTAATGGTTTTCCTATGTATAAGGTCTCTATTTGAGTTGTTTGGGCATATGAAAAGGTGAGATAATATTAATTTAATCATTTGAAGATGTCCTAGGGGACATAAGGAATGGAAATATGTATTTTTAAGTGGTCCTACGTTCTTATTATGCTTAGATAAGTGTCAAAAAGTTGAATAGGTATTCATCGGACCTAAAATTGACTTAGGCCTATTTGAAAGTGTGTTGTGATTAAGTGTGACCCATGTGAGATGAATTGAGGGTAAAAATATGTATTATGGTCAACAAGGATTAATGTGGACTTGATAATTCATGATGGCTCTATATATAGTGAAATCAAAGATTGTGATTTCTAGACTTTGAGTGTAAAACTTAGTGTGGAAGATTTTTAAGAAAGAGACTTGTATGTGAGAGAGTTGGAGAGTGAAGGAAAGGAGAGGAGAGTGAGAGTGCTTAGCTATTAGGTTAATGAGTAGAGAAGATTAAGGACTATGTGTATGATCTTTAGATCCTATTTTTAATGATAATATAGTGTTCTTATGGTTTGAAGTTGTGTAAAGAGATTTGAGTGTGCATATGAGGAATATTTTAGTGAAGAATGAGAGAGATTATGGCATGCCTATGTGAGATGCCTATATGAGTTATAGAGAGAGTTTTTGTAGTTATTAGATAATCAAAAGGTCCATAATTAGGTGTTGAAGACATCAATTCTAAGGTGGAAGTATTCTTCTCAAAAAGGGTCTAAAGGTCTTGATCTTATTTAGGGGAAGTTACTCCTTGTGAAGTAGGGTTCACTAAAGACCTTTGGTCAAAAGGACTTGATTAAGGTCATAGGTCAGAAGGACTTAACCAAAGAGGTGGTTACAAGGAATTTATTATCTTTGGGGTAGGTGCTCCTTTTGGAACAACTATTTCACTAAAGGCTTTAGGTCAGAAGGACTTGACCAAGTCTCCTAATTAGGACTTGATTCGTATCTTGTTTGTGATCATATTATAGGATAGTAGTCCATATGTTTAGATGCTTGAGAGTGGATTTATTCCCCAAGAGGGTTTCTTATTTAAATCTTGTGTTGTGTATGTGATCTTGCATTATGTTCATTATTCATTGCTATGAATGATATATATGCTTCACGAATGATTATATTGAATGCTTAAGTATTTTCAAGGGTTTGGACATTGAATTGGATTGTTTACCACCATTGATTCACCCCCCTCTTATTATATTGTACCTCTAACAACACCTGAATAAGAGGTCTCATGCACTTCCACCCACATGATGTGCAATGATGCATAAGAATTGTAGCATGAGTAGAAGGAAGATGAATACTATCACTAATACCAATACCACAAAAACCACTAGTGCCACTACCACTACCACCAATACCACTACCACCAACACCACTATCACCACTACCATTAACACCAATCCTATTATTAGATGTCTCACCACCTGTAGGCTAAGCATAATTCTTCAATTAATGCATACCATGGTCAATCATAACTGGTGTTAAACTCATAACCACATCAAGGGTGTCCATCTATACACTATGGTGTAACATTTTTTAGGATACAAGCATGTGTTATCATCCTTCTATTTATCTAAACTCATTTAGGATGGTTTTGGTCTCAAATGGTACCAGGTCTATCAAATAAAGACCCACATCCACTACCTTGGGAGGCCTTCATATCAAAATAATTGAAAAGTTATAGTATCACAAACTCATAATAGAGTTTTCTCATAAAGTATAATGAAAAATCATTATTATCACATGGAGGCTCATCAAAAACCATCCACCACCTATCCCAAAATTTATTTTTTATCCCCTCATGAACACACCAATCAATATTAATATGATTTTAACTCACAGGTGGTGGTTGGTTCCAAGATTAACAAACAAAGAACACACATCTTATTTTTTTATTTTTTTCTTAACATCTTCATATGAAAATTTATTAGAATAAAATTATTTTAGTACCTCTCTTCAATACAACATTACATCAAGTTGTGAAGTTACTATTGTCAATCAAGAGTGCTACTTGTGCGAGAATGTATGATACTTCCTACTCTTGATAAAACAATGGAATATCTCCTAAGTGTGGGTGAATTTGAAAGGGAGAGAATCTCTAGAAAGAGGGATAGTTCCCTTGATGAACTCACTGAATATGATCCTAATCCTACTAAATACTAATTATTGACCAAGGGAAAGGGTAAAAGGATACTGATTACATTGGAATTGAAATGAAAAAATGGAATAAAGGTGATGAATTAATGTTTATGACCAATTTTTCTTCTAATTGACACTCTTAGGAAGGGAAGGAGCCTACACACATTCTCTTCACTTTGGGTATATGACTTATGCAATAGTGTTTCATACAAAGGACTTGATAAACTCACTCTTTGCATGGAATGAATGAAAATGTATTAAATTCACATCCAAACTCAAACTAAGATTGAATATAGACACTTAGTATGACCTATATAAACTCAAATATACTATAAGTAGGTACAAAAAATAGACAATAACATAGGAAAACTATTGATTCATAATGTTATATCAATGAAAATAACCATCCACTTCACAAAAAACTAAAAATAGAGAAAAAGAGCTTATTATTTCTTCAAGAGGTGTAGTAGAAAAAATTGGTAGCCTTTTTACATATCCAAATAAAAAGAGTGATAATATAATGCTGGAAAAGAAAGTAAAAACATAAAATAATAGGATAGGGGAGATAAAGTAGTCGTAAAATAGGGATGACTAGTTTTGTCCTAAAGCCCTTCAAATTATTACGTAGTATTTCCTAAACTATCTCTTTTCACTCTATCCTAAAAGCGACATAGAGGTAGAGTGTAATTTTTTGGATAAAATTTGAAATTTCTTCATCATTGATTGGTCAATCTTGACCACTTTGAATATTCCTAAATCTTTGCTTGCACACCCTATATACTAGCTTACATGTCCTTTTTTGAAGAATAAGTCATATTCTTGAAAATATGTCTTTAAGTATTCATTAATACCTCTATTAAAAAATTATCCTAATCTATTTATGAGGTCTCTCCACCTTACTTGGGGTATTATAAAGCTCCTTGAATCATCTTTGACCCTTTCAACTTGTTAGGTATATGAGGGAAACAATGTCTTGTTAGGAGTGCTAGAGACTATTTTAACCCATTTAAATGTTATTTGAAACTAAAAATGATTTATTATTGACATAAAAGTGTTTTTTAAGAGATAATAAACCTTTTATAACCTCTTTAATAACTTCTATGCGTTGACTTAGTTGATTATTCACTTGAACTCCTCCTTAAGCAATGTGGTGTAGGAAAGATAAAACTTGGATTTGATTTGAATCAGGAAAGTTTACTCCATAAATAGATTATCAACATCATTTTATACATATAAAAAGGAAATTAGAGCCATCAAAACCTCCAAAATATGTAATTTTGTTCCATTTTCTTGCTTTTCTACCTATTCCTTATAGCCCTAAAAATAGGTAAACCTCCTTGTAGAAAATATTGTAAAGACTTTAATGGAAAAATAAACACATTTTTAAGGACCTCATATATCTTTACAAATTAATACCAATTTTTAGTATCCAAATCTCAGTGGAAGTGTCTCCTTTTCTACCATTTCTCTCTCTAATAAGGCCTAATTAGGCCTCCTAGGCCTAGAAATAGAGATTTGGCCCAAATGGCCATCCACACATGTGAAACCTCACAAATTTTTGTGATTAAATTTACTTGTCCTATGAAAATTCTCCATGTAAACTTTAAATTTTTGATTCCTTGTGTAGATGGGCAAACCATGAAATGGCCATTCATAAGCCTAGATGCTTCTATATGTTTGAGAGGTAGTTTGAGATGTTTTTCAAGAAACTTGAAAGTTTTGGTGCTTATACATGGATTTTTGAGACCTATAAAATCTTTATAAAACTCATTCCTTTAGAGTGAGGTTTCTTATTTCACTCATATGCCTTCATCTAGGTTTCTTGGTTTGTAAAACTAGGTTTTCTCACCTTTTTACCAAGTGGCCAACTTGCAGGGTGGTATAACACTTTGAGAGACCTATATAAGATTTCGGATGATAGTGGAAATTCTTTAAATCCCATATAACATTGTATAATTTTTTTAAATATCATTCCATAAATTATACCTCCACAAACAAGCCTTAAACTATATATTTTGCCTTATTTTGTATGGTATTATACCTACACATGTGAAACAACACTTTGAAATGGATATAATGAGAGTTTATAATTAAATTTGGATCATTTTAAGGTTATATAATTTCATTTTAGGGTGTTAATAAACACATTTTCTCCATTGGGTCATTGTGAGAGGTTTAAGAAGGGATTAGAGGCTTCACTGGTCTTAACAATGATTCATAGAGTTAGGAGGCCTAACCCCAAAAAAAATGACAAAAATAATTAGTAAAAAAAACCCCATAATATACAAATTCCAATCATTCCCATTTATATTCTCTTGTAAGTACCAAGCAAAACTATGTCCTCTTCAAGCTCCTCGATATGCAAAACATGATTTTCAAAGTATCTAGTCTTCTTGTTGATAGTTCATATAGGTGTGGGACCTAAAGAATGACAAAATGATATATTTTTGAAATATTATGTCCCATTTACTACCTAAATAACTTATATCTACCATGAAAATATTTTGTGAAGCTCTAAGCTTTGCAAACTTGCTTCTCGGGCTAGTAGACTGCTGTGAGAAGGCTGAGAAGGGTCCTTTTGGGTCTTAAGACTTCAAAACACATTTTAATAGAAAAATAGGATTAAAAAATGATTTAAATTATCTATTAAATGATTTAAAATTATCCTCCATAATTATTTACCTTATAAAATGTTTGAAACTTTAATTTTTCACCATTTAAAGGTTTTTAGGCAAATTGAGTTTGTTGACCCTAGAGGTCTATTCCTTGAGTTTCTCTCCTCACGACTAGATAAAAACATGATGGGAGTATTTATAATATCATATAAAATCTTGCTACTATCTTATATATAAATTTTAGTGAGAAATATGTTCTCCTTACCTTGGCCTAGAATAATCCTATAAGTCTCTAATGGATTGTGTCAGCGTAGGCTGAGCCTTGTCCACTGAGTCTGAAATTATTACACAATTCCAATGGAAATGGATTAATTAAAAAATTTATATCATATCTCATTAAAATTAAACTCTCTAATACTTATTACCATCACAAGTGTGATCTCTATCCACATTACTACTCCTCTCACACAAACTTTCTCATGCACTATAGTACACATGCTTGACTATGACTTCACTAGACCTGTGACTGTTCTCTTGAGAGATATATTGATTTATATGATTATTGTAAAATTATATATAGATTTAAAATTTCCTCTAAAATTAATTTTTAATTCAAAATTCAACTTCACCTTTGTGATTTACATCCATCTTCTTGACCTTGGAAATAATTTGAGCTCAATTAGGCTGACCTAAGGCGGTGATTTTTAGGTGTCAAGGCCAAATTTAGAGTTTGGGATCTATTTTAAACTATTTAATATTGATAGATAATTTCATTACAGTCTTGATAACCTATTTTTTATTTTAAAACTTTGACACCTTTCAATACTCTTATTATACACATGGATAACCTTCCTTCTCTTGTTTAACCTATGATAGGCCTATAGGGTTGAGCTAAGATTTCATTTCCTTAAATGGAGAAGGTGAATAACATTATGAAATTTAATAGGCATTCAAAAACCTATTTTACCTCTAAACACCTTGTGAAAGTGTGACACTTCAACTTCTTCCTCTTACTTACTTATGTCCTCACGTGATCACATATAGGCCAACCTAATTGACTGTGAATGTAGACATCAAAAGTTAATTTACCTTTATCTTAGTTACTAATTTTATTATTGGTAATTAATGGAGAGAATTATTATCATACTCTATACCCTACTTATCCATCACATCCATATCATCCATCTTCTTGACATTCACACAAGTTCATATTGCATAACAAACTTGATTGACTAAGCCAAAATATCATGGTTATATGTACACATTTGGTGATTGAATCTAGATGTAAAATTCCACTCAACTTACCTTATTTATCCCAATATGTCAAATGCTTATCATTGATATCATTTATAATTCTTAATGAAAACCATTTTCCTCCATAACTCTGATATGATGATTTTTTGAAATAGCCTTATTGAGTGAATGTTGTAGGTGTATTTTTCCCATTGTATGAATAGATGAAAGATATGTGAAAAGTTTGGTAATATGACAAAGATGATTCTAAAAACCTCACTGACTCTTCATCACCTTACATCAACTTGGAAAATCATTAACTTGACACTCAAATGGCTTGATTAATATGGAAACCAAAACCACCCTTTGCCTTAAAAACTACTAAAAAACCTTAATCTCTGCTAAAATGTGTTTTAAGGTCTTCTTTTATGATTCTAACTTTTACCTTGGTGGAATTTAGATCATTATCATCCCTTCAATGGGCTTAGATCACCCTGAATGTTCATGTAATACATTCATAACACATCCTTAAGTACATACAATCCTTTTGAAGTCTCTTTTAATTGGTAATGTAGACACCTAAAATTGGACACAACTAGCTTTTGATTAGATTTCATATTGATTCCTACCAACCATTGCAAATTAAGCCTATGAATCACTAAACATCCAAAATTTTCTTGTGCATCATTTTTCAAAGCTTATATTCTCATTGAGACATCCCTAATTAGGGTATCCTACCATATTTAATCATAACCTCTCAAATATCAATATCTAATCACCTTGCAACATCCTAACAGTCAATTTGGCCTATAGACCTATTAAGTGGGGCACATGAACAAAAATTAAATCTTGAAAGATCTAAATGGATAATCATAATTAATTAATAATCTAAAATAAATTAAGAGCCTAGTTGAATTATCCATGTGCAATTAATGAATAAATTAAAAAAGTAAATTCAAAAATATGAAATATCTTAGCTTTTCATGATTACCTTTACAAGTTGTCAAGCCTTTGGAAAATATCTCAAAATATCTTTTTTGGACACCCATGCCTATTCATTGAAAATAATGAGTAATTGACATCTTTTAACTCTACTGGGGTTATATTTAACTCACTTATGTTAGGTTTGAACCCATTCCAAGCCTTAACCCCACCTTGACTCACCTTGGGTTAGGGTTAGATCTATTTGTTATAAATACAAGCCATTACCTATTGAATTTAGAAGCTTGGATATTATAGAGTTATAATGCAATTTTTGTTCAATGAGATTCATATATATATTTTTATAATTCAAAATATTGAGCCAAGCAAGCATAAACCACATAAAGCCACAATGGTACCAAGGAGAGAGGTAGCCACAAAAACTCCATTATCAGAGACTCTTTGAGGAAAAACCAAGAAAACCACATAAAGAATAATTTAGAGATTTCAAAGAGGGTAAGAGATTCTGTGTCTTTTCTAATTTAATTGTGATTTTCTTTTGGTTTTGTTCATTAAGCTCACCCTTAATATCTAGGCTTGTAAGTGTTACTGTTAGTGTGTTTTCTTTGAGTTTTGTTTCTTAAACTAACAATTTATCTAACCTCCCTTTTTGGATTCTTATGATCACAAATGTCATGCTTTGTGGGACTAAATCATCTCACATACCAAGGAGACCAAAGTGTAGCTCTTAATTTTTTAAATGAATTCTTGATCATCTTAAAAATTTGAGTTTTTACTTTGTTCTTTCATGTTTTGTTTTTAAGTGACACTTAGTTTTACATAGAGAATTGATGCCAACTCTTCCAAAATCAATGTCGATCCACCTGGGATCAATGTTGTTCCCTATGTGTAGAATAGGGTATGGTAGAAACATGTTTTTCAAGTTTCTCTTGAGCTTTCTAGATTTTGTTTTATTTCTAAGGACATAGATATCATTTTACTGACCATTTTATTATAGGCTATGGTATTATTTCTAATATTTATGCTAATCATGCTAACCATAATTTTGGCTGAAAATATATTCTATTTTCCTCTTTTGATATAGTTATGAAGGAATCAACGTTCATTCCTATAAATCAATGCCTATTTATATAGATCGATGTTGATCTCTACATGAATTAATGCTGATCTCTGTGTAACAAAAATAGAGAAACCAATATCTTCCACTTCAAATCTTATTTTCTAACTTGCAATTGTGCTTCAAAGTAGAAGAAACCCTCTAAAAATTAAAGGTCACATGTGGAAGAGTACCAAATTTGAACATGTTTAATTCTTGGAAACTTCTATTTGGTGATTAAAACAAATCTACATGTGTATGTTAGTTTGTTTTGTGAAATTTTAAAACGTTTACAACTAAGGCCAAGGGGTCAAAAAATTTCAAAAACACTTCCATTTGGTGCATAAAATAAACATTCACTTAAATTTCAAAATTCTTTTGAAGTGTTTTGTTTTATGCTAGATCATTTTATACTTATGTGTTTTTCATAAATGAGGGATGCATTTATGATCTCCCCCGTACCCTTTAGGGAACTCAGATGACCAAAAGAGTTTCTTCCTTGAAATTTGTGCCTTTGTCCAAGGCTTGAAAAGAACATTGTTAAATCTCTCACCAAAACCCATATGGTTTGGGTGATCTAGACACAACCTCTAAAGTCTTTTCACTTATTCATTTATTTTATGCAACTTGTCTTGTAAGCAGGAGTTCATAGCCTCCTCATGAGTTTTTTAGGGAAGCTTTGACCTGGGGTTTCATCTCCCAACATTGTTTCAGCCCTATTCCATAGCAAGGTATATAAATCAGGGCACATATACTATGATTATTAGGGGGTTGAATGGATAACCTTTCCAATCATAATGAAAACCTGAGTCATGTATGGTTAACTAAGGTATTCCACTAAGAAGTACATAGATGGAATTAATATGCAAAAGAATAGACCCTTACATAGTAAGTTAACCAATATGAACTCAATTGATGTGAGACATCTCTAGTGTTAATCATGCTTAGAACCATATAGATGGTTGAAAATTTAAGTTTTAGAATAACCCCACTCACTAAAAACATATTGTTGATGCAGGGAGAGTAGCTCAAAGTTCTATGTTATCATATAATCTCTTAAGAGAAGGGGGGTGTCAATGCCTCTTAATCAAAACATCAAACATGCCTCTTATAAAAATCCTCAAGTTATAGTGTCAATGCCATATCAAGACCCTCATATGCTTGTCATAAGAAAAGGCCTTATGGAGGATCATTTCATATAGATGTAAATAACATACCATACATATTTTAGCTTAGCACATAACTTTAACAACATGGCCATGCCAAATGCTCCTCTTATTGAGTTAGTTCCTTCAATAGGAGTTTTATTCAAATTGATAGGCCAATAAAATTAGGGTATAGACCCATTCATGTAAATCACTTTAGTGGAAAAAATGTTTAATGTACTAGCTATTGAAGAAGTGTCTTTTACTCTTACATAAAATATTGAGTCAAACATAGTGGATAATATAAAAGTATCATCCAATCTAGACCAAAGTGGTATAAATGTACATACAACTAGTCCACAAAAAACATTCTTTTAGTTAATACTAATAATGGTTCACAAATGCATGGGGAAATAAATTCTACCTCTCAACCATAAATGGCTACTCATAATCTTCAACTAGATGCTTCTTTGAGCATGAAACCTCAAGGATTAAGTAGTCAAACAAAAACCAGTACCATGACTCAACAAAATGTGATGAATATTACTCCACCAAAATAGGTGATGACTAATATTCCATAATAATAGGCATAATCCAACATATTAATAAAATAGAGGCAAAACATTCTACCACCTCAATGGGGGGCAACCAATGTTCCACCTTGCTAGGTAATGATGAACATACCTCTTTAGTCACATAATAACATACCATTACAATCATAAAAAAATTATAATCAATAATGTATGAGTATTTTTTAGTGAAAAATGCCAAACCTTCAACATGAATTGACTTCCTAATAAGGGTTCACATAACCAAGATGTTATAATCTTCCATAAGTACTGATTAGGCAATAATTGTCTTTTGTTCCTAATGTGCCAAAAAATCAATGACATGGCCTTAGTTCACAAGTTTACCTTAATTAAAAAGGTTTTAATAGTCAATAACAAGTCCCTACTTAACCTCAATAGGCATATTATATCACTTATATCCATATCCTTCCATCTCATCCACAATTTCTCCAAAACTAGGCCCATATACCAAAGCCTAACCTGCATAACAACACATACAATTCCAATAACTATATTCTAATCTATGCATGCATATTCTTGGTCAGTTCTCTATCCAAACCAATCTTTCATAGAAAAACATGCTTCCATTATACCTCGATCAAAGTAATCCACTTTTAATCACCCAACTTCCACCTCAGACCAATGTTACCTCTAGTTTCCTAGCCCAAGAACTACAACAAATGAAGGATGCAATTGAGACCATCTAAGATGATAAATAGATGAAAAATTTTAAGTTAGATGATGTGTGTTATTAACTATTTAACATGTATTATCTGTAGATGCCATTTCCTCTAGGGTACAAACCACCAAAGTTTGAAAAATATGAGGGGAAAGGAGACCCCAAGGCCCATTTAACCAAATTCTTTGTTGCTTGTTAACCAGTGGCCTAAAATGACATATAACTTATACTATTGTTCCCAAATACTCTAATAGGAAAATATTTGGAGTGGTTTCTAAAATCACCCAAGAATTTAGTTTCTAATTTTAATGGTCTTTCAGATAAGTTTGTGCAACACTTTTCCTACAATCTCAAGCATGATATATCATTGGTAGATTTGACAAAAGCCAAATAGAAGAATGGTGAAAGATTTGAAAGTTATCTACAATGATGGAGAGAACTTGTTAGTATATTCACCCATAGTTTACCAAATAAGAAATTACCTACTGTGTTTACCAAAAATTTGCATAATGAGATATCTTACCATCTAGAATTACAATGTGCACACACTTTCAAGGAAATTATTAACAAAGGTTTATTGATTTAAATAACCTATATTAATAAATGGATTATCAAACTTACCTCATAAAATTATAACCAAGATACATACTAAGGAAATGGCCAAAACCAAAATTAGAACCAAGTCCAAGTGCAAGTGTCACAACAAACCTAGGCCAATAATTATGAAAAAACCCAAGCAATTCAATCAAATAAAATGTTGTTTGGAATGGAGTAACTAAGTTGTGACATGTCCAAATGGTGCAAACACCATTTACTTAGCCTATTCCACATATGAAAATTACTCCTAACCAATAACCTCTTTAACAAGCATTACAAGTGCAATATCCTAGGCCAACACAACAAATTCAACAACATTTACCTTTGTAAAACCCTCCTATAAGGAGAACTGTGCCTAATTGTCATATTTTTAGTGACCTTAGAGACTTATTTAATCCATGTTTCTCAATATCATTTCTACTAATGTGATTATCTAGCCTATTCCAAAACACTATCCTGAGGGCATTCCTTGTCGAGATTGGTATCGACAAAATGAATTTTATGAGTATCATCAGGTTAATGGACATAATTTACATTATTGTGTGAAATTTAAACATTTGATAGAGAATATGTTGGAAAATGAGGAGATAACATTGGATAATGGATTATTCACTTCCAATCAAAACCTATACATTTATCAAAACCCATTTCCACAACATAACAACTAACAACAACAAAAAAGTTCAACACAATAACAACAATAATATCAATAATTGAGATGAAACCAACAAAAATAATAGTAGAACAAAAAATGTTAGCTAAATAGATGGAACCAAGGCTAGAATGATGCTAATAATCAATAGACCCAACACACAATTGCACATGACTAAAACAAGGTTGTAGTCCATATTGTGGGATGTCACATTTCCACCATCTCCATCAATTTAAGACCAAATACCAATCGAATAAGACCATTACTAATCAATACAAACCATCTAATCCATGCTAATGATCCTTCCTTGACCTAAGTTTATATATAGGTGTACAGAAAAATAGGGATCACTACTTTTGGGCCTCATACTAATAACTTATCATTAACCTATGACCACACATAAGTACATCAGGAATTGAGACTTATCCTATCTAGTCCCTCACCAACATCATTTATTAAGAATAATGGTCTTTTATCTAATTTTGATTATGTAATCATAGCTTAGTTGTTAAATATTACCATCCAAGGCCCACAACCATCTACCACTTCACCCATCCAACCCACCATTTTGGTTAGGAACAAGCTATTTACTGCTATGTAAGAAAAGATGTTCAATATTATGGAACAATTGTAGAAGATTCTCACAAAAATATCCATTTTGGATTTATTACATACGTCCAACATCTACAAGAACATCTTTATAGAGTTACCTAGCTAATCCAAAGTTCCTAATGAGATATCTCTAAAAAAAATTCAATCTTTGGTTGGACATCTAGCCCTATGCCAATAATTAAATTTTGACCAAAGTGATATGTCATCCCTTATCCCTTTTCATAACAATCCATTATACATCAAAGTTATTATAATGTGGCATAAAGTGAAGCACATCCTCATAAACAATGGATTAGCTCCAAATAGTGTGTCCCTAAAGCTCATCAATCATCTTAAGTACACCATATCTGATCTCCAACTATAAATGATCATAATCAAGGCCTATGCCAATTAAGAGCAAAAATCATAGGGCACCATTAGCTTGCTAGTTATTATTTGGCCCTTAACCCAGATAAACTATGCCATTTTTTAGACCTATATTTATCATATAGTATGCTTTTGGGTAGACTTAGGATACATGAAATTCATGCGATCCCATCAACACTGCACCAATGTATCAAGTTCTCCCATTTAGGTATGGAGGTTACTATCCATGGATATTTTCCGCTATACAAATATTTCAAGAATTTGGAGGCTAAGTACCAAATATATAACTACCATTTTGGCTTAAATCTAGTTCTTCAAAAGGACAAGGGGAAATACATACTTGTTGATTCCCTAGAGGCTAATTGTATTGACCCAAATACCCTTGTTTCACTTTCTCATATGCTGCCTCTTGAAATATCTAATCATTACACCATCTCAAATAATGATCTAAAAGAATATTTGACACATGATATATTCCATATTGATAAGCTTCCACAAAATCCCAAGTCCTATGGAAGACCTAAAACCAAACCACCTTGCATGTAATGGTAAAGAAAAGACAAAGGCAAACTGCATAGTTAAACACCTATCATTTTCATATCAACCACTTTCTAAGAATAAGACCCACTTACAGATGATGAATCTTGGTTGTATAATGATAACCTAGATGACTGTTACCTAAATACCAAGTATCCCATTTCAAACACAATCATGGAGAAGCATTCTTATGAAGGAAGAGGCCTTGGTCTAAATCAACAAGGATATATTGAGCTAATTTCTTCCACTCGGTACACAAGAACATATGGTCTTAGATTTAAACTACCTGGGGGTGATGCCATGTACCTTATTCATTCTCCAACACTAATGACTAGTGATGATGATTCTAATAACAAAGCAGAGCCTAATCATAGCCCTTTTGATGACCTAGCCAATATCAATTTGTTTAACACTAATGCCATTTGTACCCTTAGACCAGTTATTCACCACAATCCACTTCTTTTATATTATCCTTAACTTATAGACTAGGACCAACACAAATCAACAGTGTCAATCAATGATTTTAAGAATGATGAGGCCTTTTGTGATTTTATAGGCTTAAGGGATAATGTTCCATTGGGAGACCACATACAAGGTTTTTCAATCAAAATGGATCCTTCAATGTATTTTGAAGAATAGGTGAACACCCTTAGAGATAAAAAATTAAATAAAACATTGAGGTCCTAAAGTGAAAACCTCTTTAAGGAACTTTTTGACAAAAAAATAGTTAAAAAAAGGCCAATCTAGAGGTTAAAACCTATTTTAGGTGCCATTAGATGAGGGTGTTCAACCTTCCTCAAACATAGCTTAGGAGACTACCAACGATGAACTTGTCTGTGGGTCTAATTTCAATTTTGAAGAACAACAAGATTTTGATCAAATCATCCAAGAGTTTCTAATAGTGTTTGTCATATGACCATCCCTACCATTAGGGATTCTGATTCATCATGCCTATGAGAATTTGAAGAGCTAGTCCTAATAGAGGACTCTGATGTTGCAGGCTAGTTCAAATCCTTACCAACCATTCTAGAAGATGATTGGACTCTTCTTGTGGAGGACACTATAAAATTTAACATCATGACTCTAGATGACCCAAAATGGATCAAATTAGGTACATTCCTCATTGAGGAGGAATGTGAAATATTTACATCCCTTTTGAGGTAATTTATTGATATATTTACATGGGTGTCCTCTAACATGCCTATTTTGGATCCCACCTTGGTTGTACACCACCTCATGGTATATTCTAATGCCAAAATTGTAAATTAAAAATTGTGCAAGATGCATCCTCACATTGTTATATTAGTGAATAAATAATTGAAAAAACTCTTGAAATGAGGATGTATTCGATCGATCAACTACTCATAGTGGATCTAAAATGTTATACCAATAACAAGAAGATAGGAGGAATTTTTATCTACACTAATTTTATAGACATAAATAAGGCTTGCCCCAAGAATGAATTTCCTCTACCAAACATTGACATGATAGTTGACTCCATAGTAGGTTATGAAATGCTTTCATTAATGGATGGATTTTTAGGGTATAACCAGATCATAATTTCACTAAAAGACCAGCACAAAACATTATTCACCACTCCATGGAGAATGTTATATTATCAAGTTATGCCATTTGGTCTCAAAAATGTTGGGGCCACCTACTAAAGATCCATGACCATCATAGTTCACAATATGGTGCATGACATTTTTGAATACTACATCTATGACATACTAGGAAAATCAAATATTAGGGTAGATCATTTAGTAGCACTATGAAGGATATTTGAATGACTACATGAATACAAAATTAGGTTCAATCCTAAGATTTGTGTCTTTGGAGTTAATTTAGAAAAATTACTTGCATTCATTATGTATTGTAGAGGCATTGAAGTTGATACAGCCAAAGTAAAAGCCATTACCTAGGTACCACCATCAACCAATTTAAAGAATCTCCATAGCTTGTATGGAAAGATCTAGTCTATTAGATGCTTCATATCTCAATTGATTGATAAGTGCCATCCTTTTACACATTTTCTGAAAAAGGGTGTCACATTTCATTGGGATGACCAATGTCAAAAATATTTTTCAACAACTAAAGGAGTATTTAGTAAATTTTCCTATTTTATTGCCTCCTATGCCATAAATCCATTCTTACTATACCTATCAGCTATATACAAATCCATATAGGCACTTATAGATCAACATGATGATAATGGAAAGGACCATGTTGTGTAATATCTAAGCCATACACTAGTTTCGTATGAGCATAATTACACATCCATTGAAAAATCTTGTTTGGCTATGGTCTTCACAACCCAAAAACTACAACATTACATGTTAAACAATAAGACCATGGTTATATCAAAATTAGATGCACTTAAGTATCTACTATCTAACATATATTTACAAGGCCGTATTACCAAATGGATCATGATTCTCAGTGAGTTTTAGATAAAATACATCAACTAGAAGGTCATCAAAGGGTAATTTATTGCTGATTAACTTACTGAAGCACCCTTTACAGATATAAAACCTTTAACATTCTAATTCCTAGATGAATCCATAATGACCATCATTGAAAAACCTCTTGAGGAGTAGCACTAGAATTTATATTTTGATGGGTCATTCATAACACATAGATCAAGGGTAGGCCTTTTTTTATAACACCATAGGGGGATCTAATCCCTAAGTCATGTATGATCAACTTTCCTTATACCAAAAACATGGCTGAATATGAAGCACTCATTACAAGATTTTGATAGGAAATACAATGGAACATACAACATATAAAAGTTCATGGTGATTCTTAGTTGATCATCAATCAGGTTATAGACCATTTTTAGATAAAGGATGACAAACTGGTCCCATACAAAGCCATGGTCGACACTCTCAAATAACAAATTATAGATGTATAGTTTGAACATATACCAAAGGCTAGTAATAGAATAACAAATTCCATGGCCACCATTGGATCTTTGATTCATCATATAGATATGACAAAAGAATACTAATTCCTCATTGAAAATATACTAGCACTAACTCATGAACCTTTAACCATCACAATGATTTGTGATATTGTTGGTCCTAACTCTATATGGTATTCTGACCTTTGTACCTATGTTCATGACCAAATAATGCCACTGGACCTAATCTACAAACAATCCAAGGCCTTTTTCCACCATGCCACATGTTATACCTTAGACCAATCCTTTATCACCATAATTTTGATAGAACTCTAATTCATTGTTTAATTTTGGTATAATCTACACTAACATTATGGGAAGTTCATAAAAGAGTATATGAAACCCATATAAGCATGTCCATTCTATCTAAAAAGCTCTTGCATACTAGGTATTATTGGCTAATAATAGATTCAGATGTAATTACATATGTGAAAAATGTGCAATAAATGTCAAAGGCATGCCATTCTAATTCATGCCTTGAAAAAGACTTTGAAACTAATGCTTATACCATGGACATTTGCTATATGGGTCCTCAATCTCATTGGGAAGATAAAACCCACCTCATTCGATAGCCACAAACATATCCTTACTACCACTAAATATTTCACTAAGTGAGTTAAAGTTATACCCCTCACTTATGTGATTGGAAAGCAAATTTCTAATTTCATCTTTAACCATCTCATTTGTCACTATGGTATCCCATATGATATTATATCAAATTATGGTAGATCATTCAAGAATAAGGATGTTAATCACTATGTGTTGAGTAAAAAATTATTCAACATTTTTTCATGGCATATTACACTTAAGGTAATGGCCAAGCTAAAACATTTAATAAAACCATTGTCAACATCCTCAAAAATATTGTCAATGATGCTATCCATGCATTGGTGCCTCCAAATATTGTATGCCCTCTAGGCATACCATACCAATCACCATACTCCAACATGAGCCACTCCATATTCACTTGTTTATAGAACTAAAGCCATTCTTCCCATTGAGGTCAATTTACATTCTTTGCACATCTCTTTAAATCAAGTCCTAGATGATGGAGACTATCGAGTTGCTCACCTAAATGAAATGGAGTTTCTTGAAGAGAAACACATGGCTATAGTTAATACCCTGTAAGTATACCAATATTGACTCTGTGGAAACTACAATCAGTATGTCAAACCTAGAGAATTTTAGTTGGGTAATCTCATTCTTAAAGAAAATAAGTAGAATACCACAAACTAAAAGAAACATAAATGCAAGTTTAAACATAATTGTATAGGACCTTTCATCATTGTTTTAAACTATGGTGCTAGAGTATATAAGCTCGCTACACCAAATGGTGATGAACTTGATGAGCCGATGAACATTATACACCTCAAGAATTACTTCAATTGAGAAACTTGATGTACTATCTATGAGGCCCATTTTAGTTATGCCATACTATCAACATTCTTCCTTGTACCATTACATTTTACCATATACCGCTCTACCATACCTTACCTTTTGATTAATTTATTTTTAGCCTCCCTACCCATCTTATTAACCTTGGTTTCATTTTATTTTTTCCATGGTTGCTTTCACCACAAAGGCTCAGATCAAGTTTCAGTAGTTGATTCAACATTCTAGATAGAGGTCATATTTTGAAGCAGTAGCATCATGATTTGGAAGTTGCATCCTTAATTTTATATTCCATTCTATATTATGTGGGCTTGATTATAACCACCTTTGGGTAAATCAATGTCTCACCATCATGCTACTAATTATAACCACCTATGGAAAAATTAGTCTCATTGATCGATGCCATTATTTCTTAATTATAACTACCTATGGGAAACTTAGGAACAATACTTGTTTATCATACCTTGAAGTACCACATTGACATTCCTATGTCATATTGTTGCCCTTACCAATTATTCTTGTTTTGTTTTAATTAGATGCTACACTAGTTAGATTCCTCCTTTGTAAGGTGAAACTATAGTGACTTGAGGTCCCATCCTAGGTCTATGTAGGTAGCACTTGATTCACATTGACGTTAACTCAGTTTCCCCTTTGCCACGCTCTCACTATTTTTTGAGAAATTTAATTTTGAATGATTTTGCCATTTTGAGAGAAACCTAAGACATGATTTTGCCATATTTAAAGCAACCTAAGACATATTTTCACCATTTTATGAGCAACCTAATCCATGCTCTCATTATTTTGTGAGTAATTTTAAGTTTTAATGCTCTCTCCATTTTATGAGCTTGGATTGTTTAGTATCTTATCATTCTTAATTGAGTTATGATACATAGAAAATTCCAAAAAAAATTGCAAACAAATTTAGAAAATCCTAAACATTGACCACTTCTTTGCCTTAAGGATTCTAGCATCCCTAGCTATTTCACAAGAAACCACTTATTAATTAGTATCCCCATCCTTACTAGCCTTGCATCCCATGCTATCACCATTTTTCAAGCAAGCTAAGCCATGATCTTACCATTTTGCAAGTAGTTTAAGTTTGAACACTCTCACCATTTTACAATATTGGACTGTTTAGTATCTCATTATTCTCAATTGAGTTATGATACATAAAAAATTCTAAAAACATTTACAAATATATTTATAAAATCCTACACATTGACCACTTATTTTCATTAAGGATTCTAGGATCCCTAGCTATATCACAAAATACAATTTTTCGTTGAGTTTCCCCATCCTTACTAGCCTTGCATCCCTTGCTCTCACCATTTTATGAGCCCATTCCCATATTTTTATATTGCATAACCATGTTTTCTTTCTCATCATTTTTTTTCTATCCCATTTCTTGGGAGAACTAAATTTGTCTTAAAGCTTTGTTGGATATTACATCCATGTAATTATGTAGGTAACATCCACTTTCCTAGAGCATCTGGAGACAACTCAACCACCCCCTTCCTTTTCTTTTATTCCCCAATTTTGTTTGTTTTTTACATTGTCTCCTATCTTCTATGGGAAATTTTTGTCATCTTATTTATGTCATGTTGTTTATCCTAACATTGTGATTAACTATTATTTGTGTTTGTTTCATGCTTTTCTTTATTTTCATTTCTTATTCATTTTTTTCTTGGTGTTTTGTTTATTTTTTGTTTGGTTGCCTATTTTTTTGATTTCTTATTCTGTCTTGACTCAATATACATGTGTTCATTAGGTGATTCCATACACATTATTCTTTAATTCATGTATATTCATATGTCAACATTGCCATCATCATTTTTACCATTGGTGTATTATTTTTAATTGAGTATTGGATTGGGAGTCATTTATTATGCATATTATGGCTAAGTTATCATGGTGTTCTATCATGATACCTACCATCATGTGCTACAAAAGAAATCAACATTGGGAGTCTACACAATAATGAGGTAATGATGTATCTCCTTGGCACTAGAAACATTATTCAATAGAGCAATTAAATCATGAAAGAATTTTAACCCTTGCTAATTCGAATGAGCCTCTCCCTACTACTAGGTTTCCCAAATTCATCTTTCTCCTTTGTACCAATTTTTAAACATATTCCATATCATGTTTTCCATAATTGGGGTATAATGATTATAACCATCTCTAGGCAAATCATTGTATACCATCACACTTAAATCACTAATAATTCTAACTGCTTTTGGGTAAATCATTATGTTTCCATCTAAATAAAGGTTAATGATTATAACCACCTTTGGGAAATTCATTCTCTTTGTTCTATCTAATTGGGGCATGTTTTTACCTTATCAATGATTTTAACCACCTATGGTCAAATCATTGTTTCCCCTTTTCATGATTATAACCACTTTTGGGCAAATCATTCTCTTATTACCCTAAGCCTTTTTCAATGATTATAACTACCTTTGGGCAAATCATTACCTTTTTTATCACACTTATGTCGATGATTATAACCTCCCATGGGCAAATCATTTTATTTGTCTACCCAGTAGGGGAAGATCCATATGCCACTAATTATAACCACCTATGGGAAAATTAGTATTTTCCATCCCATTTCATCTTCTGGTCTCATCATTTCTTCCTTTTGAGGGACCGATTGGTGACCCCTTTGCTAATATCTCCCTTGAGGGGAACCTATAATTCATATAGTACCATTGAATTTATCGGCATACATGACCTTTTAATTATTTGAGAACATGTTATTATGCCTATAGATTTCAACACCTTCCAAAATAAGGGAAAACTATATACACCTAAAATTAGCCATAACTGGCTTTCGACTAGACTTTATATTGATTCCTACCAACCATTGCAAATTAAGCTTATGAATTACTAAACACCCTAAAATTACTTATGCATCATCACTCAAAGCTCATAATCTCATTGAGACATACCTAATTGGGGTATCTTACCATATGTAATCATAACCTCTCACGGATTCATCTTTAATCACCCTATGGCATCACAACAGTTAATTTGGCCTATGGACCTATTAAGTGGGGCACATGAATACAAATCAAATGTTTAAAGAGATAAATGGATAATAAAAATTAATTAATAGGATAAACCAAATTAAGAGCTTATTTGAATTATTCATGTGTAATTAATGAATACATAAAAAAAGAAAATTCAAAAATATGAAATATCCTAGCTTTTTATGATTACCTTTGCAAGTTGTCAAACCTTTAGAAAATATCTCAAAATATCTCATTTTGGAGACCCATGCCTATTCATTTCAAATAATGAGTAATTGACACCTTTTAACTCTACTAGGGTTATATTTGACTCACTTAGGTTAGGTTTTAACCCATTCTAAGCCTTAACTCCAGCTTGACTCACATTGGGTTGGGGTTAGATCCATTTGATATAAATATAAGCCATTGCCTATTGAATTTAAAATATTGGATATCATAGAGTGATAATGTAGGTTTTATTTCATGAGATTCATATCAATAGTGTTATAATGCAAAAATATTTAGCCAAGAAAGCATAAGCCACATCAAGCCAAAATGGTGCCAAGGAGAGAGGGAGCCACACAAACTCCATTATCAAAGACTCTTTGAGCATAAACTGAGCAAGGCACATAATGAATCATTTGGAGCATTAAAAGAGGGTAAGATATTATGTCTTTTGCATTTTAGTTGTGATTTTCATTTGTTTTTGTTCATTAAGATCACCCTTAAGATATAGGCTTGTAAGTGTTAGTGTTTATTCTTTGAATTTTTTGCTTAAACTAATACTTGATATAACCTCCATTCTTGGATTCCTATGATCATAGGTAATACATAGACTTGATAGTGTCATTTAGGCATATAAGGCCTAAATGGATCTCTTGCTCCCATAAGTGTCATAAAATTTAAGACCTCTATAGAATGATTGGATGTAATTCATGTTCTTCCACATTTATTTAATTTCTATCATGAATCTTATGCTCATGTCATTTGCCATATTGACCTCTACTTTGTTCATTAAAGTCCATGGGATAAATCTTTAACCATCAAGCCTATGAGTGATCTTTTGAGTCTTAGGAGAGAATGGTTTATAAGACATCATATGAACTACCTAATTGAGATGAATCAAACCAATCTATTCATTATCATCTTCTAAGATCATCTTTATCTCAATAAGATACTCTTACACATTATAAGCGCATTTGACTTGCAATTATACCTTGTGAAACACACCATCTCACTCAAGCTATTTCAAGGAAGACCTTCTTAAAGATGAAGGAAAATGAACCTTTTATTTTAATGTAATAGGTGTATTATAACTAAAACATGAATTTGAGAACCCTTGAAGATGAAGACACTTAGTTGATCCAAAAATCAAGAGCTTTGGTTGAAAGATAATTCAAGAAACAATAATAACACAATTGTAATAATGTTATCTCTGAAAAGAGATGTCTGTTTGCCTTTTCAGGCTTAATATATTTTTATACATACTTTTAAGGTAGGAAGAAGATGTGTAGGGTCACCAATATCAAGGGAGATGAAGTGGTTTGACTTCCATGATTTACAACATTATAGAATTTAAGAAATTACTATTTTTAAAAAATTACTATTTTTAAAAAATTACTATTTTTAAAAAATTACTATTTTTAGACTGCACTATTAAAATTGAAATTTAGGATAATTATACTGGGATTTAGGGGGTTAAAAAACATTAATAATATATCTATGTCATCTCATCATGTTATCCTCATTATTATATTTTTAACAGTTCAAACGGGGAGTCAAACAGAGCTATGGTACAAAAGTTATGGCTCCCAGAAGTTCTATCACAAATTGGGGTAGAACCATTGCCCAAATTATCACCTAAAATGTTGCTCAGATGATTCCTCCCTACTTGAGAAGAAATAGTCCCCATTGCATCAATATATATCATAAAGTGTGGTAGTTATGTTTTTAATTTATTCTTGATGCATACTTGGAATGGATTGTGCTTTGTGGAGCTGTGCAGGGCCTGATTGTTCACCATTTCTATCTAACCATCAGTTTATGGATGGAAGGCAATGAACTTCCTCAGATTGGTATCTATTTGCTTTTGTTTTTTTGTTTTTTGTATAGTCAGGGTTGCAACATTAGTCCCTTTAGATTTATATGGCTTGACCACTATGAAAACAAATTTCTTAGCACTAATCTGGGAGACAGATGTAGAAGGTGGTAACTCGGGTACCCTATAGCATCATGTTTCAAGAGTGAGGGTGATCCTTCAAGTTCTTGATTCATATATGCCGTGTTGGTAGTTGTGTTTTAAAATTATTCTTGATGCATACTTAAAATGGATTGTGCTTTATGGAGATGTGCAGGGCCTGATTGTTCTCCATTTCTATCTAACTATCAATCTATGGATGGAAGGCCATAAACTTCCTTAGCTTGGTATCTATTTTTTTATTATTGTGTTGTTTGTGTAGTCAGGGCTGCAACATCAATCCTTTTGGATTTCTATGGCTTGACCACCATGAGAAAAAATTTCTTAGCACTAATCAGGGAGATAGATGAAGAAGGTGGTACCTCTAGTACCCTATAGCATCATGTTCCAAGAGTGAGGGTGATCCTTCAAGTTATTGATTCATAGATGCCATGTCAATCAGACATTAATGGATGACCAAGGAGTACATCACAAACATTCAAATTAACCACATCACATAAGACCTCATCTTGGAAAGGTTTTATTGCATATGAGAGAAGACATTAGTGGGTGACATAGAGGTTTCTCCATGGACTCAACCATCCAATACTGTATGGCTTTGGGTGAGGCTTGTTGGATAGATTTAGGCTTTTCACAACATTAGTAGAGATTAAATTATTTTGACTCCCACTATCAAGAATGAAATGTAGAGGCTTATTTTTCACCCATAACATAGAGTGAAACAACCTTTCCTTGTCATTTAGACTCTCCTTGTGGGTTTGTAATGAAGTAATGATGGTATCACTCTCAACATCTACAATATCTTCTTTATCCTCTTTGACTATAGGGTGTGTATGACGTAGAGCAGTAGATGTTGAAGATTGTGACTCAAAAAAGTAGGGACTTTATGGTTTGACATTATTTTTTGGAATGAGTTCCAAATTTGTAGTAATCACCTTTTAATTCCAATTTTGGCCTTGTGTTTGACCTTCTTTGTCACTTTTCCATTTTGAAGGCTGACTCTTCATATTCATTCTTCCATGCTTCTACTCAATCTTCACCATGAACGTGTATCCTCACCAAGGGTTTTCAAATTGAATAGTTCCATTTCCCACCATATATACCATTGTATTCCACCATGATATTTGAAAACCTTATGTTTTTCACTTTCCTAAATGCTCAATCTCATATATAAAGAATGAAAAATGTCAGTGTAATCTTGAATAGACTATTCCTTACCTTGGTGAAGTTGTTACCACTCTATATATAGATCATCATATGCTCTAATGGGGTAGTATTCATCATTTATATCTTTTATGAAATCATACCAAGTAGGTTCCACCTCAAGGCCAATATCATCCATGTTGAATCTCTTCTTGTACACTTCCCACCAATTTTTGATAGAAAATGATGCTTTCAAAAGAACAAAAGTGATCTGCTCTTTATTGGTGAATTTATTTACAAAAAAATAGGATGAAAATTGATCCAACCAATTTTCTATTACATCAACATAGATTTTGCCTTGAAATTTAGGGATATAAAATTCCACCTAAACCTTGAAGGGTGTTGGGGCACTAAAAATATGTGGGGGTTATAGATGAGGAGCTAGAATTTCCCATCAGGATTTATTGGATAATTTTGGAAATTTTTTGTAGCATCTATGATTGCTACTATTGGAGGGCTTCATTCACCATTTCCTTGAAAGGATTGGATGTCTTAGTGATGTCCACCATTTGAGGTCATTTAGAGTGAATAGGTGGATAGTCTACTAGTTCTATTATTTTCCACTCAAGCTTCCTATAATTTGACTTCATCCTCAAGATCATACACTCTAAAGACAAATCACTCTAATATCACTAATCCAAAACTTAGGTGCTTTGGTTGAAATATAATTCAAGAAACAAGAATAACACAATTGTAATAATGTTATCTTTGAGATGTTTGATTGCCTTTTCGAGATACATCTAGTTTTATACATACTTTGAAGGTAGGAGGAGGATGTGGAAGGCCACCAATATTGAGGGTGATGAAGTGGTTTTAATTTCATGATTTAAAACATTAAAAAATTCAAGAAATTACTATTTTTATAAACTTACTATTTTTAGACTGCATTATTAAAATTAAAATTTAGGACACTTCCATTGAGCTTTCAGGGATCAAAAACCATCAAGCATAGATCCATGCCATCTCATCACATTATCCTCATTCTTAGCTTTCTAATAGTTCAAATGGGGAGTCAACCAGAGATATGGTTCAGAAGTGATGGCTCCTAGAATTTCTACCACTAATTGGGGTAGAATCATCACCTGAAGTGTCTCTTAAAATGTTACTCAGATCATCAGTTGATATATCAAACATGATTGAAAATTACTAAATTTTACAATCATCATAGGTAACTGGTTTCTTTCCAAAAGACTCGTTATCAAGAAAAAGTACCTGATGAGTCCAACATGAAAATTTTCCTATTTTACCTTGAAATCATCCCAATATAACCATTTTTCTCCATTGAATTCTAAAATGAATAAGTAGAGGCAAACTTGGACCGTGTTTGGATGACTAGGACATAATGACCCCCTTACACTCTTAGCAATTATTCATAAAGATGAGAGGATGAATATAATAATTAATGACACTAACTTGAAGATCATTAGTGTCTATATCATTTACCAATATCTTTGGACCTAAATATCTCTCTCTTGACTATACTAAGCAAAAACTGATGGCCTTCTAGAGTTACCAAAGAAGTTGATAAGAGAGATAAATCAATTTTTTTCATTTTACCACCTTAAAATCCCTCCAAACCATGGATTTGACTTTAAAATGAAAAATAAGATCCTGAATATGCATGTATGCCAATTTTACCTTGAAGACATGTATGAACAACCTCAAAATAGGCCTTTTTGGCACTAAAGCTGCCATAACCACTTAAGAACCCTAATGAAACTACTAAAAAAGATTTAATTGGACTTTTTCATGTTTTAATAGGTACATCATGACCTTATTATAATATTAAATTTATATTATCATGTAAAACCTACTCTAAAATCCATAAAGCGATCCAAAATGCAACCACCTAGGATATGAAGTTAGTTAAGCATATCACCAACTAGTTTGATCAACTGTAAAGCATGACATGACCTTGAAAAAAGCCATGAGGGATGTAAATATGCTTTGGACTCCTTTCAACTCTTGAAACAATCTAAAATATGTTAAAAGGTGATTAAATAAGCACAAAGCTATGATGAACACAACCTCAAACTCATCAAATTTACCTTAAACTTTACTAATCAAGGTTTTAAATGACCATTTCAAAGACATTGTAATAAAAACATAATAACTAATAAGGAAAGCAACATGAAAAATAATATTTCAAGTTATAAGGGTGATAATTTGACCTATGAGGTTAAATTTGTCAACATTTTAGTGATTCAGCTATGAAGTATGCCTATTATGCTTATGAACTAGATAATTGACATCTCTTTTAGACTTGTGAGATATATTTTACATTATTAAATTAAAACTAATATATTTTGCCAATGAATACAAGAATCTTGACTTATAACAAGACAACTACTTCTCCTCCAAAAATAAAGAAAGAAGACACACAAAATAAGGGAAACCAACTAACATGATACATGTGAAAGTAACTAATCAATTATTTGAAATAGAAAATAATAAAAATAATGTGCTAGGACAACACTTGGAAGAAAAAAAACAAACTAACTATGTACAAAAGAACTTATCTCTCAAAAACATTATTTCAGTTGTATCTCATTGACTAAGATTGAAAGCTCCTCACCATCCATCTTGGCAAGTTGACAAGCATTGTGGGATTTTCAGATGGAGATTATGTAAGGGCCACTCCAAGGGGAGTCAAACTTGGTGTGTCTTCTTGGTTTATCTCTATCCTCATCCCACTTGAGAACCAAGTCTCCTTCTTTGAAACTCTTTAAAGGCGCTCCTCTGTCATAGCTTCTCTTAACTTATGCTTAATGAATTTCCATGGCCAAAATGGATGGATTTTTAATTTATTATAGTTCCATAATATTATCATACCCCATTTCCATTGGTTCATTCTCCAAAAAATCTAGTTGGTGTATTAGTTCTAAATTAGGAGACTCAAGTGAAATGGGTAACCTTGTTTCTTTTCCATAGACTATCTTGTATAGGGAGTTGGATATGGAACTTTTTTAGGTGATCCTATCAAACCATAGAGATGATTTAAGATTCAAATTCTATATTCTTTGATTATCTTCAATGTTCCTTCTTATGATCTTCAATAGTTTCTTGTTAGTAGACTTTGTAAGGCCATTGCCTTGTGGGTAGTAGTTTGATGAAGTGATAAGGTATACACCATGTTGAAAAACCCATTCACTCATCATATATTTCATAAAATCCATGTCATTATCTAAAATTATGGTGGAGGTAATATCAAATATCTTAATAAAACCTTAGTAAAATTCTAACACACTAGATTCATTTACTTCCTTCAAAGCTACTACCTCTATCCATCTAGTGAAGTAATATGTGGTAGTAAGGATCCATTTATGACCCAAGATTGAAGGTGGATTAATGAGGCCAATGAAGTCCAAAACTTATTGGAAAAAAGGTTGATCCATTAAAATTAGTTGGATAGGTAAGGAAACAAGTCTTTCTTTTCCTGTAAACATGGCACATTGCTTGCATTTCCTCACCCAAGCATGACAATATCTAAATATACTTGGCTAATAATACCCACCTCTCATTATCTTAAGGGAAATTTACTTGCTAAAAAATTACCTCTATATGCAGTGGGAAATGCAACAAATCTATAAATCAATCCTAGCTCAAAGAATATAATTCCTAATTACATTTTGATTGGAGATACATTAGATAATCGGGTTTATGACCAAGATGGATCCACTGGACCTAGTGAAGGGATCTCTTACCATAAATAATATCACTAGGGTAGGTTCCAAAGCCTCCAATAAATAAAAAATATGTAGTAACCCTAACTAGGTCTTATGTTTTCATACTCACTAAATTAATAAAAAGTAAAGTAAAATATAATCTAATGTTCACCAAAGCTTGTGGCACAAAGTGGGGATAATAAACATGAAAAATAAACATACATATAAGACATATACTCACATCAATGTATATAAAACTATAATGAATGGAAGAGAAGTGTAAATTCATATATATCTACTCTTATAAAGGAGGAACGAAGTTAGGAATACTTACCTTTGATGAAAAAACCATCAAGCCTCAATCTCTCCCTTGGCTAAGGTGTTTCACAAGAGGTTTTTGTGGTATGTAAGGATGAAAAGGATAAATTAGATCTCAGCTACACAACATATTAATGCATCCAAAATACTTCTCCACAAGATAATATACATATCTCCAAAGAAAGTATGAAACCCTAAGCTTGATCCTCAAGTATAATTGTGGACAAGCAGATGCACAATATATCTTAATTCTTATTCTCTTCTCTTAGAAATGTTGAAGTGAATGTGTTTATATGGATGGATCTAATCCTAATCCCTTTAAAAATTTTAGGTCGATAAGGTTGAACCAGTTAAACTAGTATCATAATTGATAAAAATAAAATAGGTCATGGATTAGGTCATCCAAGGGCTGACCTAAACCCTAATGCATTTTATCAATAAGAATATAAGGTCGATGGGGCTGACTATGTAATGAAAAATATCAAAAAAGGGTTTTAGTTTAGGGAAGGCATAATGAAGGTGGTAAAAGACTATAGGAGGCAAATTTTAGGGCAATGTTTTTTGGAGATAAGTGTGTAGATAACAAGTGGAAAAAGGGACAATAATCCTATGAAGCACTAATGGTCTACCCACCCCTTTCCCAATGCACCCCTTAAGGAATGAAATTAGAGAGATTGAGACTCGATGGGTTCTTGAAAGATAGAAAGAATCATTAATTAATAAAGTTTAAAAATATTATGTGTATATATATTCCCTACTTGAATCTTATCATGTGTCATGTAGGTGTAACATAAGATGGTTCTTTGGGAAAAGAACATAGCAACACATAATGTTAAAGCTGAATAAAGTGTAGTAAGGAGTGAATGAGATGAATGAAAATATATAATTGAAAAAAAAAATACCTTTACTTACCTTAGTGATGTAGATAAAGAAGGAGATGTGATAAATGTGAAGGTGTTCAATGTGAGTAACATTAGGTGAACCTGTAGAGATTAACAAAAAAGAGCAAAAAATCAATTTTTTTGCAACATGTACATATAATATTTGAAAATATTTTCTATGAAATTAGGATTCTAAAACATTTTATAATTTGGAAAAAGAGTTATTATAGACAAAGATATGATTAAAATAAGAAACCTAACGGTAAATATTTAAAGGGTAAATAATTTTAGAATAGTAAATATAAATAAGGTGAAAAAGAATTCATTTTGGTATTATTTACTATTCTAAGAAAAATAGAGCTTTGAGAGACCTAGTGAGAGCTCAGATAGCCAGAATGGTGAGGAAATGACAAGTGAGATGGGGAAGATGCATAGTGGCCACAATGAATGCAGAATAGGTAAGCAACTATAAATTTCAAATTTTTTAGTATTTTTATTTGAAATTTAATGATTTATAGAAAATTGATTATTAGGTAAAATATAAGCATTATAATGAACCCTAAATATTTTATCAAGATACTAGGGGTAAAATGAGGTATTGGATAGGAAGGAGTTAGAAAAATAAATTCCCAAGACATTTATGGTAATTAGTCAAAAAGTCATTGCAGTGGATGAACAAGGTGAACTACATCAACTTAGTTTATAGAAGATAAGAAAAACTAGGAGGCCAACTTAGTATTAGGCAGTCAACTTAGTTGGTTAAGTGAAAGGGATGACTTAGTACTAGTGGGATAACTTGGTTTATTTTGAAGTGGCTAAGCTAAGACTGTAAAGGATTAATATGGCCAAATTAATACTAATAAGCCAAATAGTGGCCAACTTAGTACTAAAAAGGATAATTTAGTTGAAATTGTGATAGGGCTGATCTAGTATCCCTAATAATGGATAAGGCTGATTTAGTTTGTAATAGGTCAATCCAATAGAAACTAAATCAAGCCATTTCAATTTTGTGAAATTTTTAAGAGTGTATTTTGATTATGAATGACATGGAGATATAATACATCCTTTGTTATTTGATATTTTGTAGAGGCATAAGAGATTTTGGTAATTGATCAATGCCTCATGGTTACCAAATTTTCTAGAGAATTTGACAGATGTAGACAAAGTGAGATTGGTTGCATTGGGCTTGGGAGGTATCATGGATATGAAATGCATCCCACTTAGTGCTTATCTCATTGTCATATTCCTTGAATTATGAGAATGGTTAACCAATATATTTTTATTGGTGGTGTATGGGGATACCATAGAGGTAGGTATCACACTTGAGGATGTCTATGCATTACTTAAACTACCTATAAGAGGGACACTGGTGTTCATGGGGGCACTAAATGATTTGGAAGAGAGACAAAGACTAGCTAGGTGGGCAATGTGCTCAGATAAGATCTACCTAGGGTTAAGGGTGATCTTATTATATGTTTATATTACATATATTTTGGATATATAGAAGGCTATGATTGGACTTGTGACAACATGAGTGGTGTGTCATAAGTTGGATGGAAAGGTACTGCTATATGTGATAGCCTTGTGCTAGTATATTTTGTTCAGGGGGAACTTTATAATTTTGGGTCTATAATCTAGGTCCAACTCATGCATGATATGTATGGTATAATGTATAAAAGGAAAAGGACTATGAGGGTAGTGGTATTGCTAAGTACATGGATATATGAGAGGTTCATGATATATCAGCTAGTTGGGTTGCCCTATATGGTTAATGATAGGTTACCTCAAGTTTCTATTTAGAGACATGACCAAGTAGTATGGGCTATACCCCATGTTTCAAAACTATATATAGTCATATGAGAAGAGATCATGTGGTAGCCTTACACACATATTGAGACTATTTGGTCTAATTGGGTGACCATGGCACTAGGGCTAGCTTGAGTATGAATAATGGGCCACTACACCTAGTGGGTAGAGCTACAACTAGTGGCACACTTATTGAGGATAATTTGGATTCCCACACTAATTGGTTCCTATAATAGTGCCTAATTTTTAGGCATGACATGCTAGAGAGTCAAGGGGGAGAGGAAGAGGAGTGCCATTCAAGATACTAATGATCAAGCTATAACATGTGAGGCAATGAATTGGTTGAACATGATAGTCAATAGATGGAAGAAGAGAGGTAATGGATGTGGATGTAGGGGTACATTAGGTACCATAATAAACACTATAGTAGGAGGTGAAACGACTACCTCAGACACACCATTGATGGAGATTCCATCAGTGGGATTGAGCATAGATGAGGTTAGTCACACAAGATGACCTAACAGTTGACCCAAGGTAGAGCTAGTCCATAGAAGCACCTCTAAAGAGATGCCTATAATATGCATGGCTAGTGACTCTAGGATTTAATTTGATATGGAGGTGAGCCATGGATGAGGTACTTAAGAAATAGGCCAATGGGGAGATTGTGCTCAGTGGATGATTAGATAGGGAGATAGTGGTTGGTGACACTGAGATAGGAAATAAATGTTTTAATTTTTAGTATTTGAGATAGAATAATAGTTGTATATGATTATAGATAGATAGATATATTTTAAGATGTATATGTGATCTAATCTCTATTTGGGTTTTGGTTTTTGTAGACCCTATGATAGAGGAGATCAGATGGGGATTCCTAGTCATGGTAATGCACCATGACATTTTAGATGGGGTGTTGACATCATACAACACCACTATGCTAGATGATCCTATGGTATTGTCTACCCTAGCTCAGGTAGGTTGGTTTAGAATGGTGGGGGAGGTTGTGAGATAGATACAAACACATGGGGATGGTTTAAAACCATGGATATGGGTGGAAGCAAGAGAGGCACAAGCTTAGTAGGCCCTAGCTCAGGAGATAGCTACACACATGGCTACCATGATCCAACTAGGATAGGTATAGGTCTAGGTGGCCAATCTATAGGAATAGGTAATAGGGTTGAGATATCGAACAATGTCATTACATTGCACTATGTAGAGGGTATGGTCTAAGGCATATATTAGAAATGTGGCTAAGCCATGAGATAGGCATGATGGATCCCAACCATAGAGCTGGAGTGATGTATTTTTATATTTTGTACCATTGTATAAAAAACATGATATATGGTTTTGATAGTTGGATTTTGGTCTCATGAGTTATACTTTGGTTGTGGTTATTGATGCATGGATATATTCCATTTTATCACATGTATTTTAATTTTTTTGTATATTCTATGGGAAATATATGTGGATTGTTTTCTTTTTAGAATTATATAGTATACATGCATGGTTAAAAATAAACAAGAAAAAAGGACAGTGGAAAAATATAATTATTCATGAATAAATGCACTACACACTATATCATGATGTGAAATGTGTAATAAAAAAATATGACTAAGTATAATAAACTAAAAAGTGTTAAACAAGATGACAATAAATTTTTTTAAACCATGAAAAAAATTGGCAACAAATTAAAACAAGTAAAATCACACTATATCAAGTTGGAAAGTATGAAAATAATGTAATAAAATGGAAAGCATGTGAAATACAAATGATATAAAAACAAATCAATTAAGTAAATAAAACATACTAAATTAAATTAGGAAGTATAAAAGAGAAACAAAATTGGTAAAATGGACTTAAATTAATCACACAAATTCAAGTTAGGGAGTATGAAAAATTTAAGAAAAATGGTTGGATTCATACACGCAATTGAAAAATAAGAAGATAAAAGTGAAATATTAAATAATTAGTCATAAAAAATAATAAATCAAGATTGGAAGTATGTAAATGATGTGTAACTCATAATCAATCATGACTTTCTCAAATTTGACACATGTCATTTCGTTGTGACTTGGGTATTGGAAGATTTTGTGAGGAAGGCCAGGTCCTATCCATGGTCTTACATTATAACTCACAAAGGGAACACCAATGATGTGGAAACAATGTTAAAAGGGTATAATATGGTAAAATTGGATGTTTGTAATGGTAATTTGAAAATTTGGTATTTTGTGAGGAAGGCTTGGTCTTATCCAAGGTCTTACACTACAACTCACAAATGGATTCCGTAGGGGGAGTGATCCGTGAACAAAAAAATATTTCTCAAGGGGAAATATTAATATTGTATGGAGTGAAATAGGGAATTTAAGAGGCATAATTTACAAATATTATGTTAAGACATTAGAAAACATGATCTATATTAAGGATATATAAAGACACTAATTTACTAGTGATCATCAATATAGAAAGGATACCCATTCACTATAAGCACAAAGCTCTGTAGGAAAATAAGTGTGGTGCTAATATAAAATTATGTTGGTTGTTTTGAATAAAAAAATTAAAATGGACCTACATTCCCATAATGTGTTCTTAGTTCCTCAGGACCACTTATAGGGTTGTCGGTCTATTGTGAAGATTGGGTACTTGTGTGAGAAAGTAGGTAGCACTAAAAGATTTTTTTATTCTCCTTGTCCACTATATTGGCATATCATACTCCAATATAACTTGAATATATCATGAGGCTAAATATGGATTTTAATCTTTGATTATAAAAAGGATATGTGCTTAGAATCACATATTTTAGTGTGATTTGGCTTTTGAAATTTTTGAATGTTGCCTTTTAGATAATTTCCTTTTGTTAAATGAATTAGATTTTGAATGTTTATGGATTTTGAGATTCCTTATCCATATGGATTTAGAATTACCAATCATGAGAGATAAAGTGATACACATGAATGAGATTTAGGCTTAGGCTAAAGGAAGCTAAGTATCTAAAGACATGATTGCCTAGAACACTTAGGCTTAACTATGAACCAACATGTTATCTCTAGTTTCAACCATGTGTATGATTAGTTTGTGAAAGTAAATATGGGGAATAAAGGGAGATCCAAAGTGGACCCATAAAATGATATTATAATTAGATAATTTATTTACTAACTAATCACATGGTAAATAAGAAATGGGTAAAGGGAGCAAGGATTATATAACCAAATAAAAATAAAAATTGTCTATGTTTCAGAGAGATAAGTTAGCAAACAATCATGAAATAAAATAGTATATCTATAGAAAAGGAATTTGTGAAGAAGTATGTAATCATGAATAATAATTCATAAGATCACATAATAATAATAATTACATCATAATCAGCATGTAATGTGAAACAAAAGTCATAATGTAAGATAGATAATAATTTGACACAATGTCAAATGATATAAGATAGATAAATGTAAAGTTGGAGCATACCTCCAATCCAAAAATGAAAAAAGAAATGAAAGAACACCATGCTTGTGTTTATAAATACTAGTATATTTTCCACACACATAATCCATAACATATGATAAGTATTTATGAATATGAACTCATACTACAACCAAAGTCTCATTGATCTTCAGGGAAAGTTTAGAAAATACTTCACATTGAATATCCTCGATGGAAAATGTAGGAATGACCAAAGGATCATGATGATGAGGACTATCATGTAAGGGATACTCAAGATAAATAATGAGAATGGAATATATGGGAGATTAAGGGACCACTAGTGGATAATTAGACATAAGTGAAGGAGTCACTAGTGGAGAAGGGGCCACTGATGAAGGAGGATCCATGGGTGAGGGAATCACAGGTGGAGAAATGTGATGCAGAAGCATTAAACCAAGAAGCACTAATTTTAAACTGTTATCAATAAGGAGTAAAATCTAGTCAAATTTTGGTGTCAAGGTGTTTTAGGGACCTTATTAGGTCCATTTTTGTCTTAGGAGTCCATTTGGAGTCAGTAGAGTGTATTCTATGGCTTTTAGGATTTTTCCCTCCAAAACTAGTAATTTGAAAATTCAAATATTGTTATTAAGTCTAGAGTGATAAAAGCATGATACAAAGGTGGTCAAGAGATTTTGGTACTAAGGGTCATAAATATTTTTAATAAGTATTATAAGACATATATATATATATATATATATATATATATATATATATATATATATATATATATATATATCCATGTTCATAAGGTGAATGGTTAACTTTAGACATGAGACCCAAAACCTCACATAGAGGTAGTTATGGAAAAGAGGTTGGTGTAACCAACCCAAGAGCCTACATCAAAATGGAGAGGAAAAGTAAATTTTTAGAGGTTGGTGATGTTATAGATGATTTATCTCAATATCTTTGCATCATTTTTTATTAGAGCAAGTCAAGGTATGCTTGGGTAAATATTGTTTTGATTTCTTTGCTAAATATTGATTTGAGATAAAGATAACATGATATGAGTTATGCATGAGAAGCAATATTTCAAGGTATTTAGGGAGAAGAGGATGTTAGAATTATGATACATTGAATTTATCATAAAAGAATATTATATTGAGGAGAGATAAAATAAACAGCCCTAAAGTCCTTTGAGAAGGATAAAAATCTAGTCAAGAAGACTAGGAAAGATAAAGAGGAAAAGAGAGCATTGAAGCTCCAAGAGAGAAGAGGGAAGATAAAATAATCCAATAAAAAGTAAAAGAGGATAATAAGAGGTCATAAATAGAGGACTCAAGGAAGAGGAAAGGACCAAAAAAGGTCTAAGAGGCAAGGTTGGTAGAGTTGATAAAAGGAAGGTCGAGATAGGCCTACAAAACAAAGAGAAATGGAGAAGATGGATATAGAAAAGGAAGTGGAATATAGAAGGAGAGAATTGAGTAAAGGTATAGAAAGGATATATCTCATGATGAAACTCATAATAGAATAAGAAATCGAATAAACAGGTTGGAATGTGAGAAGAAAGGTAAAGTGGCCACTAGAGTCACTTGTGAGAAGAAGAAGGCACAAGAAATGTGTCTTAAAGAATGAGAAGAATAAAAATGGAACAACCCAAAGAGGCATGAGAAGAGATATGTTTCCAAATGATAAACAATAAAGAGAGGTAGAGAAGAGGGTTTTCATTGAAGATAAAAATAAGAAGATAAAAGTGTTAAAAAGAGCATAAAAGAATGGAGATGAAGAAAAGAAGAAAAGATGACAATGTCTATGCCAAGGATATTCAAAGAGACTATGTGATCTCTCATTTTGTATGATAACATTTATTTTGAGTTTGTGTTTGTAGTTATGAAGACAAGTGTGGAAAAGGCCAAGTATTAGGCCTCAAAATTGATGAAGAATTGGTCAAGAACACTACCCATCAAATGGAAAAAGAATGATAAAGAGAAAGAACCTCTTGAAGAAGACAAAGTGAAGGAAATTGAATGGATACTACATGATAAAAATGATGATAAAGAGTAATTATACTATGTATTGCCATGCATAGAAGCTAAAATAAAAGAGATGGTGCACCAAGAAGACAAGGAGGTCACCCATGAAGATATGAATGAAGAAACAAGCTTGCAGTAGTTGTCATTGGAGGTAAATGAATGCCTAAATGTTGATTTTGATTGCATATGTGATGGAGAAAAAGCTAATGTTTAGACTAAGGAAAAAAGTGATAAATGATAGCCCTAAAAAAGAGAACAAGGGCATGGATATGTATGGCCTAAGTGGCTGAAATGAACAGGTGAAGAGAAGAAATACGATAAACTCAAACAAGAGGTCAAGTAAGGAAAAAGTATAGGTGTAAATCACACACAATTATGGAGATAAAACACAAAAATAAAAGTACATCAAGTTGGCATGATAGATAACAAATATTTGAAGCATGAAAGAGGTGAAAAGAGAAACAAGTGGTAGCCAAAGAAGTTATAGGGAATAAAATGGGTGGTAAAACTCATGATTAAGGAGAAAACATCACCCGAGAATTAGGACTCAATTAATATTCATGAATTCCAATAGCCACGATGCATATCGATCTAGAGTTATGTAGGATGTAGAAAAGATAAAAAATGAAGGTAACAAAAAATAATGTGGAGTATTAATAGACAAAGTGTGTAATATTTTAGACATCAACTTGAATGAATACATGGGCAAAGTCCTAAATAGGGGACTAGAATTTTTTGTCAGACCTACTAAAATTTTGTATGAAGACATCATTGGCAATATTAAAGCTAAATTAATGGACCTACCTACTAAGGATGCTGAGGAGATGAGGATGGAATGTGCTCATACTCTAAATAAATCTAGGCCACTAGGATGCAATATCATGAAGGATGAAGTAACATCATTCAAGGAACTAAAAAAGAATGAAAATATAGTGATTGTCAAAGTAGATAAAGGAAACACAATTGTCATTTTAAACAAAGATGAATACAATATAAAAATGATGGAGCATCTCAATGAGAGCATTAGTTATAAAAGAATCCTTAAAAATCCCATGGAAAAAGTGTTGAAGGAGGTAAACAAGAAACTAAAAAATTCTTCTTTCTCAAATACTATTAAAAATAAAATCATGCCCAATGCTCCCATTGTCCCCTGAATATATGGTGCTCCAAAAATTCATAAGTAGGGGAATCCATTTAGGCCAATTATCAATATGAGAGGATCACCAACTTACAAATTATCATCCTTTTTAGTCAAAAATTAAAAAAATTGGTGGGACAAATAAACTCCTTTGTAAAATACTTTTCTAAATTTGTAACAAAGATCAAATAAGAGAAGTTAACAGACAAAGACATCCTGGTAAGCTTTGATGTAGTTTAATTATTTACAAATTTGTTTATTACTTAAGTTATTGAAATAGTTGGAAAAAATTCTCACAGGAAATTAAAACATTGGTCCAACTTTGCCTTGAATTTACATTTTTTACATTTAGAGGAGAATACTTTGAACAAGTGAAATGTGTGGCCATGGGATCCCCCTATCCCCGATGGTAGCCAATATGTATATGGAGAATTTTTAAAAAGAAGGTCTTCATTCTACCCTAAAAAAACCAAGATGGTGGCTTAGATTCGTAGATGATACCAATGTATGTTGGACATATGGTAGAGAGAATCTTGATTATTTTCTTCTACATCTTAATAGTAGATCATAATATATCTAGTTTACTATGGAGGTAGAGGAAGAAGTGGGTATCCTATTCTTGGATGTTTTGGTGGATAGGATACTTTATGGATCTTTATCTCATTAGTTATTTAGGAAGAAGACACATATAAATCTTGATTTGGGTAATAACTCACACCACTATCTCACCAAAAAAATGGTAGTTTTAAATACTTTGGCAATAAGAGATATGAGGGTGTCAGATAAAGACCATCTGGAATAGGAATTAGAACATTTAAAAATGGTCTTTCAAGCTAATGGATATGGAGATAGATAAATAAAAAATTAATTCAAATGGGCCATTACTCAATAAAGTAAAATAAAAAATAATTAAATAAATTAATATGATCAAATTAATCACATGGTAAAGCTAACTTACATACAAGGGCTCACAGATAAAATTGTTAGACCTTTAGCAAATATAGACATCAAGGTAGTATTCACTCCTCTTGAAAATATAATAAATATTATTGATATAGTGAAAGACATATAGGATTAAAAATTATAGGGAGGTTTCTACTCCATTCCTTGTTCATGTGGTAAGCAATATATAGAGGAGACATGCATATTGGTATAAATGTGATTAAAAGAGCATGGCAAAGACATTTTACATGAACAAATTTAGAAATTAGCATTAGTAGAGCACCATTTTAATTTTAAGCACTAAATTTGAATTAGAGACACAAAAATAATTGCTAAGGTGGATCAATGGAAATAATACAAAATAAAGGAAGTGCTTGAAATAGAAAAGACTCCTCAAAACTTGAATAAAGATGATAGGGTTTATTTTAAGTAAATCAGGGAAACCTCTAATACAATTAATGAAAAATAATAATTTAGAGGTAGGAATATGTAAATTCAAGAATTTAAGAAGATATTATTTATATTATAACCTCTCTTTGTGAAAATGAAATATTTTCTCATGATGATGGGTTCCATAGAAGGACCTGAAACATCGAGTTTTTCAAATTCTAGTGGAGTGTTTCTAGAAATTTCTTTTTCAAAAAGATTCATGAGGAAAAAAGCTATGAAAGAAGCATAAACAAGAGGAATAGGTACCATTTAATTTCATCTGAGTATGATGGAGACTAACATGACTTGGAAAATATGGAACATGCAATAAATAAGGAGTTATAATAGTTGGAACAATTCATAGAGATGGAAGATGCATGAACAAGGAAGCTAGATAAAGCCAAGAAGAGGACAAGAAAGAGTTTGGAAAGAAGAAAATAACTAGACAAGATGAATAGTAGTCAAGCAAATAGGAAATAACCTCAAAAGATAAATTATAAAGTAAGGAAGAAATTTGGAGGTTCAAGTTTTTTCCCTCCTAGGGAGTATGATGTCGGAGCATCAAGCCAATAAGCACTAATTTTGAGTTGTTGTCAATAAGGAGTCAAATGTAGTAAAATTTTGGTGTTAAGGTGTTTGAAGGACCTTATTAGGTCTATTTATGTCTTATGATTCCATTTTTATTCATTAGAGTGTGTTTTGTGGCTTCTAGGATTTTTCCATCCAAAACTAATAATTTGAAAATTCAAATATTATTATTAAGTCTAGAGTGATAAAAGCATGATACAAAGGTGTCCAAGAAGGAATTTTGGTACTAAGGGTCAAATATTTGTAATAATTTTTATAATACATATATATCCATATTCATAAGGTGAAGGGTTAACTTTAGACATGAGACCCAAAACCTCATGTAGAGGTAGTTATGGAAAAGAGGTGGGTGTAACCAACCCAAGAGCCTGCATTGGAAAGGAGAGGAAAAGTAATTTTTTAGAGGTTGGTGATGTTATAGAGGATTTATCTTAATAGCTCTACATCAAAATTCTAGGTGGAGAAGGGACCATAGGTGGTGGAGACATGGGGAATAAGTGGGAACCTTTTTATAAGGAAGACCTATGGTAGGAAGGGTAGTAGGTGAAGGAATGGTAATGAGGTGATCTTTGAGATGTTGTTGAAGGATGAAACAATGATTAGTGTGATGAGAATTACATTGGTGATAGAGACTATATACCTCTCCATATATGAGAATATATTTAGGTAATACTTTTGCAGGAGGTATAGTCTTGTCTATGGGTTGAGGAGTGGTGGGATGCAAGGTGTCAATATATTGACAAAAATTATGATAATGCATGGATAAATTATTATATGTATTGTGGAAGTAACATATACACTTGTTATTAGACTTTTTATAGGTTTACTAACAAAGGGATTGGAAATAAAATCCAAAAAAGGTTGGTGTATTAAATATTATCTAGTCTAATGACTAACAACTTTATGAATATCACAATATGGATGATCGACCCATTTGGTGGGCAAAGGAGCAAGCTACAATAAAGGGAACAAACCATCACCAAGGGAAGGTGGGGATGGTGGAGAGACTAGGTGAGACTTGATTAAAGGAGAAATAGGAGCCAGAACAAGAAGACACTTAGATAGAGAAGGAGTGGGAATATGATCTAAACTAGGCTTAATTGAGGGAGGGGAGGGAAGCACATAAGGCTGAAGGAAAGTCACAAACATCTAAGGGATAAGTTGGATAGATGGGTCTTGGTATCTATAAAAGTGATAGGAACTAGTCATAACATGATACATAAACATACTCCTATGAGGTTCTTCAGAAACTAGATGTGTGTAAACCATATCTACCCTGTGAACAAGAGAAAAAATGCTAAAGTTAGGAATTATATAGTGTAGACACCTAAAATTTTCCACCAATGGATTCATACTATACTTTATAATAATTCTTACGAACCATTGAAAATTTAACCTAAAAATAACTAAACATCTCAAAATTTGGCTTCATGACAAGCTATTTGGCCTATAGATTAATTAAATGGGGAAAATGCACATATACAATTATTTCAAATCTTGAAAATTAATAAAAATTCCTAAAAAAAAATTAATTAACATGTAAAACCTAATCAAATTCCCAAATTGAATTAAGATTAATTAATTAAATGAATTATCAAAAAGGAAATTCAAAAATCAAAGAATATCCTAGGAATTCATAATTAACTTTTGTGAGTTGTTAAATATCCTCAAATATCCCACCCATTCCTATTCATTGCTAGTCATGACCATTTGACACCTTTTAACTCTAATAGGATTAATTAACTCACTAAAGTAAGGTTTGAACCCATTCCAAGCTCTAACTGCACTCTAACTCACCTTAGGTTGGGATTAGTTACTAAACCTATAAATACAAGCCGAAAAGTCTTCATTTGGAGAGCTTGGAAATAGTAAGTTTATAATGTTGGTTTTATGACAAGATTGAAATATATAGATATATAATTCAAAAATTATTAATCACAAGCCAAGCCATCAAAGCCATGAAGATACATCAAGCAAGAATGAGCCAAACCATGGTGCCAAGGGGAGAAGGAGCCACACAACTCAATTTTCCAAGGACCTCTTGAGCATAAGCTAATCAATCCAAATGAAGAAATATCTTGGAGCATTCAAGGAAGGTAATAAAGGTTTTTTTTCTTTAATTTTAGTTATGCTTTGTCAAGTGGTTTTCTTCACTAAGATCCCCCCTTTGGTATAGGCAAGATAGTGTTATACATGTTAGTGTGTTTCTTTTAATTTTGTTTTCCATTGTGAAAATTAGCATATGGTCTAACCACACTTCTTGGATTCCTTGATCACATATAAGATGGAATGTGATGAGATATACAAAAATATTGAAGCAAAGAGTAATGATAAAGAATAATTTTAGCATATTGGGCTTGAACAAGACCTCTTAAGAATAGATCATGTAAGGTATAGCCATAATCATCATCAGGTGTATGAATATCAATGGCACAGGTAGGAATGACCTTCTCATCTAATGTGGTGTGATGAATGGAGTTCTAAGTCTTAGTTGAGATAATAGGTATATCATCACTATATGGTTGATAAGAACAAAAATTTAGAGAAGGTGAAAGTTGGGAAATGAGATGAGGTGAGATATTTGAGGTTTTGATCTTGAGATTGGTATTTTTAGGCTTATCATCATCTAAATATAGGAGGTTAGGTGGTATATTCCTGATGAGTTTGGGGTGACCATTATAACTTTATTTGAAGTTAATAGGAAAGTTAAACCATTGAGATTCACAAAATAGAATGCTTAGAAAGGGTTCAAGGGCTAGAATCTTGAATACACCATGTTTTAATAATTATTTGAAATTCCAAGGGTTAATGTCAGCTTGAATCATATAGATCAATCCATTATGAGTAAATTTAACATAGTGGGAAATGGAAGAGGCAACTAATCTCATGCTATCAGTTCATGGCCTACCAAGTAAAATGTTATAGGATAGGGGAAAGTTGAATATCATCACCTTCATTTGAATAGTGATAGGTGGGATGGTGATAGGGAGAAACACAACCTAAGGGAGGTATTTTCATTCGATCATATCCTTGACATAGTGTTTAATGTTAACTTAAGATTACATTAGGAATATCTAAGGTTTTTACTAAAATTAAGAGAGGCAACATAAGTGCCTGAACCCTCATAAATCAAGGAATGCTTAACTTGGATATCACCAATTTGGATACTAATAAAAATGGGAGGATCATCCGCATAAAGTAGAATCTTATTGGGGATCATAGAAGAAATGGGGAATTTGAGGGAAAGAGAAGTGTCCATTATTTCATCAACATGTATGGACATCTCTTTGCACTATTATAAAATGATATCTTATGATATAGATAATGTGGCTTCACATCCTACTAGGGGAGGATGAGCGATATTCATTTTGAACAAAAGATGCATAATATGATTACAACGAAGTGGATAAGTCTACACAAGTTTAAGAAATGGAATTTAAGATGGAAGATTAGTAAGTTCCATGATAGGATCCCACTCATCATAACCCATAAAGGGATTATTAGAAAGAGATGCATAGTGTTTAAATAGGTCCTCAGAAGGAAGATCCAAAGTGTATGTGAATTTATATTGATAATATCCATGAGGTTGAATTTTAAGGACAAGTTTGTTGATTATCTTGAGAAGATGGGATAGTTAATGCAGGTTTGGTTTGAGATAACTTTGAATACGTGTCAATATAAGTTTAAAAATTATTGGTTATGGGTAAATATATTGGAGGAGTGGTAAAAATGGTATGATAAGTGTTATCCAAGGGAGGTGTTGGAATTGGTTCATAAAAATATATAAGGTCTTCTTTGCCCAACTCTATTAAGTGAGTTGGGGAAGATTATTAGATAACATGAAAACTGAAAGATGATTGAAGAGTGTGGATGGTATGAGGATCAATGAAGGCAACCACCCTTTGCATATTATTCATATTGACCACATTCTCTTTAGGATTTGGGTCTATACAACTATCAACATTCTTGGTAGGAGTGGGCTTATCTTTAGTGTCTTGGTGATTCAAAAGAGGATCTTTGTAGATGGCCAAATAAACATTAACCTAGTTCAAATCTTGATATTTAGTTTGTGTTTTATGGGATTTGAAGGTAATGTCATACGCTTGTTAACATTTACAAATTATAAAATCATGGTCAAAATTAGGATCGAGAAGGAAATACATAGCCAAATTATGTAGTTGTCTACACATCTCATGAGAATGACCCCAACTGGCATGAAATCAATAAAATATATTAGGATTATACCAATATTTCATGGGATGAGTGGGATCAATCTCTTGTGGAAGGGGCCTTGGTACTCACTTTTGTAATTCTACTAAGGATAAATGTTTATGAACATTCATGTTATTTATTATGGCTAAATAAGGATTAGTGACGTGGTTATGAGGATAAGCTTGTTATGGAGCCTAATTGGGAATCATAGATTGAATAGTATGAATGGTATCATAAAAATCAATGATACTATCATTAGTAGCATGGATATTTTTTATTAACATAAGAGTACGCATAGAAGGTTGGGATGGCTCAAATTGATGCATAAGGAAATCTTAGTGCTTGGCTTGGTCAATGGCCTCTTCTAAAATGTGTGGAGAGAGAGAAAGTTCAAACCCGATAATGCAACTTGAGATAAAGAGAATTGGTAAATGGATGAAATAGGTTATCATCTACCATATTGTGTTCATGTTTGTTAGAAAAGGTCTTCCATCATTTCATGAAATCTTGTGAAATTTCTATCTCAATTTTATTACAATGAATAAAATGGGCCAAAGTATTTTAAAGGAGGTCATTAGTTTGAAAATCTTAGACTAGAGCATTAACTAAATCTTCCAAACTAGTGATGGAATGAGATTTGAATTGTTTATACTAATCTAAAGATAACCAAAGAGAGTTTTTTCTAATATCTTGGTAGCAAAAAAAGTATTTAACTTAACCCAATCTTTGTATATATTTCTAAATGTTTTTAAGTGGAGAGTAGGATAGGTTAGCCCAATTTAACTAATGGTAGGGGTGATACCTCTTATATCAATGGTATAAATTTGAGGTTTAAGAGGTTCATTTTGAAGGTGCTTGATTATATTGTTAACAATAGGAGGTTGAGGGATAAGATTACCATGGGAATCCCTAAGAGGAGGTGGTGGTGGGGGGAATTTTGGTTATGCATTCCCCATGGAACTTGTTGAGGGTTATTTTGAAGATGGATGAGCTGATTTTGCATTTGAATTATTTGGTTGGAATTATTAGCTTGGAAATCATTCATTTGATTAATATTTTTTAAGAGAATTTGATGTGTTGTAATGGTGTTATTTGCATTGTGTGAAGTATTGACATTGGTATTAGTGGCTTGGGTACCATTGTGAGTTGTAGCATGCATGATATTAGTGGCTTGAGAGGAGCTATTAGTAAGTGAGGTAATAGTAGCATGATTTTATTTTGTGGTAAAAGCTGAATTAGTAAAGTGATGAGAAGAAGAAACACTAGATGCATGATTACCATGGGTAACAAACTATGTGCTAGTGAAGGAATTGAGAAGAGCGAGTCTTAGAAGGGGCCCACTAGATATAAAACCTACCGTGTTAGTAGAGATACTAGGCATGGAGGTGGAAGAAATAAGAGAGGAAGATGTCATAGTATGATAAAGGGTCAAAAGATAAGGAAGAGGTTGAGAAGCAAAGAAGCTAGTGTCCCCAAATCCATGTGAGAATCTGGGAGAAGGTGAATGGGGTTAATCAGTTTGACCATTTATCATGAGATGGTAAATGGTAGAAGGATCTTGTCCTTAATGTTGAGGAAAATAATTGATGAAGAAGAGAATTTTTAGAGTATACTCTAGTTCAGGTTGATCTTCTAAGGAGAAGAGAGGGTTGAGAATTGAAGGAATGAGGAGGGGTCCCATAGTTTGTAGTGCAAGTGGATACATGCACATTACTTTCATATAGGGCAGAATCCACAAAATTATTATGGGAGAACCTATTAGGGTTGGTAAAGCTCATCATATCTATTAAATTCAAATCAATGTTGTCTTCAAATATGAATCTAATGATGAGGGATAAATATTTATAAATAAAGGAAAATAAGAAAAAAGGATACAGTGTCAACTAGGTCAACTATGTTCTACAATCTAAGAGGTAGATAAGGGTACAAATTTGTATAAGTTGAATCTATACTATAGATAGGGTATGCAACTAAGATGATAAGGATACAGGGTTGAACCAATTTACTTAGTACTCTAACTTGACTGGAAAAAAGGATACAAAGTTTTACAAGTCAAATCTATATTGCAGACTGAGAGATAAAGTAGGAAAAAAGAGATACACAATTATACAGGTTGACTATGTACTACTGATAGGGGAAAACATAGTCTATAAGAGATTGCACTGAACATAATGATAGTGTGATACAACATAAAAAAACATTATGAAATATAATTGAAGAAGGAAATGAAAGCAAGCACATAAACAATTGGATCAATGTGAGTGATTTAATTAGGGAAACAACACAAAATCTTGCACCGACACTGGCCAATGAAATTTTTTACAATTCAACACATAATGATCAGAGAGCAAGAAATCAATTGAAAATTAAATGACAACTAAATGGTCATCCTGAGTGTTATTAGATTATTAAAAATTGTTATTTTAAGTGTTATAGGAAAGTTATCTAAAAATTGGGAACTAGAAAGTAATCTATAGATGGTTTCAAAACATTTAGGCTAAAAGGGATCTATGTTGGCAATGGTACTGACTTAGTATTGGATCCTACCCCATCATTTCACAATCTTGTGGAAATAATGGTGTGGGGTGATTTGCCAATATATACCATTAACCACATATTTATACTTGGCCAAAAAACCAAGTCGACTTCCCCCTTGGTGATGAAATCCAAGTAGGTAGGCCTTGGGAAGACTAGTGTTGAATGCAGTTTGAATATTGTGTGATTTGGTAGTCTGTGAAAAAGATAAAAATAGTGAAACTAAATGTTAATTTTAAAAAAACACATATTTATACTATGTGAGTTACTCTAATAATGCAAATAATTGAAAATGAAATTGTTCATTACTTACTAGCAAATAGTTGTTAATTCCCAAATTTAGCTTGGCTAGAATTATTAGCTTGGAAAGCATTCATTTGATTAAGAGTTTGTAGGAAAAGTTGATGGGTTTAATTGGTGTTATTTACATTATGTGAAGCATTAACATTAGTATTAGTGTCTTGGGTACCACTATGAGTTTTAGCATGCATGTTAGTGGTTTGAGAAGAATTGTTGGTAAGTGAGGCACTAGTGGCATGACTTTATTGTGTGGCAAAAGATACATTAGTAGAGTGATTAGGAGAAACAACACTAGAGGCATGATTATCATGGGTAAAAAATGATGCACTAGTGGAGTAATTGAGAAGAGTGGGTCTTTAGAAGGGCCCTACTAGATTTATAACTTGCCATGTTAGTAGAGATACTAGGTATGGAGGTGGAGAAAATCAAAGAAGAAGATGTCATAGTATGAGAAGGGTTAAAAATATAAAGAAGATGTTGAGAAACAAATAAGCTAGTGTCCCCAAATCCATGTGAGAATGTGGGAGAAGGTGAATGGGGCTAATCAGTTTGACCACTTATCATGAGATGGTAAATGGTAAAAGGATATTTTCCTCAATGTTGAGGAAAATCATTGATGAAGAAGATAATTTTCAAAGTATACTCTAATTCAAGTTGATCTTCTAAGGACAAGAGAGGGTTTCAAAATAAAGAGGAATAAGGAGGGTCCCACAATATATAGTGCAAGTGGATACATGCACATTACTTTCATCTGGGGTATGAGCCATGAGATACTTATGGGAGAACCTATTAGGGTTGGTAAATCTCATCATATCTATTGAATTCAACTCAATGTTGACTTTAAATAGGAAGTTCATGATGAGGGATAAAGATTAAGAAAGACTAAGATAATATAAAGGTAAAGAGGTAGAAATGATACAGAGTTGACCAAGTTGACTGTGTTCTATAATCCAAGAGGTAGATAAGGGTAAAAAGTTGTACAAGTTGTTATATACTGTAGATAGGGTATGAAACTAAGATGATAAGGATACATGTTGAACTAGTTAATGTAGTACTACAACCTGACTAGAAAAAAAGATACAAAGTCATATAGGTCAACTCTATAATATATATTAGGAAATAAAGTAGGAAAAAAGGGATATACAGTCATATAGATTGACAATGTACTATTGACAAGGGAAAACATAGTCTATAAGAGACTGTATCAAATAGAATGATAGTGTGCTAAAATCATGTGATTCCATAAGGAAAATTATGCAGATGAATGCCACAAGTATGCATATGGATGATAGCTATATGATGATGACCATATTCATAATACTAATGGATACTAACAACATACTGATGGATGCCAAAAGTGATAAAAGTGGTTATGCATATATTGGTTACTCTATTTTGTAAATTATGATTTTTAAATAATTTTTATTAAATTAATAGGATTGAAAGAAGAATAATTATAAATTTATTTAATTATAATTATAGATTAAATATATTATTTTAAGACACACCATGGGTTGGGGTTTCCCACACATCATAGTAACACATCCACATCATGCCAATGAACGTTGATGTGATACGTTACATAGTTGTAAAGTGTGAGTAACCACAACATTGTATGCTCACAATGTTCCTTTGTGAAGAACACATGTCAAGCTTAATATTTATAGTGCCTCTCCCTTGGGAGAGGTTATATGGACATGCATTTGGGATAATTATCACACATACATAGATGCTACTAATGGTGGATGACCAGAGATCATAGGCATCCATTGATAATTTGCATATGGTAGATGCCATCACTATGCCATCCATCAACAATCCACAAGTGGTTGCCTACTTATCATGGGTGACAAGTGGATATAGGTGTATCATAAGTAGATGCCCATAATACATATGTGGATGCCCATAATATGTAGGTAGATGCCCATAACATGTAGGTAAATGCCCATAATACATAGGTAGATGCCCTTGCTATACCGTTTGCCAACAATTCTTAGGTAATTGCCTACTTATTATGGGAAGCTGTAGGCATATCATGGGTGGACACCTATAATATGCAGATGGATGCCCATAATACATAGGTGGATTCTTGTTATACATAAGTGGATGCCCATAACACATAAGTGAATGCCTATAATACATTAACAGATGCTCATAATATGCAAGTGGATGCTCTCAAAATACTAACGAGCATCCATAATGTATAGGTAGATGCCCACAACATACTAGTGTCTATAATATGCTGGTAGATGTCTTCAGACTATGGTTATACACATGTTTCCTTCATGCCTATGGGTGTCTATTGAAAACATGTGGGCATCCACCAATAAGATACAAAGGTCCATTGGTGGCCATCCTATGGGCACCTGCCTAGTGTCTTTAGGTTTACACTGCATAGAATCAATTTTTTGTCAGTGTCCACCTAACTGTATATGGTGAATTCATTAGGATTGGATTTCAAGGTACCAATGAACTACATTTATATGAGGAAATGTATATTCAAATGTAGGCAAACTTCTCAAAATTAACTTTGAACTCAAAAATTTAGATGATCCTACCCTATCAGCCTCTCTAAAAAAATTGCCAAATGTTGACTTCAAAAAATGGAAAATTCATAGATTAAAGAAAGTTTCACTGCTAAAAAAACCCTAAAGTGATCCAACTAGGAAAAATAACACAAAACCTTACATTGATGCTGGCCAATGTAATTTTTTATAATACAACACATAATGATAGAGAGAAATCAATCAATTAAAAATTAAATGCTAAGTGTTCATCTTGAGTTTAATTATATTATTAGAAAGTGTTGTTTTAAGTGTGATAGTAAAGTTGGATAAAAATATGGAAATGGAAAGCAATCTATGGATGGTTTTAGGACATTTAGGTTGAAAGGGATCTACGTTGGTAATGGTACTAGCTTGGGATTGGGGCCTACCACCTCAATTCACAATTCTAAAATGATAAGGGTGTGGGGTGATTTTCCAATATAAACCAATAACCATGTATTTATAGTTGGATAGAAAACCAAGTCAGCTTCCCCCCTTGGTGATGAAATCCAAGTAGGTAGGCCTTGAGAAGACAAGTGTGAATGTATTTTGAATATTGTGTGATTTTGTAGTGTGTGCACAAGAGAAAAATAGTGTACCTAAATGATAATTTGAAAAAACCACCTATTTATACTATGTGAGTTACTTTAAGCATGCAAACAATTGAAAATGAAAGTGTGAATTAATTACTAAAAAATAGTTGTTAATTCCCAAATTTAACTTGGTTAGCATTATTAGCTTAGAAAGTATTCATTTGATTAAGAGTTTGTAAGAGTATATAGGTTGGAATTGTGTTATTTTAATTATGTGAATCATTGACATTGGTATTAGTGGCTCGGGTACCACTGTGAGTATAGCATGTGTTCTATTAGTGGCTTGAGAGGAATTATTGTTAAGTGAGGCACGAGTAGCTTGATTTTATTATGTGGCAAAAGATACTCTAGTAGAGTGATGAGAAGAAGTAGAACTCAAGGCATGATTACCATGGGTAACAAATGATTTACTAGTGGAAGAATTGATAAGAGAGGGTCTTAGAAGGGGCCCACTAGACTTAGAGCTTTCCATGTTAGTAGAGATACGGTATGGAGGTGGAGGAAATCAGAGAAGAAGATGTCAAATATGAGAAGGGGTCAAAAGAGAAGGAAGTGGTTGAGAAGTAAAGAATATAGTGTCCCTAAATCCATGTGAAAATGTGGGAGAAGGTGAATGGGGATAATTGGTTTGACCACTTATCATGAGATGGTAAATGGTAGAAGTATATTTTCCTTGATGTTGAGGAAAATCATTGATGAAGAAGAGCATTTTTGGAGTATACTATAATTCAAGTTGCTCTTATAAGGAGAAGAGAAGGTTATGAATTGAAGAGGAATGAGGAGGGGTCCCATAGTTTATAGTATAAGTGGCTACATATACATTAATTTAATCTAGAATAAGAGCCATAAGATGATTATGGGAGAACCTATTAGGGTTGGTAAAGCTCATCATATCTGTTAAATGCAACTCAATGCTACTTTCAAATAGAAAGTTCATGATGAGGGATAAATATTATGGAAGACTAAGATAATGCAAACATAAAGAGGTAGAAAGGATATAAAGTTGATGAGGTTGACTATGTTCTATAATCCAAGAGGCAAATATAGGTACATAGTTATATAGATAGACTCTATACTATAGACATGATATGAAACTAAGATGATAAGGATATAGGGCCAAACTAGTTAATTGGTACTGTAACGTAACCAAAAAAAGGATACAGAGTCATACATGTCAACTCTATATTTAAAAATAAGAGATAAAGTAGGAAAAAATGGATACATAGTCATATAGGTTGACTATGTACTATTGACAAGGGAAAACATAGTCCATAATAGACTATACTAAATAGAATAACAATGTGCTAAAATAGGGAAAATTCATGCAATATAATTTAAGCAAGAAATGAAATCAAATGCACAAATAATTGGATCAATGTGAGTGATCTAATTGGGGAAAATAACACAAAACCTTACACCAATACTAACCAATGCAAGTTTTTACAATACAACATACAATGATCAGAGAACAAATAATTAACTAAAAATTAAATGCTAACTCAATGGTCATCTTGAGTGTTATTGGATTATTAGAAATTATTTTTTTAAGTGTGATAGGAAAGTTGGTTGGAAATAGGGAACTAGAAAACAATCTATGGATGGTTTTAGGACATTTAGGCTGAAATGGATCTGTGTTGGTAATAATATTAGCTTGGTATTGGGGCATACCCCCTCAATTCACAATCCCATATTAATAAGGGTGTGGGGTGATTTGATAATATATACCATTAACCACATATTTATACTTGGCTATAAAACCAAGTCAACTTCCCCCTTTGGGATGAAATCTAAGTAGGTAGGCCTTGGGAAGATAAGTGGTAAATTCATTTTGAATATTGTGTGATTTGGTAGTGTGTGCAAAAGAGAAAAAAAGTGTAACTAAATGGTAATTTGAAAAAACCACCTATTTAAACTATGTAAGTTACTCTAAGCATGCAAATAATTGAAAATGAAATTGTGAATTAATTACTAGTAAATGGTTGTTAATTCCCTAATTTAGAATAGTATAGAGTTATTGTAGATGACATTATATAAAAATAGTACATAATAGAGTTGACTGGGTATTTACTATTCTATGAAAGCAAAAGTCTTTAAGAATAGAGTTAAATAGTTTAACTCAATATTTTAGATAGAAGATAGGCTACAAAACTAAGTCAACTAAGTCAACTTAGTTTGTTATAGGGTTGTATTTTGAAGACTATTAACTTGCATAAAACACAACCAAAAGGAAAATTGAAATGACAAAGAGATAAAGAGAGGAACTTTGGTGGGTTGGAAGATGATTAGGATTAAAAATTTTGTGTTGAAATGCCTTGAATGTTGCTTTCAAAATTCTACAAACTAAATTAACTGGTTTGACCTAGTTCTACAAAAACCTGTGTAATGAAGAAGGATAAAATGACTAGGTTGACCTATTCAACCTAGTTTATTGATACAAATGTTGAAAGAGAGAATAAGATGACTAAGTTGACTTGTTAAACTTAGTTTCTTGATCTGAATCCTAGGAGAGAGAATAATATGATAGAGTCAACTTGTTCGACCCTATATGCTTATCTGGGACTGAAAAAGAGTATTATGTTGACTTGTTTATCTAGTAACCTATATTTGATGAAGAATTTTGATGTGATTATGTGTTAAACTTGTGCATAAAAAAATTGAACTATACCAACTAGTTCAATATAGTATCAAAAATATAGAAAAATAATAATATGATAGAAATGAAAATATGAAAGAAAACCTACAAGGGTTAGATTCACATCATGTTCTCCAAAATATATGAAACGTAAAATGCAGTAGATCTATAAATCAATCTTAACTCAAAGAAGATAAATGCTACTTATACTTACGATTGAGGATACATTAAATAATCAGGGTCATGTCCAAGATGGATCTACTAGACCTAGCCAAGGGATCTCTTACCACAAATAATATCACTAGAGAGGGTTCCAAAGCCTCTAATCAAGCAAAACTATGTAATAACCCTAATTAGGTCTTATGTTTTCATATTCACTAAAATAATAACAAGTAAAGTAAAATTTAATCTAGTGCTTACCAAATCTTGTGGCACAAATTAAGGATAATAAACATGAAAAGTAAACATCCATAAAAGACATATACTCATATCAATGTCTATGGAATCCTAATGAATGGAAGATAAGTACAAATGCATATCTACTCTTACAAAATGAGGAAAAAAGTTAGGAATACATACCTTTGAAGATAAACCTATCGAACCTCAATATCTTCCTTGGCCAAGGTGCTTCATAAGAGGTTGTGGTATGTAAGGATGATAATGATAAATAAAATCTAGGCTACATAACCTATCAATTCATCAAAAAGAATTATACTAGGACAAGATCCATATCTCTAAATAAAGTATGAAACCTTAAACTTGCTCCTCAAGTAAAATGGTGGATAAGTAGATGCACAATATATATTACTTATTCTCTTATTTTAAAAATGGAAAAATGAATGTGTTTATATAGGTAGATCTAACCCTAAACCCTTCTGAAATTTTAGGCTAATAATGTTGACCTAGTCGACCTAGTATGATAATTAACAAAAAAAAACTAGGTCATGCACTAGGTCGGCTAAGGGCCGACCTAGAACCTAATGAGTTTTGTCAATAAGAATACAAGGTTGATGGGGTCAACCATGTAACATAAACTACCAAAAAAGGATTTTAGGTTAGGGAAGGGATAATTAAGGTGGTAAAAGACTAGAGGATGGTGAAAAATAGGAGGCAAAGCTTAAAGAAATGTTTTTATGAGACAAATGTGTAGATAACAAGTGGCAAAAAGGGACAACAATCCTATGAAGCACCAATGGTGTTCCCACCCATTTCTTGATGTACCCCTTAAAGCATGAACTTAAATAAATTAAGACACAATAGGTTATTATAAATTAAAAATCATTAGTATTTGATAAATTTTGAAAATATTATGTGTATACAACCTCCACCATGCCCATCATGGAATTCCTCAAGCAAATTTTCTATTTAGTGTGGCTCTATGCACCTTAACATCATACCATTAATGTCCGTCTTTAAAAATACACCATTTACAAGGAGAAAAAGAATGGAATGAAATATAAAATACCTTCTCCTAGATACAATTAAGTTAGGAGGATAAAAACCATCTTGGAGGTACCTTACAAAGTCTTGAAACCATCTTGAAGATGATGTATGATCAATTGCAACTTCTTCATCATTTAGCATTAAAACTACCTACTTATTCTCTTGCAAATGTTTGGATAGGTATTCACATAATCCTTTGCCTCTAATCAGTTTAGTGACCTTTATTTCAATGTCATACTCCATCACTCTTATTTTCCAACCTACCATCTTCTGACTCATGTCCTTGTTTAACAAGAACTCCTTGATACTTGGATGAGTAATCATTAGATATATCTTTTTGTTAGATAACAAGTGTCTAAACTTATTAAGACATCTAATTATTAAAAGTACATGATTCTATACATAGGTGTACCTTGTCTCATATTCCTCCAAGCCTTGACTAAATAAAGCCATTGGCTACTCTAAATCTTATTGATTTTTTTGCATGAGTATACCTAAAATTGTGTCCACATTAGCATATGTATAAAAAGTTGGGATTAATGAGGTTAGGAGCACTAGATATTGCTTGTTTGATATATTCAAAACTCCTCATGCCATCTTTAGTCTAATTTAAGATCTGATTATTCTTAAGCATGGTGATAAGTGGCTTTTCCAAAGTTTCAAAATCATAAATTTATCTCCTTATAAAATTTATCTTACCTAGAAAACTTTTTAATGAATTATTATATTTAGGAAAAGATAAAAAAATTATGGAGTCTATCCTCTCAGGATCAATATTGAAACAAATCTTACCTTCATACTTTTTGCACTTATTGTCTCATTGACTGATCTAAATTTACCAGAACTACACTCTCCTCAGCTAGTTTTGGAGATAACTTGAGGGTTGAAAGATCATGAATAAGCATGTCTTTTTGCATTGAGATTAATAAGGAATACCACATGATCATTATTATATTATACCTATTCATATGATCAATAATACTAAAAGGAGTTCCACTCACCTTTAGATACACTCTTGGCACAATTGGATGATCTTGCACTTGTGGTACTTGATGAAATTTTCAAACTTCCATGTTCTAATTTTTTTGAGATGTTGGGACAAAAAAATAATTATTGAAACCTATAGGAATAATAAAAAGAATGATTGGAAAATGAACCACATTATTAGTCTCTTCAATTTATATTTTATTTTATCTATTTATAGATGCAACCACATTATTTGAAGTACAGAGTCACCAACCTAATTCAAGGCTACATGGTCATCAATTTACCAGTTTAAAAAGGTTGAATCTAGCTACCGTTATCCATGATTCAGCTTTTATTATTGTGCTATACCCTCATTATGTTGAATTTATTGAAGAAAAGCCTCTTTTTGAGTCATTTAAGGCATCATCATAGATTTATTGACTAAAGGAATAATTCTACATGTCATTCAAATTAGATGGATACCAACCTAAATCTAGAATCATATTATTTTAAGTTGTCACATGTACAATGGATTTAGATAAATAAATAAATTTAGGATCAACTATTGCATAAGGTTTGGCCTACATGATAGATTCTTGAGCTTGGTATGAAGGTATTTATTCTTTGAAACCTTGATAGGGAGGTATATTATCTCTAGAAGGTTGATAGGTAGACCGATTAGGTGCTTGGTAATGCCTATTATCTTGGTACTATTACCTTTTTAGCTAAATAATTTAATTCTAAAAAGATTACAATATTCCATTGAGTTCTCCAATCTTAGTTGATTGAATAGGAAGAGTTGAAACTTATGCCTAGGGGTCTATAATGGGAGCCATTAGAGGATTTTGAGGGGATAAAAATGTTTGTGTTTTTGGGAAAAAGGCATATGAGGTCTAGTGCCAACTTTCCAGCCTAAATCAAACTATTTTTTTGCTTTAATATCCACTTCATATGTATCTATAAGTGTAGTGCCACCCATAGAATAAATCATGACACTGATGTCTAAATTTAGATCTTTTTGATAATACAAAAATTCATACTCTAGAGATGGCCTAATCATAAGAGGTATCCTAATCCATGTATTTTGAAAGTTGAGGTTAAAGTCTATCATGAACTCATGGGAAGCCTTCTTTATGGTTGTGAGTTGTTCAACCAAGGATAGGTAGTTAGACATGTATTTAAACTGACTACAAAAGGCTACACCTAAGTCATCCCAAGAAGTAATAGAATTTAGAGGAAGGTTTTTATACCACTACAATAATTTTCCTTTGAAGGATGTAATAACCAATCAAATAGATACATTATCTTGGACAACATTATGGACAAAACAAAGGTTGGATACATCTTTTATGTGTTCAATAGGTGTAGTTTGATCTTCCCCTAAGAAAAAAGGAATGGTCTTAATACCTAAAGCTAGTATATCATCACACTAGGCAAGATTCAGTGGGCTTCCTTTATTGAATTAGAAAAACACTTGGTTCTTAGGTACAACTATTTGGATAGTGGGAATTTAATCATCTAGTATAATGGGCTAATTAGGATATTAAAAATATTTTATAGCATATGGGTTTGTATTTATAAATCTTTTATTTTTATATTAATGAGAAAGCAACTCAGTAATTCAAAAGGCATACATTTGCTTGATGATCTTGTGGTAACCTTTGGCATGAAAATCGTGTTAGCATGCTGCTATGAATCCTGTAACTTTAAGGAATCCTCTAGTTTAAAATATAATGAGTATCATCTGCTATTGAAAATACTTTTCTCCAATTCCAAACTTTAGCTATAATAAGGAATATTCATCTCACTAGGCATATAAAAAAATATTGTCAATCAGGAGTGTTACCCTTGTGAGAATGTGTGCTACTTACCACTCTTGTTAAAATGATGTAATATCTCCCAAGTGAGGGTGACTTTGAAAGGAATATAATACCCAAATAGAGGGATATCTCCCTTTATTCACTCACTAAAACTGATCCTAATCCTACTAACTACTAATTTTTTAGTAAGGAAAAGGGTGAAATGATACTGCTTACATTGGAATTGAAATGAAAACTTAGAATAAAGGTGATGCACAAATTTTTATGACCACTTTTGCTTGAAATTGGCATTATTAGGAAGGGAAGGAGCTTGCACACATTATATTCACTTTAGGTATATGACTTCTACAATAGTGGTTCATACAAAAGACTTGACAAACTCACTCTTTGCATGGAATAAATGAAAAGGTATTGAATTCACATCCAAAATTAAACTAATATTAAATCTATACACTTAGTATGACCTGTAGAAACTCAAATATACTTTAATAAGGTACAAAAACTAGATAATAGCATAGGAAAACTACTGATTCATAATGTTATATCAATGGAAATCACCATACACTTCACACAAAACCTAAAAATGGAGGAAAAGAGATTTTATTTCTTCAATAGGTGTAGTACAAAAATTTGGTATCCTTTTTTCATGGACAAAGAAAAATAGTGATAAAATAATTATAGAAAATAAAGTAAAAATAGAATGATATGATAGGGGAGACAAAGCAGCCCCAAAATAGGGATGAATATATTTGTACTCAAACCCTTCAAATTTCTATGTAGTGTTTCCTAAATTCTCTCTTTTCACTCTCTACCAAAAGTTGCATAGAGGTAGACTATAATTTATTAGAGAACTTGAAAAGGTCTTCATCATTTATTGGTCAAGATTGACCACTTTGAAGATGCCTAAATCCTTGCTTGCACACCCTATATAGTAACATCCTTGAAAATACATATTTAAGTTTTCATTAGTCCCTCCATTAAAACCTTATCCTAATCGATTTATGATGTCTCTCCACCTTAATTAGGTTGTTATAAATCTCCTTGAATAATCTTTGACCCTTTTAACTTGTTAGGCATAGGAGGGAAAGAAGGTATTGTTAGGAGGGATAGAGACTCTTTAAACCCCTTTTAATGTTATTTTCAATTTAAAATAACTTATTATTGACCTCCAAGTGGTGTGGAAGAGAGAAAAAACCTTTTTGAATCTACTTAATAATTTTTATGCCTTGAATTAGTTGATTATTCACTTGAACTCCTCCTTAAGCAATGTGGCATATGAAATAGAAAACTTAGCTTTGCTTTGAATCAAGAAAATTTCCTCCATGTATGTCTTTTAAAAATCATTATAGACTTGAATCAAGGCACGTAGATCTATCAAACCTTCCAAAATATGCAATTTTGTTCCATTTGCTTATTTTTTTACCTATTCCTATAACCCTAAAAATATGTAAAACTCTTTGTATAGAAGAGGGTATGGAATTTACTAGAAAAATAAACACATTTTTTAGGACCCAATATCCCCTTACAGTTCTAGTCCAAGATTTAGGATCTAAAGCTGAGTGGAAGTGTCTCATTTTCAACCATTTATCTCTCTAATTAGGCCTCTTGTGCCTATAAATAGATATTTGGTCCAAATGGCCACCCACACATGTGAAACATCCAAAAGTGCTTGATTAACTTTACCTCACCTAAAATCATGATCCATGTCAAATTTAAAGTTTTGAGGCCATGTGTAGATGGATAAACCATGAAATGGCCATTGGCAAGCCTAAATGCTTGTGGATGATTGAGAGGTAGTTTGAGATGTTTTTCAAGAAAATTGTAGGTTTTGGTGATTATAAATGATTTTTGAGACCTATAAAACCTTTATAAAACTCATTCCTTGATATTGAGCTTTATTATTGCACTCATAGGCCTTCATCTAGGCTTTTTGGCTTGTGAAACTAGAATTTTCTCACCTTTTGACCAAGTGGCCAACTTTTAGGGATATTATAACACTTTGAGATACCTATAGAATATTTTGGATGATATTGGAAATTTTTTCAAGCCCCTATAATAATTTTAAATGGTTTAAAGATCATTACATAACTTATACCTAAAAAACAAGCCTTAAATTGCATAGTTTACCTTATTTTGTATGATATTATACATGCACATGTGGATCAACACATTGAAATGGAGATAAATAAAGTTTTTAATGACATTATGATCATTTTTAGGTCATATAATTTCATTTTATGGTGTTAAGAAACACATTTTCTCGATCAGCTCACTGTGAGAGGTTTAAGAAGGGTTTAGAGGCTCCACTGGTCTTAACAATAATTCATAGAGTTAGGATGCCTAACCCCAAAAAAATGAAAAATACACTTATTAAAAAAAACCCCTCATAAAATCCAAATTCCACTTAGTATCATGCAACTAATCTTGCAAGTACCAAGCAAAACTATGTCCTCTTCAAGCTCCTTGAAATGTAAAATAAGGTTTTTTGAGTATCCAATCTTCTTATTGATAGTTCATATAGGTGTGGCCCAAGGACTAAATTAATTCCTAATGTTTTAATTAGGAGTTCCTCTCTAACACATTAATTAAAATTTAACTACCATGCAACCCTTTGGTGAAGTTCTAAGCTCTGCAAACTTGTTTCTTGAGCCGGTAGACTACTGTAAGAAGCTCGAGAAGGGTCCTTTTGGGTCTTAAGACTTCAAAAGAAATTTTAATATAAAATAAGGATATAAAAAATATTTAAATGATATATTTAATGACTCAAAATTATCCTCCATAATTATTTACCTTACAAAAGTTTTGAAACTTTGATTTTTCACCATTTAAGGGGTTTTAGGCAAACTGGGTTTGTTGACCCTAGAGGTCTATTCCTTGTGTTTCTATCTTCATCACTGGATCAAAAATTGATGGAGGTATTTATAATGTCATATAAACTATTTTTACTATCATACATCCAAATTTTAGTGATAAATATGTTCTTTTTACCTTGGTTTAAAATAATCTTGTAAGTCTCTACTAGACTGTGTCAACTTTGACTGAGCCTTATCCACTGAGTCTGATCTTCTTAAGCACTTCAAATGGAAATATATTCCTTAAATTTTTTATCTTAGATATAATTAAAATTATAATTTATAAAACTTATTACTATCAAAAGTGTGACCTCTGTCCACATTCTTACTCCTCTCACACAAGCTTTCTCATGCATTGTAGTACACATGCATGATTATAGCTTCACTAGACCTATGAGTATTATTTTGAGAGATATATTAATTTATATGATTCTTGTAACATTATATATATATCTTTAAAATTTAATATAAAATTATTTTTTCATTAAAAATTCAACTTCACCTTTGTACTTCACATCCATCTTCTTAAACTTAGAAATAATTTAAGCTCAATTAGGCTGACCTGTAGGTGGTAATTTTTAAGTGTCAAGGCTACATTTGGAGTTTGGGATATATTTTAAACTATTTAAGATTTAAAAATAATTTCATTATATTATTTATAACCTATTTTTTTCTCTTTAACCTTTTCCACCTTTCAATAATCCTCTCATATACAAGTACCCTTCCTTCTCTTGTTTAGCCTGTGACAAGCCTGTAGGGTTGAGCTGAGAGTTATTTGCCTTGAATGGAGAAGGTGAATAAAATTAGGAAATTGAATAGGTATACACAAAAATATATCACCTCTTAACACATTATGAAAGTGTGACACTTCAACTTCTTCCTCTTGCTTACTTATGTCCTCATGTGATCACATATAGGCCAGCCTAATTGACTATGATTGTAGACTTCAAATGTCAATTTGCCTTTCTATTGGTTACTAATATTATTATTTGTCCTTAATGGAGAATATTATAGTCATTATCTATACCTTAATCATCCATCAAATCCATCACATCCATCTTCTTGGCTTTCACACAAGTTCATATTACATAACAAGCTTGATTGACTAAGCTAAAATATCATGGATATAGGCACACATTTGGTGCTTGAATCTAGATGTAAAATTCCACTAAAATTACCTTATTTATCCAAATATGTCAAATTTTTATCATTGATATCATTTATAATTATTAATGAAAACCATTTGCCTCCATAACTTCAACATGATGCTTTCTTGAAATAGCCTTATTGAGTGACCGTTGTAGGTGTGTATTTTGCCCATTTTATGAACAAAATAAATGTATGTGACAAGGTTGGTAATATGAAAAACATGATGAAAAAACCCTCAATGAATCTCCCTCACCTTGAATCAACTTGGAAAATCATTAAATGTATGTCTTTATTCCATAAGTTTAATTATATAGAGAATTATTAGAGGTACTTCATGTTATTACACATTTATTTCATTTCCCTCATGACTCTTATGCTCATGTAATTTCCATATTTACCTCTACCTTATTCATTAAAGTCCATAGGAGAAATCTTAAACCATCAAGCCTATGAGTTATCTCTTGAGTCTTAAGAGAGAATTGTTTCTAATAAATAATATGAAATTAATAATTGAGATTAATCAAGCCTCTATATTTATTAATAATATGATAATATCATGTTTATCTCACTGAGATACTCTTACACATTAGAGGCTCATTAGACCTACAACTATACCTTGTTAAAGACACCATCTCACTCAAGCTATCTCAAGGAATACCCTCTTAAAGATGAAGGAAAATGAACATTTTATTTTCATGTAATAGGTTTATTATAAATAAAACATGAAATTGAGAATCCCTAAATATGAATACACTTAGTTGATATATCAAACATGCTTAAAAACTGCTGATTTTAACAATTAACATAGGTAACCAATTTCCTACCAAAAGACTATTTATAAATACAAAGTAACTAATGATTAAAACATGAAAAATCTCCTATTTTACCCTAAAAATAATACCAATATATCCATTTTTTCCATTTATTTTTGAAATTAATAAATGGAGGCAAACTTGGACCTTGTCTGGATGACTAGGACACAATGACCCCTTACACTCTTGGAAATTGTTCATAAATATGGGGGGATGAATATAGAAACCAATATAATTAAATTTAAGTTAATTAGGGTACCCATCATTTACCAATATATTTTGACCTTAATCTCTCTCTCCTAACTATATTGAGTAAAAACCGATGGCCTTCCTAAAGCTGTTAAGGAAGTTGATAAGAGAGATAAATCAATTTTTTGCATTTTGGCACTTGAAAATCCATTAAAACCATGGATTTGACCTTGAAATGAAAAATTAATGTCTTGAATATTCCTTGAGGCCAATTTTACCTTGAATATATGTATGGAAAACCTCAAAATAGGCCTTTTTGGCACTAAAATTACCATAACCACTTGAAAACCTTGATGAAACTGATGAAAAAAGTATTCATTAGACATTTTCATGTTTTAATAGGTACATCATGACCTTATTATGATATTATACTAATTTTATCATGTAAAACCTATTCCAAAAGTCATAAAGTGATCCAAAATGCGACCAACTAGGTTATGAAGTTAGTCAAGCATATCACCAACTAGTTTGATCAATTATAAAACATGACATCACCTTGACACAATCCATGAGGCCTATAAATATTATCTATACTCTTTTAAACACTTGAAACAACTTAAAATAGGTCAAAAGGTAATATACAAAACAACTCATCAAATTTAATGTAAACTTTACTAGTCAAGGTTTTAGATGACCATTTCAAAGACATTACAAGAAAAACATAATAACCAATAGGGAAAAAAACATGACAAGCAAAGTTTCAAATTATAGGGGTGACAATTTGACTTGTGAGGTTAAATTTGTTAACAGTTACATTTCCCACTTCATTAAAAATAATATTTGATGTATTAGCAAATGAATTACACAAAGTATCATCTAAGGAGTGATGCAAAACATTGATACTTTTTTGTAATTATTGACATTTTGCATTGTATTTTCCATACAATTGAACTTATTATTGTGCAAAATCAAACTATTCTTAGTGTGGTTCTACATTTTCTTCACACAATGGGTCCATCATTCAATTGTGTATCTATGATTATATAAATACCTTTTTTTAGGCAATGCAAGAGAATCTAATGAAAATTTAATATCAAAATCCTACATGCATAAATAGATATAAATACAAATACAAAAATTTAAATTTATTAATAAACATACTTGAGATAGCAACCAAAATGTCAAATCCCATTAGTGAGATACAAATTTGAATTAAACATGTGGTTTATGTGAAAATAGAGAGAAGGATTGATTGAAAAAATCTTCAAACCTATAAAATTTGATCAATAAGACATCTCTTCTTCGAGATAGCATTATTACAATTGTGTTGTTCTTATTTCTTGAATTATCTTTCAACCAAAGCTTTTGAGTTTTGGATCAGTGGTATTAGAGTGGTTTGTCTTAAGAGTGTATGATCCTAAGGACAAGGTCAGACTACAAGAAGATTGGGTGAAAAATATAAGATCCAATAGACTATCCACATGTTCACTCTAAATGACATCAAATTGTGGACAATACTGAGACATCTGATCTTTTAAAGGAAATGGAGAATGAAGCCCTCCAATAGTAGCAAACATAGATGCTACAGTAATTTGCCCAAATTCTCCAATAAATCTTGATGGGAAATTATGGCTCCTCATCTACACACCCACATCCTTTTAGTTCCCCAACACCCTTCAAGGTTCAAGTGAATTTTGATATCCCTACATTTGAAGGCAAAATTAATGCTGATGTAGTAGAAAATTGGTTGGATCAATTGTCTTCCTATTTTTCTATAAATAAATTCACTGATAAAGAGATCACTTTTGCTCTTTTGAAAGCATCATTGCCTATCAAAAATTGGTGGGAAGTGTACAAGAAGAGATTTAGTATGGATGATATTAGCCTTGAGGTGGAACCTACCTAGGATGATTTCATAGAAGTTGTAAAGGAAGAATACTACCCCATTGGAGCATATGATGATCTATATATAGAGTGGTAATGACTTCACCAAGGTAAGGAATAGTCTGTTCAAGATTACATTGACATTATTCATTCTCTTTCTACAAGATTGGGCATCTAATAAATTGAGAAACACAAGGTTCTCAAATATCATGGTGGAATATAATGGTATATATGTGGGGAGATGGAACTCTTCAATTTGGAAACCCTTGGTGAGGCATCTAAGTTTGAAGTGAAGATTGAGTAGAAGCATAAAAGAATGAATATGAAGAGTCAGCCTTTAAATTAGAAAAGTGACAAAGAAGGTTAAACATGAGGCCAAAATTGGAAGCAAAAAGAAGGGAAGACTGAGAAATAGTGTGATTACCACAAATCTATAACACACTCCAAAGAATAATGTCGAGCCATTAAGTCCTTGCTTTTTGAGTCACAATCCTCAACATCTAATGATCTACCTCATACACACTCTATATTCAAAGAGGATGAAGAAGATATTGTAGATATTGAGTTAGATGTCATAATTTCTTCATCATAGACTCATGAGGAGAGGCTAGATGAAAAGGAAAGGTTGTTTCACTCTAAGTTATGGGTGAAAGGTAAGCCTCTGCATTTCATTATTGATAGTGGGAGTCAAAAGAATTTAATCTTTGTTAATGTTGTGAAAATCCTAAATTTGTCCATGAAGCCTCACCCAAAGCCATACAATATTGGATGGTTGAGTCTAGGGAGAAACCTCTATGTCACCCACCAATGTCTTCTCTCATATGCAATAAAACCTTTCCAAGATGAGGTCTTATGTGATGTGGTCAATCTAGATATTTACGATGTACTCTTTGGTCAGCCATTCATGTATGATAAAAATGTCATATATGAATAAATAACTCAAATGATGGCCCTCACTCTTAGAAAATGATGCTATAGGGTACCAGAGGTACCACCTTCTACATCTATCTCCTTAATTAGTGCCAAGAAATTCATTCTCATGGTGGTCAAGCCACATAAATCCAAAAGGGCTAATGTTGCAACCCTAACTACATAAAAAACATAAAAACAAAAGAAAATATATACCAATATGAAGAAGTTCATAGCCTTCCATCCATAGACTAATGGTCAAATAAAAATGGTGAATAATCAGGCCCTACATAGCTCCACAAAGTACAACTCCACAAAGCACAGTCTATTCCAAGTATGTATTAGGTATCAAATCAAAAGATAATTACCACACTTGATGAAAAATATTTATGCAATGGGGACCATTTCTTTTCAAGGAGGGAGGAATGATCTAAGAAACATTTTAGGTGATAATTTAGGTGATGGTTCCACCCTAATTGGTGGTAGAACTTTTGAGAGCCATAACTTTTGAACCATAGCTCCGTTTGATTCCCTGTTTGAACCATTATAAATATAAGAATGAGGGGAATGATGTGAGATGGCACAAATATATACATGGTGGGTTTTGATCCCTGAAAACTAAATAGAAGTGCCCCAAATTTCAATTTTAGTAGTGAAGTCTAAAAATAGTAAGTTTTTAAAAATAGTAATTCCTTGAATTCTATGTTGTTGTGAGTCGTGAAAGTCAAACCACTTAATCTCCCTCAAAATTTGTGACCTTACACATCCTCCTCTTACCTTAAAAATGTGTATAAATGAAGATGCAACCCAAAAATAAATTAGACATCTCTTCTCAGAGATAGGCATATGTTTGAATCTGTAAATTTGATCAATAAGACATCTCTTCTCAGAGATAGTGTTATTAAAATTATGTTGTTCTTGTTTATTGAATTATGTTTCAACCAAAGCTTTTGAGTTTTGGATAGAAAATACAATGTAAGTTTTATAAGTTCAACAATGAAGTGAAGAAAAATAAAAGGGCATACACCCTTTTAGCTTTGTAAAGGGCTTATGCCATTTTTAAACCTCAAAGGGTGTATGCCATTTATAAAGGGAATATACCCTTTAGGCTCATGCACAAGCCTAAGCCTCAAAAAAATTTAAATAGGGAATACACCCTTTGCCAAATTTTTTTACAAAGTTTGGGGATGCATCTTTTTTATCCCCCAACTTTGTGCATTGACCCATCATCCCCATTTTATTTCTCAAGGATGTGGTTCACTTACTATCTTCTTTTGCTTACATGTCTGATCTTAATCTTTCAAACCCTCTCTACCAATTTATCCATTTTCCATTTCTAAAATATTTTTCTTCTTTTTCTTCTATAAATCCTTCTTAAATTAATTTTATGGTGATCCATTTTAATTATTTCTTTAATAATTTATATGGTTAAATTTTATAAATTGATTATCACAAGAGCAAGGACTCATGTGTTATGGTGAAGTGTTTCATTTTTTTAAATAATTTATAATGTTGAATTTTAAAAACAAGTTTTCTTCATAAGTAACTGATTATAATATTTTTCAAAAGGTGTTTTTCACAACTACACTTTAGATGAAAAATATATTTTCCTTATATAATTTAGTAATGCATGGTAATTTGGGAAGTTGCATTTCATTTTAGATGTAAATTTTAGACTATACTTCCTTTAATGGTTTTTAACCCCTTTGAAAATATTGTAGAGATAAAATTTAAAAATTGACTACAACTATTATTTTTTTAGATGGTCTTATGTGTTCAATTAGAACTTAATGAAAAACATTTTAAAATATAACCTTATCTATCGATGTAGACCCAATTATTATTTTGGAAAGGATTTTGATTTGTTGATAGTGGTGGAGGTTTACAAGATTGTAGTGCCTATTCCATATTATTTACATTATTTTTATTATAAATAGTATTTTTATTAAGACTAATTGTTTTCTCATAAAATAAAAAGTGTTTATTTTTTATCCCCATATTGAAAACATTGTATCAAAATGATAATCATCTAGAAAACCATTTGATAGAAAAGATGCTAAGGAATGTTTTTACATAATTTTTTTAATTATTTTGAGGATTTCCCCTCCATGAGACCAATAATTTTTCAATAAAAAGTCATTGAGTATTTTTGGTATTACCCCATGATGATATCGCTGGGTATAAAGGTTGAAAATCTATTTAGATTTCCTTTTAATATGCACAAAATTAGCATTCTCAAATCCTTCAATTATTTGGAGGCCATGATGGATCCCAAAATCCATACTTTAAATTTATTATTTTTGACCATATTGCTTAAAGAGTTTGAGTCACATTCACAATAAATTTTTCTATTTTTCATCTCAGAATTTGAATTCCTCTCAAGATAACATAGACATGGTTTAGATCATATAATTTGTGTTGTACCCAACATTACCCCTTTTCTATTAAAATAAAATGGGAACCCACTTTTAATTTTATTTGGACCTATTTGTTAAGTTTTCCTCTTCATTCTATGGGAGTTTTATCAGATTGATCCTTAATCTCAATACTCAAAAGTATAAACAATGGTATTTTACATTTTGGACTAACTTCTTAATGTCTTTTAGGAGTTTTATACTGAAGCACATTTTGGGTTTTGGTGATTCAAAAATTATTAAGTTAAAAATTTCTTCATCAAATGTTTTGTTCAAAATTTTTGTTTGAAGAAATTATTCTTGACTTGTGTTTAGAGATTGTGTTTGAGACTTGTTCATCAAAACTTTTTTTTGTGACTTGTTCAAGGTTTCCCTTATTCATAGTTGGTTTTATTTATAAATCCTTCAAGATTTTGGTCATCAGGGTTTGTGTTTGAAGGTTATGTTCAAACATTTTGTTTAAATGCTATTTTAAAGGATTTAGTTTTTAAACATTTTGTTCAAGGTTTGTGTTCAAAGATTTCATTTCACAAGAATTGTTGGCTTGATACCAACATGAAACACAACTCTCAACTACCAAAATCCTATTATAATTAGCCAATAAAGTGAAACTACTTCATGAAACTTGACCAAAATATGCAAAAGACATGGCTTCCCTACCAATTAAACAAACAAGTTTTGAATTGTGCAGGTAAAGAAAATTTATGAACATTGGGCATTAAAAGTGCATTAACTAGAATTGAATGTAAAAGATATATCAACTTATGGATATTGACATATTCATTGATCACAAGTAAATTATGATATCACTTATTACTCTATGAATAAATCCTTATCCAACTATGAATCAACCACAAAGAAGCAACCAGTAGAAAGGAATTTCCAAAGTCCAAGACACTAAATTTAAGTAAACCAGATAGTAAGTAATAGCTTCATCATCTCAATTTTTAGAGGAGTGCTTCCACCATACCAATTTTTCATTAAGGATTCCATAGAATATATAGATATTGTGTTTGACACTATAATATTCAATGATAGATATGGCAAATAATTAAAACTATGAGATGTCATTGATGAGGTCAACACATTTTCTCATGAAGGAGATCTATCACCTACACAACAAGAATTGGTGGTAGACCTACCCTCTCTCAAGAGATAAGGATTATACTTCAATGTAGCCAAGCCTAAGGTTATGTTATGTATCAAAATATTGTGGGACATGTTTTTTATGGCAAGGTGAAAAATTACATCTTTCTACATCACATGGATCAAAAGATGGTCATGGATTACATCTTAGGTGATGATTTCCAAAGATAGTTATCTTTGACAATTCCATATGTAATATTCAACATGTATAAAGAGGTAGCATGGAATAAGAATAATTCAACTGATAAAACTCTGAGTGGATGGATTATTCCTAGGGAATCTATGGTCTTGAAGGGAAAGGACCCCATACCCATTAGCAAATTTAGAATAAGGGTCCACATCAGGATGACCCTATTGAATAGACTATATGGATTGAAAAGTATCTATTTTATTCACCTGGATTGGGTACCACTTGTGGACATGATAATGACATTCAACATGACATTTTCCATACGGGAGATTATTAGCTTTAAGATAAAGGAACAAGTTCTACATAAAGGCAAAAGTTCCAATTCAGAAGTCCAATTTTATATCATGTCATACCTCCTCATTATAGTAATATGAACTATATATAGGGATTATGAGGAGATTTAGAGCCTAGCTACTATTTTCATAAATAATTGCATCTATGATTACTTTTCATTCATGCACATATATGCATACACAAAACATATCAACCAAATTTTAGAGGATGTATATCCTTAGGTATGGCAGGCTATCCATGAGGCCCCACTACCCAAAATATCTTAGAGTATAACAAATACTTTGGAACCTTGGGGTGACCATTGGATATACCTATATTATACAGTGATTATGGTCACTAGTAATAAGGTCAACCCCTTATGCCTCCCCAAGTACATTCCTAATAAAATTGTAGAGTAAGAGATTGCATTCTAGCTTTGGTGGAGTGTAGAATATTTGGTAAATAAGAAGAAAAGCATGTTCTATAGGTCCCATATGATCATAGGTCGAATGTGCTATATAAATAAAAGACATTTTAGGGATGTGGGAAATAAAAATAAGTACTATCGGTTGGATACCTTACTTCATAGAGATTAGGACACTCATGGTCAAATTCAAAAACATATCTAGGGATTTGGTATTCCATACCAGCACATTCCCTATGACCATGATTTTTTGTTCTTAAATACAAAAGATGATACCTAAGTCATGAAAAGGGCACAAATTATGAGGATGAAAGAAATTTTTTTGAAGATAATCCAAGGAGAACCTTAAATTTAAATTTAAGAGATACATACAAGGCTTCCACCCCTTGGAGGATGGACTACTTTATAATTTTGGGTCAACAAACCCCTGTAATCAATAGAAGAACAAGGAGAGCCTTCTCAAGAAGCTCCCCAAGTATTGAAGGCTATTAAGATAGAGCCTAGTGTGAGTGAAATTGAGTATATAGGAGATCAAAAGGATCTAATTTACTTGGATTCCTCTAATTTAGAATGTTGAGATCACCCAACTACACTACCACTACATAAATCTACAAATAAAGAGGTTATTACTACCTCAATTCAGTGAGCCTCCTCCCTAGGTAAGAAGTATACAATCTACTACAAGAGTTATCCAATGGATTCTCCCCTTTAGGAAGAACAAATAATTAGGGCAGTACCCATTTATTTAATACTTAAATTCCCTTGCTAAAAATCATAAGGATCATATGGTAACATTGCATGAGGGGAATGAAATGGATAAGAAGGAACTTGAGTATGAACTAAAACAAATAAAGGAGTAGCAATAAGCAGTCCATATCCCTCAAGGAATTGAGACTGAAGTTCAATAGGTTGCATCAAAGCTATATAATATTAATGAAGTAATTGATACAATGAGGGAAAAATTATCTCCCAACATAACCCAAACTCATCAATTATTTAATTCTTTGAAATAGAATAAGGACAAATTTAAGTTATTGATTATTTATACTACCAATAAGGCATATAGCCATGTTGATTTAATAACACCATTGGAGGATTCAAATTCCCTTAACTTGGTATTAATTATAAGTTAGGAGGATAGAGAGTGGATCAAAATAGCTGGGGCAATAATACCCAAGTATCAGGAATATGAAACTCTCTTTTTGTAAATCTTAGAAGAACTAACGTTATCTAAGGCAAGAGACACTACCAAAAAGCTTATTAATAGTATCAATTTTGATCAACTCCTTCAGGTAGCATCTCAAAATTTCAAATAGAGCCTTTACGTATTATCACTTAGAGACACTGAATCCAAGTTGAGTTTTTCTAGGAAGAAGGTGATGAAAGTATAAAATTTTAAGATCAACTTTCAGAACATAAAGGAGCATGACAAGCTCCTCGAGCAAGTAAATAGGGTTTATATGACCTCATTATTCAACTTAGAAATGATCAAATAAAAACATGATGGAAGATGCCAATGTTATCTTGAGTTGGAAGTGAAGAAGAAGATTGATGCTACAACTTCTAGTTTAGCACTAATATCTATAGAAATAACTCCAACAACAACCAAATCCATGTAAACTTCCATCCAATCTTAGTTTAAAGGATAATTTTGTGCACATAAATATAAGGGAATTAATTTTTGTACTCATAGTCTACTTTTTTTGCAACTTGAATATGAAAGTTGTCTGAATTATTTGTAAGCATGCACATGTTGCATCACAATCTAAAGGCTAACTTTATTTTGACAATTATGAGTTAACTATGAATATGTATACTTTTAGTTTTGAAACTAAAATAAGAAATGAGGTTTTAATTATTCCATGTAATTATAATTTTTCATGCACTTGGAGGATGAAGTGATCCCTCCACAAGTCTATATGTATGTCTATAACCCTCATTGTTAAAGGGTTTAAAAAACCAATACATGAAGAAGTCAATTTTGATTCTCATGCATGTATTGGTACATTTTATTTCCAAAATTTATGTAATCAAGTTTTATCTTTTTAGCTGTTTGATTCAATAATTTGAAGTTTACAATATCTATGAAGAATTCCATTTTTTATAATTAATATACCGATTTTAGATGTGCAATGGCTAGTGAAGAGTTAGCAATAATTATTTATAATATGTAAATAGGTTAAATATCTCATCTTTCTAAGTCTGTAGAGGTTTTTTCTATGATATAGTATTCTATGTGTGTGTCATATCTACCTTAGATGCCTCCTAGATCTGATTCATAATGTTATAAGTATGGGTTTGTAGAAGCTACTCCAAAAGGAATAACCTTTAACTAAGATATTTGAGTTCCCTATATTAAACTATCCCAAACCACTTGATTGTGTTTTTATGCATGTGTGTAGTAGTTTCTAGTAGTAAACATCAATTCTAAAAAAAACTTTTCCATAAAGGATCTAGCCTAAAAGGTAAATTCTTAAAGTCATAGATCCCTTCTTTTTTTATCTACCTTTTCCCTCTTTTTGGAGTTTATTTATGAGATATAGCCACTTTCGATTAGTATCCACCCATACACCAACTCACCTAAGTTTTAACTTTATTTTAGATATCATACATTAATACATAGTCCTAGTTAATAACCTGCATGCTTTGCCAACTATTCCATCACTTGGTTGTTCAATCGTATACCTACAACTTGTGCCCTAGAGTGGAGTTTACTTCCATTGTGATCCTAAAACATTAGAGACTACCTCATTTAAAGTGGTGTGCATAAAAACCACATAAACATTATTTATGGAAATGTAAGGAGGGCCTTGAGACTTTATAGTAAAAGAGGTTAATCCCTACATTTAGTTGCACTAGATTTACCAAGGAGAGTGACCAGATCTAGAGCTCTAGCTAGTCTTCTAGTCTCACCTTTATCTAATCATAGAAGTCCTATATTTGTACCAACTTCCCCTATCAATAATAGATCAAGAACACCTTTATAATTGAGGAACACTCCCCTTGTTAATCATGTAACGAACCACTACACCAAAACCTTGAGGTGTTAGTGAAATCCACCCATCAAGATCATAACATCCCACCATGCTTTCAAAGCCCAGACTCTGGGCTACATTTGTGCCTATACCACCAAGATTCCCTATGTGTAAAAGCCCTAGATGAATACTGCCATGCTGGAATAGCCACCTGCTTTGTGACTTAAACTCGAGTAGAGGCTCTGATACCACATGTAATGAACCATTACACTAAAACCTTGAGGTGTTAGTGAAATCCACCCATCAGGATCATAACAAATCATCCTATGGCTCAACCACCTTAGTTGGTCATATCTTCTAATACCATCCTAGGGGATGTGCTTGACCAACCAAAGAATCTAAAGAAGTATCTACCATCCTTCTCTCCTTTAGGAGGAAGAATGATAGAAGAACACATCAAGTCTTTCAAAGCTACATTGAGATTGATGAATGTTTTTAATAAATATGTTGTATGTAGACTTTTTCCTTTCACACTAATGAATGATACTTATGATTGGTACCTCAATATGCAAGATAATTTCATTAATTCTTTGAATGAGTGTCAAACTATTTTTGTTACATAGTTTGGGCATGTCACTAGCCCCAATTTGATAAACCAACACTTTACTAACATGAATAGGTATCCCAATTAACTAATATGAGCCTTCATTGAAATATTTTAGAAGATGTATACCTGGTTAAGCCCAATATATAAACCAATAGAAGTGTTGGCATTATAAATGTATAAGAATGCTCTAGATCTAATTATTTTAGTTTTCTTGAGAAGGGTTTCTACTATCAACACTTTGGCATTGCATTATGAAGAGGCTATCAAAATTTATAGATAGGTTAATCCTCAAGTACCTATCACACCTAGTATCAATATCAATCTCCTAGCTTTGAATCCTATTCCACATGTAAAGCATAACATGCCCACATTTAATTAAAATCAACTATACACACTACCTCTTTTGACATTGTTGTCACATGCAAATTATAGTTTCTTAAACAACCATACACATAGAAATGGTTACCAATAGAACAAACATCTAAATACATCCTTGACTATAGTTTCTTAGGGTATGGATTTTACTAAATCAGAGTTGGATGCCATATAAAAAATGGTCCAAAAATTAAGAAATGATTTTCTTATCATGCAAATAAAGATAGGCAATGCTAATGGCCTAAATAAAAATTAGAATTCTAGGTTCCAAATGTATAATAGACCCTTCAATAAGCCTAAAAATAATATAAAGTAGTCCAACAAGCCTTAAAAAATCAATATAGTAGAGACAACCTTGTCCAACTAGTGTAGAATCCATAATACATCTCAACATGGTGAACTTGAGTATGTTGATTTTTATGTAGATTTTGAGATCTTTCAAAGAGAGTTAGTTAGGCAAGATTTGATGCATAACCCACCAAATTTCTATCCTACCCATAGCTCTTCAAGAAATACCATGTGTTTTGAGACTCATGAGTTTCCTTTCTTGAGTGAAGATGATAACATACCAAAGGACAACACTAATGAGATCCATGCCTTCCAAAAATATTAGAAAGGTGGTTATAACCTAAATAACAAGCAACCCTTCACAACATCTACTCCTCTAAATAGTAAAACTATTCCACCTAATCTTAAAGATGATTATAATCCACCTAACCCAAAAGGGAATGATTAGCCTTAGAATAAGGAGGAACAAAATAGAGGGGGTATAACATTATTGAGGACATGAATAAAATAAAGGCAAACATCACGCTTCATGAATTGGCCTAGATTATTGAATAGAAAGAAATCCTATGGACATCTATCATAGGGAAGGCCCCTGTAGAAAAGACAAAAGTTCCTACAGATAAAAAAAGGCCTCTAACACTAATTTCATATATAAAATCAAGCTAGAGGTTCCACATTTTTTGCTAACCATTAGGGCATTTGATAAAAATATTCACAATTGTTTAGTTGATTCTAGAGATTCATCCATGGTGATTCCTAATTCTATTTGTCAAAATCTTATCCTAATTCCAAGCCTGTTAAAGAGAATAGTCTCACATTTAGATAAAATAGTAGTACTAGTGATTAGAGAGCTAACTAATATACATATCTAAGTAGCATCTGAGCCATGAGTATAGATGATTATCAACATCATTATAGTAGACATACTTGAAGGCTATGGACTATTATTAAGTAGAGATTGGTCTAAGACACTTAATGGATATCTATCAATAGATTTATCTCAAATTTAGCTACCATGGAAAGGTCTTCCAAACCAAATCTATATTGATTGAGAACCAAATATGAAGTATTTTATCACAACTTACAATGTCAAGAATAAAGAGGTAAGTTATGAATCTCATAGCCTTGGTATTTATACTTTCACCAGATGAAATGAAATCCAAGAATTATAATCCTAGTGCCCTACCCAATTATGGAATTTCTCCTTTAATAACACCAAATCAAAAATGGATCAGGTGTAAGAATTGATTAATTCAAAAGGAAAGAAGTTCTTGGTAGCATATAGATTGTAATTCCCTTGCACCAATAATAGAGCTAGATATGAAGCATTGATTTTGGGATTGTACTTTGCACTAAAAAATAATGTCAAGCAGTTGTTGGTATATGATAATTCAAAGGTGGTAATAAATTAGGTTAAGAATAAATATAAGTGTAAGTTATCATATCTAAAAATATATAATAATAGAGCATGGGATTTGATTTAATCCATTGAGGCTTTAAATATAATGGTTATTCCCAAGGAACAAAACCAAGATGTGGATTCACTAGTTGTGTCAATTGCTAATTTGGAGCCTCTCTAAGAATACTAAGTAAATAGATTATTTATTGAGTGATTACCTTATCCTTATATTCTTGACAACATAGATAATTTCCAAGTTTTATATGATGACCAAAAAATCATCTATTTTCTAACCAATTCAGGACAATTTGAGTCCTAAATCATTGATGATAAAGACGTTAGTTATCTCTACTAAGAGGAGTTAGGCAAGGAAGGTGTCATATAGATCAAAGAAAATTATCTTTCATTTGGAATGGTCTCCTTAGAAATAGCATTTGATATATATCCTCAAGATAAATAGGAGCTACAACCCAAGGTTAGTGAGTTTGACTTCAAAAGGGAGAATTTGGGGGATGAAAGTAGACCATGCTATGTCAACTTTGGCCTTAGTTATACTCCAAAAGAAAGGAAAAGGGTAAAATATTTACTCACCTAATACAAATATGTTATTGCATGGATGTATGAGGATTTTAAGGTTTATGACCCAATGGTCATCACCCATACAATTCCATTGAAACTAGACCATAATACATTTAGACTAAGATAAAGAGTAGTGAACCCTATCCTAGAACCTCTCATTTAAAGATAAGTAGAAAAAACTATTAAGTGCAAAGATAGTCTTCCCAATTAGGCATTATACCTAGGTGGCTAATATAGTCCCAATTATAAATAAGAATGGAGAAATTAAATCATGTGTTTATTTTAAAAACTTGAATACAACTTTTGAGAAGGACAACTATCCACTACCCTCCTTGGATGAGGTTATTCAGATAGTCAATAGCTCTGAAATGATGTCCTTCTTGGATGGATTTTTTGGTTATAATTAAGTGTTGGTATAATCATAGGATAGAATGAAAACTGCATCTACCACAAAGTGGGTTACATATGCATACAAGAGGATGTCTTTTAGCCTAATTAACACAAGAGCCAACTTTCAACAAGTAATGGATCACGCATTTCAAGGATTAATAGGTAAATGTATAATCATCTATATGGATGACCTCAATGTTTTCTCTAAGAGCATAAATGATCATGTAGACCATTTTTAGTCAAACTTTAAAAGATGTAGAAGGTTTGACATCTCGTTGAACCCAATGAAGAAAAAATTTGGAGTTACTACATGTAAGATTTTGGGACATATCATTACCAAATAAGGGATCATCATTGATCTAGATATAATCCAATGTATTTAAAATATTGTCATACTAAACAACAAAAAGGAGCTCAAGTCTTTATTCGAGAAAATAAATTTTGTAAGAAAGTTCATCTTAGGATTTAAAAAAATTGTGAGATCCCTAAATGCAATGCTTAAACAAGATGCTAAAGTATAATGGACATCCAAGGTCAAATAGTCTTTTAAAGACATAAAATATTCTATATCTCAGGCCCTAGTACTAATTAGTCTAAATTTCACAAAGGATTTTTACTGATACTCATTTACTTTAGAACATACAATTGATACTGTCCTAATGCAAAAGAAAGATTAGACTAATCATCTCATTACATTCATGAGCATGAATTTTAAGGATGTAAAACTTAGGTACTCCATGATCAATAAGCAAAACTTTGATCTTGTGAAAGTAGTGAAGAAATTCTACTACTACATACTAAGAAATAAGACTATTGTTATCATGTTTGACCTAGATATCAAGCTTACCTTAACACAAAATGAATTGGGAGAACACAGAGGTAAATAGATGGAAAATTGTTAGGAATTTGATATAGAAATCAAGCATGTTAAAATCATCTAGGGTCAAGGCATCATCCAACTCATGATTGAGTTTGACCCATGCATTACTATTGAAGAGGTTTGTGAGGCCCAGGTGTCCAAATGGAAATGTTATACTACCATAATTAAATATTTGCTTATAGTTACTTGTCCCTAAGAACTCAATTGAGAACAAAGGAGAGCTTTGAGGCTCAAAGCCACTCACTACATTATTAATAAAGGAGTTATTATACCTTATATGTGTATTAATTGAAGAAGGTCAATATATTTTGGAAAACCTAGACCAAAATATAGGAAGTGGTCATCCATCTGGGAACACCATAACTCATAAAATATTGAGAATGGGATATTACTAGCCAAAAATCTTCAAGGAAACCTATGCCCATGTAAGTACATGTCATGAGTTCTAAGCTTTAGAAAAAATAAGTACATGCAACAATGTGATTGTAACTTATTATTGAGGGAAGGCCATTTTCCCAATGGGGGTTAGACTTCACTAGAATCATTAACACAAACTTTTTAGTAGGTCCTAAGTTTGTCCTCACTACTAAAGACTACTACACTTGATGTACTAAGGTAGTGGCCATTAAGCATTTCAAAACACTAGATGTGATTCACTTCTTAGAAGGACACATCACAACTAGATTCAACACTCCCATCTCTTTAGTTTATGATAATGGGCCAATGTTCATATTAGTTAAATTCACTAAATGGGCCTATGATAATTAGATCACCATTAGGTCATCTTTTAACCACTATCCTCAGGGAAATGGATTATTTGAATAGAATAATAAGAACTTAATAGGTTCCATTAAGAAATCAACTGGGGATAATCCTAGGGAATGGCATAATATACTTAAGTATGTGCTATGGGTAAAATGAATAAGATATAAGCATGCCCTCAAGGCCTAATCCTATCTATTGGTGTATAGGCAATGACCAGTATTACCAATCATTTTAAAGTTTCAAACCTATCAACTCATGTAGGAATATATGGAACCAAATAACAAAGTAAAATCTTGATTACTAGATATAATAGAAATGGAAGACTCAAGGACTGAGGCCTTATAGATTTTTAGTAAACATCAAGATGTAGTCAAGAGATGGTTAGACAAAAGGGAAAAATTCAATTCATTTAAGATCTTTGATCTAGTGCTTTTATGGGATAAATCCCATGAAAAGAAAGGATAGTATGATAAGTTTTCCCCACTATGGATTGGACCATATCAGATTTTAAAGATCATGGGAAATAATGCATTTCATTTAAGGGACCTTCAAGGTGATGAACTTATAGATCCAATCAATGGGTAGGTTTTGAAATATTACTTCATAGAAGTACCATTTGAAGTTGCCCCCAAGTGATGAAGAAAGAGTGGTAGAGGTAGAAGTAGTTTAGTTTTCATGCTTTCTAGTTTAAACATTTTCTTAGTTTATAATTTAGTTTTCCTATTTTCTAGTTTAGTTTTCATGCTTTTTAATTTAGATATTTTCCTAGTTTTTAGGTTAGACATTTTTTTGTTTCTGATGAAAATCTAATTGGTTCATCCTGACACGATCGAACTAACATCCTACCAAGTTCCTATTCATGCTTAAATTGATATATGGGAAAGGGAAACTATAAAGGGACTCACAATTTGGTGTTTGTTCACAAGCCTATTATGCTTTTATGTATGAGGTTTTCAAGATTTGGGTATGTAATGATAATCATTAAAGGTTGTGTCACAATTGAATATTTCTACTAGGTGTATGAAAGTTGCTCTTGAATACTCCATACAAATTTATAAACTTTTCTCACTCCATTAGACCAAGTGGACTTTTCATACTAATAATTTTTTGGAGGGGATAATCATTGGTATGGATGTAGTTGGCATGGACATCCTGGTAAATAATTTCTTTTTATAACTACATCAACTCATAGTGGTTTTGGATCTCCTTTCATTCATAAAAAAGAAAAAGAAAAAACCAATGTGTTAAAAAAGAGTGATAAATAAAACTCAAAGAAAATAAAAAGGGAATCAAAGGATCAAATGATGAAATGAGGTCAATGTAACATGAATCATGCTCAAATAAATGAAGGAAGATGAGATAAGGAACCCAAAGTTATCTCTATGAGGGCTATGGATGCTTGGCTAATAATAGATCAATCCCTGATCTCCCCTGATTTAATGAGCTTCAAAAGAACCAGACCGAAACCTATAGCTACTATAAGTATATATAAATATCCTCATAATACGTGTTAAATAACATCACTTTAACACACAAATATCCATAAATGTGAAGGCAAGCATGTTGTATAATGTAATTGGGAGTCTCTTTCATATCTCTAATTCAGACATTTTTCTATGGCATAGTTTATGTCTGATTTAAAATTGCTAACCAAAGTTCTGAGTTCCTAAATACTTAGAAGTATTCCCTTGTAAATCACCATTTTTTTACCCAACATTCCCCCTTTTATTTTAAAATAAAATGGGGACCCACTTTTATTTTGATTTGGCCCTATTTTTTAATTTCCTCTTCATTTTGTGGAGGTTTTATCAGATTGCTCCTTAATCTCAACACTCAAAAGTATAAAAATGGTATTTTACAGTTTAGACTAACTTATTAATCTCTTTTGGGAGTTTTTTTATTATGAAATTTTTGGATTTTGGTGATTCATAAATTCTTAAGTTCAAAATTTCTTCATCAGATCTTTTGTTTGGAACTTATATTTGGAGAAATTATTTAGGACTTATGTTTGGAGATTGTGTTCAGGACTTGTTCATCAAAACTTTTGTTCATGACTTATCTTTGGGATTTCCCTTGTTATTAGCTAGTTTTATTAATAACTCCTTTGGGATTTTGGTCATCAGGGTTTATGTTTAGAGGTTCTATTCAATATTTTGTTTAGATGTTGTTTCAAATAATTTGGTCTCTAGACATTTTATTTAGGGTTTATGTTTAGAGCCTTTGATTTAAAATAATTTTTGGTTCAAAACCAGCACTAAACTCAAATCTTGATTGTATAAATTTCATTAGACTTAGCCAACAAATCAGAACTACTTCATGACACTTATAAAAAATACACAAAAGATGTGGTTTACATACCAAATAAACTAACAAGGTTTAAATTGTGTAGCTAAAGCAAGTTTATGAATGTTGGGCATTAAAATCACATAAATTAGAATAGAATGAAAAATTTATATCAACAACTTGTGGTTATTGACATGTTCATTGATCACAAGTAAATTATGAGTTCACTTGCTACTCTATGAACAAAGCCCTAGCCACCTATGAATTAACTATAAAGAAGTAACTAGAAAAAATGTTTTCAAAGTCTATAACACTAAATTTAAGCAAACCAACTAGTAGGTAATAGATTCATCATCTTGAGTGTTTAGAGGAGTGCTTCCACCATCCCAATTTTCCATTAAGGATTCTATAGAGTATATAGACACCATGTTCAATGCTACAATATTCAATGATATATATGCCAACTACTCAGACCTATGAGATGCCATTAATGAGGTTGACACATTTTCTCATGAATGAGACCTATCACCTACATAGTGATAATTGGTGACATAAATACTTTCTCTCTGGAGACAAGGATTATACTTTGCTATAACCAAGCCCAAGGTTAAGCCCTATATTGACTTGATATAGGACATGTTTTTTTCTAGCACGGTGACAAATGACATATTTATACATCATATGGATCATAAGATGATCATGGATTGAATCTTAGGTGATGATTTCTAAAGGTATTTATATTTGATGATTCTAAATGAAATATTCAATATGCATAGGGTGGTAGCATGGAATAAGAATAAATTAACTGATAAAAATATGAGTGGATGACTTCATCTTGGGGAGTCTATGGTCCTAAAGGGAAAAGAACCCATACCCATTAGTAAATTTAGAATGAGGGTCCACATTAGGATGGCCCTATTGAATAGACTATATAGCACGCTAAGTATCCATTTTCTCCACTAGATTGGGTGACACTTATAGACATGCTAATGACCTTAGACATAACTTTTGCCCTAGGAGAGATTATTAGCTTAAGCTAAGAGAGCAAGTTCTACATAAAGAAAAAAGGTCCAATTTAGTAGGCCATTTTTATATGATGTCATACCTCATTGATATAGTAATGGGAACTATATACAAGGATTAAGGGGAGATTTGGAGTCTAGCTACTGACTGCATAAAGAATCACATCTATGATTACTTTTCATTCATGCATATATATGTGTACACCAAGAATATCACCTAGATTATAGAGGATGTATATCCTTAGGTATGGAAAGCTATCCATGAGGTACCACTACCCAAGATATATATGAGTATAGTAGATACTTTGGCACTTGGGGTGACTGTATACACCTAAATTTGCTCACCTTGATAATTATACTAATTTTGCTAATTTCATCTATAACTATATTTTTTAGCTAATTAACTAACATCTTATTTCATATTATCTATATCCCAAAAACATTATTCTACCCACACAATCAATTAATCACCTTCATTATCATAATAAATAATCCTAATTACCTACTAACCTACCCATTAACCCACTTTATAATTTAAAAATACAATTTATTCACCTACCCATCTAACACCCTACTAAACTAGCTATTCTTACACCCCTAATCCCTAATAGAGATTCTAGAATTAGAGAATTATATAATATACTATAATTTAACCCTTCTCCTCTATAGTTATCTATTCTATAGGATGTAAAAGAATTAAAAATTCTTTGGAAAATCCTTGGCCATTGATTTCAATGGCTTAAAATTAAATTTAAGCCATTGATTTTCCCTCCCATGGATATATAAACAAGCCAATCCCTCCATGAAACTAACTTGGAATGTAGAACTATTGAGGCCATCTTGCATCCATAATTAACCTTCTTGCATAATATAGCCATATCAAAGCCATTATCAAGCCAAAAATCCATTAATGCCATTAACAAGCATAATAAAGCAATCCAACAATATACTTGTTTACACTAAAATCCATTTAGCATTCTTGGATGGGAGATAAAAGAGGTAAAATTATGGTAAGAAATCTCATTATAAGTATTTTATTATTTATTTATCCTCTCTATTTGATTTTTCTTACATTTTGGGTTTTTATTACTATAAATAGTAATATAGGAAGAACCTAAAATTTAGGCTACATTTTTTGTGACCATAGTAGGACTTGATCCCTAAATCTAACCTCTTGACCTTGTTAGAAGTTATTTATAATATTTTACATGCAAATGGATGTAAATTAAGGACCAAATTTTTCAAAAAACAATCATGTATAGGAGAGTTACAGTTTTGCACTGGTATTAGCGGTCTTGCAGTCATGGTCTTATAGTTATATCAATGATATTGCATTAAATTTTGGCTTTAATTGCTAATGGTTTTTGGGTTTTGGAAGGATTTTCACCTTTATGTAGTATCACTACTTTGAGAGTAGTGATCTTGATCTACTAATCATAATTTTGCCTTTGTAGTTGTAGTTTTGTAAAATTTATAGGTTATCTTAATATCACCATTTTCTTTTATTTTTAACCTCTGTATAGGGACATTTTATCTATTTGGTATTGTTTGGAATGGTTTTATGTCTTCTATGTGTAGGAATAACTAGGGTTAGCCAAGAATCTGACTAGTGGTGGATGAATTACAATATCATAACTCTTAAACTTATAGTTTTGCCTTGGTAATCATGATATTGTATGTGGAGTTATGGTTTTGTAGAGTTTTTAGGTTGTTTTAATATCACTATTGCTAACCCCTGTGAAAGTCATTCTAATTTATTACCATTGCCTAAAAGTGGTTTGTGTATTTTGTGTAGTATTAACCAAGAATATGACTAGTAGTAGCTGAGGCACAATATCACAACTCTCAGACCTATGGTTTTGACTTGGTAATAATGATATCACCATCAAAAGTTGTAGTATTATAGTTTATATTAAAAATAATCAAACCCTATCCTAATATTCTTTGATATGTAGGTAAAAAATCATCATTTTCTATTTACAGAACATACTAGTGATCATAAAATTCCTTTCATAAGTAAATCAAACTATTTATGATCCAACTGTTATAAATTTGGAAATTTTGACCCTCTTGGATAATTATGTTCTTGAAAGGGGTATTTATGAGTTGTTTGTGTACATGTTAAATATGAAAAGGAGACAAAAATCATCTACAAATTGATAAGTACATAATTAATACCTTTTAGTCCCTAGCTGTAATATCTCTAATTTTTTAGTAGCAATTTTGCATAATAATCTATGGTTTTGCTTGATTAATAATGATATTGTAATTAAATCATTTTAGGATAGTTTGGTTTACTATTTAAATTGTCAGCTACTTACATATCTCTTTAGGGTTAAATTGATAAAAATATTTTGTTGTTGGTATAGACCTACTTATATTTACCAAACAATATCATCTAAGGTTCCTTTTTTTTAAGAAAATTTTTCATAATAAGAACTTCATATCTACTCTAGATAGTATTTTAAATCTTTTCAAACATCTGTAAAAATAATATATCTATCTAAATTAGTTAAACCAAAGATTTTATAGTTTTTAATTTCATTGCAAAACCTTTAATCTTGAATTCCTAATAGTTATGACTTTGAACTAATAGTTGTGGTTTTACACTAATAGTCATGGTTTTATAGGTGTCTATTTATTGACTATCACGATTAGCTACTTGATACAATATCACAACTCTTAATATACATTTTTATCTTATAATTATGATATTATCGTCTCTAGTTTTGGTTTTATATATAACTGACTATGCAATCATGGTTTTGTAAGGGAGTAACTATTTTGTATTAAGTCAAACTACTAACCCTTTTTGTACAAGACTTCTCAAAACAAAGGCACCTAATTTATTTCCTAATCCTTGTATTTGTAGGAGGGGTGCCAAAAATCTTGTTCTTGGTGCTTGTATATATTTGTTTTTTATGTGATTTGATTGTATATTTTTATGTTTCCTCACATAGATAATTAAAAATCAATTATGTTTGCTTGTTTATTAACCCTTTGAGTCTAGGATAACACATGATGTGGAATTCATCCCCATGAATGGGATTACTCACTAGGGGTTAGTGGTGCAAAGTTATTCGCCATGCACTAAACCAAACTCTATGTTTTGGTTGGATTATAAATTTTAGGAGAGTTGCTATTAGGTGCTAAAGCAAAATTCCCCATAAAGGGTTTTGTGGAGTGAGGGGCACTTTGGCTCTAATACACAAAGTGGTTAGACAACATCCTATATAGACTTAGGCCCTATCATACCTTAACATATATCTAAGACTCCCTTATAAACCCTTGTGTAAGCCTAGCATAGGAACTTTTGGTTGTGCTATTTTACTATTAGAGTGAGGATCAACTTCTAAAAAGTTATTAAGTGCATACAAGGTCAATAAGGTTTGGTTGATTCCATAATGGGTCACTAGCCTATAAAATCTCCTGTGAAGCTATTATATGGTGTAAATTTTGGGTTACACACCATTTTTAATTTAATAAATTAGGACTTATGACTGAGTGTGTTGTTTGTGTGTCATGCTTTAACCCATGTTATTTGTGAATTGAGTCAGTCAGCCCTATTTTATTTTAAAACAACTAGATACACCTAAGATCAAAACCCATTATTAAACCCAATTATAACATTCATATCACCCATTGGGGTAAAACATTAGACTTGAAACCAAATCTTAGTGGTCGCCCATCCCTCTAATCTTCACTATCACTTTCAAATCCATTGACTAAGAATTATTAAAATATATAGCCTTGTCAAGACTTTTATCTAGCACCTATCACTTCTATATCATTGAATATTCATACTTATAACCCATCTAAATCACCATTTTTCTAGTGTGAAAGGTACTTAATCATTTCATCTCCTAGTCTCATTGCTAGATTAGATTCTTGTAGGGTTTTATCTTTTGGTAATCCTTGGTCATTTTAATATCTACCTCTCTTTAAATCCAAAATCACCACATTAAAAAAATTACCTTCTTTGACCAATATTAGATTTTATCTCTAAACCAAATTAGTACTCTAAGTCATATCACATTCTATCATGCCTAATCACTTTTAGTCACTCACTATGCCAATCCAAACCTATGCCTAACTTCTTAGGATGGGACAAGGATCCAACCAAGATAATTACTTCTTAGGGAAAATGGGTGATCAAAATAAGGATCATGATGATACACATAATTATATGCACATTATTAGAGGAGAAGATGCCTAATTCATAAATGACTTATTCCATAGTGATGAAGTTAGATCCTAATTTGACTAGTCTATATACAAAAAAGGTGACCAGATTCTAGCACAAGTCATCAAAATGGGGGACATTCTACCCCCAATATTTTATCCTAACCTTTTTTAACATTTAGTCTATCCATACTTATAAATTAACACTCTCCATCAACATGTCCATACTAATCAAGCACCTGAAGAAGAAGAAGAACTTGTGGACCATGAATAAGAACTCAAAGATCAAGACTAATAGGTCCTTCTCTAAAATAACCATGTTGAGGCTAATAGGAGACAAACCACCCTATAATATTGATTAGATCAACTTATGCAACAAATCAATTCTTTAGCCTCCCAATTCTATACTCAAAATCAGTGATCATCTTCCCCATGTCAAAATATCCATAAATCCAATAAAACATAAATAAATCATGCTCAAACCTCTAATCCTCTTGGGGATCCATCATTTTAAAAATAATGGAAAATGATGAAAGAAACTATCTAATAAATTGACCCTCATTCATAAGCTATGTAATATAAATATGAAGATTTTTTCTCTTCCAAATTAGATATGAGCATTTTGAAAATTCCTTTCCCACCTCACTTTGAGGTGCCTAAGTTTGAAAAGGATAGAGGGAAAGGTGATCCCCATGATCATGTCCAAGAGTTTTATGTGACATTTCATGAGATTGCATATACTGATTCCTACTTTCTAAGACTTTTCCTAAAAAGTCTCACAGGACTAGCCCTAGAATGGTTCATGAATTTGCCAAAGGGGTCTATATCTAATTTTAGATAATTAACTCAATAATTTGTAAGACATTTCTCATTTAATATAAAACATGATGTCTCCATTATAAACCTCTACAACACTAAATAAAAGAATGGGGAAAGTCTAGCATCTTTCTTGCAATGCTGGAGAATCCTAGTGAGTGACTTTTGATACATAATACCAAAAAAAGAGTAGCCAAAATATTTGTTGACAACCTCAATGAAAAGATAAAATATCAATTGAAACTCCAATGTGCCAAATTTTTTGATGAAATAATTGAAAAGGGGATATAAATTAAAAAAGAACTTATTAAAAAGGGAGTAATTAAATTATACAATTGAAATGAGAATAATCAACATTATGATAATTCCTTTTTGGGCAAAGAAAAAATCTTTAATTAAAATAAGAATGTTGTGGGATACGGGGTTATCGATTCCAAACAACATGTTTAAACTGTGCAAAATAAGGCTCCCATAAACTAACAAAATGTCTCCTCTTTCTGAGTACCAAGAGGTAAGCCAAAGCCTCAAATAGGAAAAAGACCTCTTACCAGCCTTGGAGTGCCTATTGAAGTGGTCCTTCAACAATTGATTACTACTAACGTGATTATTCTTCTTAAAATCCAACCTTTGGATGATAGTAAACCTCAACCAGACTAGTATCATGAGGATAGATTTTGTCAATACCACAAAGTCAAAGGTCATGACATGGATAAATGAATGAAATTAAAGCATTATATTCATGATATTATTAAAAAGGTGATATTGAAATAGAAGGAGAGATTATTCCTAATTAGTCAAAAAATCAACAGCTCAGTATTTATTAGGACCCTTTGCCCAAGCATGATCAAAGATAATGGAAGCAACCTAGAGACTAGGGTTAGGACTCCACTTCCAACCACATGGAATATCATGACATACCATATCATTATGTCAATAACATTAAAATTTGTAGCCCCCAAGATCCCACTTCATCATCCACCATATTAAAATTCAATAGGGCCATAACTAACAACATTGTTACCACATATCATAAAAAAATTATAGTTTTTGGGGAACCACTAAAGGACTTATCTACATCTATGCCTAAAAAATTAAATATCTCCAAGAAAGTCTCAATATATTTAAATTAGTATTATGATATCATCAAGCAACTTGAGAAGACCCCCACTCAAATCTCACTCATAGATCTTCTCAAAACATCATCTGAACATTGGGAAATCCTCAATCAAGTATTGAATGATCTAAAAGTCCCATAAGATATCAAAACCAGTCAGTTTCAAGAATTGGTGGGTCATTTTTCTCCTTCATATAAAATCACATTTAGTGCCCAAGACATGTCTCCCATTGGCCCACATCATAACTTCCCATTGTTCAAGAAATATCCATCTCCAATTACTGCATTCCTTGGGTACTCATAGATAAAGGGTATGCATTGAACTTATGCACTTTGGATATCTTAAATAAATTGGTATATTATAAAGCTTCTTTAGGGCCTATTATGATCATTATTAAAGCATATGATGATAATGAATGGTCATCTATAGACACTATCTACATTCCCATTATTATGGGACACATAGTACATCAGATCTTGATTCACATTATGGATGTTAATTTTCCCTATAATATACTATTAGGTCACCCATGGATTCATGAGATGCAAGTAGTCCCATCTAACCTTCATTAATGTCTAAAATTCCCACACTCTGGCATGGAAGTCACTGTTCTCAAGGAGATTGAGCATTTTTATAGCTATCAAATGGGTCAATCCCAATCCTCTAACTATTATCCAAGCATAGATAGTTCTAATATGAAACCAAAAACTAAAAAATATGTATGCCTTGATGATCTAGTATCTACTTTTGATTCATTACCTAATATTACATATCTAAAAATGACATCCATAGGATGTGGGGAATATGAATATAAAACCTTTTGTGTAGGTGACCTACCTCTTTCCCTATGAAGATAAAAGTCCCCAACCATGAGGAAGACCAATCTTATCAGCCATTAATTTGGACCAATAGCCTTTTATATTACAAGACTATTATGATAAGAATATATTGATTAATCTGATGAATCATGGCTTATTCCCAAAAATGAGGTCTTCACATCTCACAAATAGAGATATCCCCACATTCAAAAAATGTTACAAAATATTCATTATCAAGGAGGAGGACTAGTGAGACACAATCAAGGAAGGATTGAAGCCATAATAGTTCAAGAATGTCCACAATATCTTGGATTAGGGTATAAACTTCTTGACAATGACTTAAACAATACCATTGTGGATACTACTTAGGTCCTTGAGGAGTTTCTTTTTAATGAAGAAGTCAAGATGGGATCCTCTTATAGTCTTTAAAATGAACTTGCTACCACAAACATTTTCCATGAGACCACTATTTCCATCACTGACATATCCATTTGCTACCTCTCATTGATTGATTGGGATCAATTTCAAGAGCCATCCTTTGATATATTTCAAAATGATGAGGCTATCTTAGAATTTTTGGGGGTATGAGCTTTCATGCCTTCTAATGATCATAAGAAGGGATTTTATATTAATATTTTATAGTTAGCTTACTTTGGAAAAAAACAAGTGCCCCTTGATTAAATAAAAGAATATGAATCCAAAGAAGAAGAGCCACCCCAAAGCTAGAAATAATTTCCACATATTTTAGCTAAATCTAAATCTTATACCAAAATTGACATAAAAATCTTGGAAGGTTTTGCTTAAAATATACCAGATCAATCATTGCTTCCTTATCTCCAAGATCAGTCACTCTCTCTCATTGAGGAGGTGATTGAAGTTAACATCATAACTCAAGAACATCCCAAAATAGTGAAATGAAGGGCAACTCTCACACTTGAGCAACATCAAATTATTATTGAGCTACTCAAAGAACTTATAGATGTTCTTGCATGGTTCTAATTTAACATGACAGTGCTTTATCCCTCCTTAGTTGTGAATCATATGGTTTTTCATCCTAAATCTAAACTAATCAAGCAAAAATTATGTAAGATATACCCTAAAGTAGTCTTATTAGTTAGGGAAGAATTACAAAAATTCTTGGAATCAGGATGTTAAGCATGGAATATACTGAGAGGGGGGGTGAATCAGTATATTATATATCTTATAAATCTTTCCCTTTATCAAATTCCACTTAATCAAAAATTCAAGATATGCAATAAAACTCAAACAACAAACATCACACGAGAGAGAGAGAGAGAGAGAGAGAGAGAGAGAGAGAGAGAGAGAGAGAGAGAGAGAGAGAGAGAGAGAGAGAGAGAGAGAGAGAGAGAGAGAGAGAGAGAGAGAGAGAGAGAGAGAGAGAGCAGATATAACATGGAAACCCAATGTGGGAAAAACCATAGAGAATTAATCTCAAATATATTCATGAGAACAAACCCACAGGAGCACCATACCCCTTTGCCAAGTACAAACCTTAGCTACAATTCGTGAGCACCAACCCACAAGAGCTTTAAACCCCTTTTTCGAGTACCAACCCAGCACCTATTCGTGAGCACCAACCCACAGGAGCACCAACCCCTTTGCCGAGCACCAACCCACGGGAGCACTAACCCCTTTGTGTATACCACACACCTATCTCTCAATGTTGCTATCTCAGCAAATGATAGATCAATACAACATCTCTTTCTTCTCTCTCACTTTTGCTCTTCTAAGCTAGATATAAAAAATACAAATCGTCTCTCACAATTGCTCTTCTAAGCTAGATATTACAATACCAAATCAACCTCTCACACACATATTACAAATGGCTACTCAAGCCTTTATTTATAGCTTTCCAAATGACCTTTGGCCTTCCCCCTTTGTGACCTTTCAATCCTCATGGAAAATGGCACCAATCTTGGATGACCCTTCATATCCAAGCATTTGAAAAGTCATGTGGTGACCCTTCATGACCAAAAACTTCCTTCCCACTTTTGTCCTTATCTTTGGTGACTTTTTGTATTCCTTAAAGTGTCCCTTCATGAGAAATTTGCCCTTCCTCTTTTTGTCTTCACTTGGTGACTCTTGGTATTCCCCAAGATGACTATTCATGGGAAAATGCATCCCATCCTTCTTTTGTCTTTACCTCATGGCTCTTCAACTTTTCCATGGGCCTTCTTTTGTCTCATATGTAACCAAAAATATATTCATTAATATTAAATAAATATTAACTCATATTAGCCAAGATATATTTATTACAAACAACATTAAATGCAATGGGGCCTTTATCACCAATAATACTATACCTTTGACATCAATGACAATATTTCCAACAATCTCACCCTTTGTCATTGATGTCAACCTCAATCTTGAAACTACCACATCCTATTACCTACACATACTATCATTTAAAAACATACAGTAACTCCCCCTTATTGTAGTAACTTGTACCTATTCCCTATACCTATTTTCTGCACCTATACCTATACCTGTTATTCTCCCCCTTTGACATCAATGGCAAAGGGCCTACTAGAGCTAACACTTAGCTCCCCCTCACTTGATGCTAAACATCAATGGTAGGAAGTAGTAGAAATTACTCCCAACTCCTCTCACTGATCTTTGAGAAGATATTTGATTTTACCTGTCCTTTGAGAATTTGCAATCAACTCATTTGAATATTTCCTTCTGTATGAAACTTTAAGGTGTATCCTTGATCACATATTTTCCCTACACTCAATAGATTATGCTTATAAAACATTCTTAGTCTTGGTTCTACCATTATCCAAAAATAAAGTACCTTTTCTAGCTATCTTGGTAGTGGTTTTATCTCCAAATCTCACTGTACCACCATTGATCTTCTTTACTCTTATCTCCTGTCATATGCCTCGAACATCTGCTATCAACAAACCATGGCTGATCTTTATTTCTTACATGCAAAGCTATTTGCACCAACATAGAATCTTCATGTTGTTTCTTCTGCCATGAACATGTCTGAACCTTCTTCTTGATGAATGGAACTTTGAAACTCTGATCCTTCTTCATTGAATCTACATGAGTATTCTTTTCATTCTTTTTAAAACTATTAGCTCTTTTTCAACATTCTAATTTCTTATGACCATAATCATTTGAAACACTGCATATGCAAGAATCATTCTAATAGCCTCAAACCATAATACTGATGCAAAATTCTCTTCAAAAATATATTCTCTCAAAAGATATACAAATTAATTTGTCAACTCACATTCTTGTCATGCAAAATATCCAAGACCCAATAGCATCCACCATGCTTCAATTTTTATTAAAAGTGTCTCTTTGAAGTCCAGAAGAGACACCCCACACAATAGGGTTCTAGAAATAAATCTTAGGAGATTCCCACATCTCCTCTATTTCTTCCTTGATCTTCTTGTGTTTTTCTTTTAGAATCTGTTTAAGCATGTCTAACCTTTTTGACTTACTAACCTTATCATTTATGAGGTTTTTCTTTTTCTCAACTTTTGCAACTATCTTATCTTGACAAAGCTCATGCTCAAATATAACAAGAGATTTTGCACAATCCTTATCTAATTCTTTATCTACTATATCAAGTAATTCATTTTCATTCTTGAACTCAACCTGATCAACCTTTACAATTTTAGGTCTCCAAACCTAAATTTGTCTTTTCTCATATTTCTAGGGTCTCTATATCCTTTGACATACCTTGAATATCTCTTTACTTTATTTTGGCATAATCTAGCAATATGGCCAACCTCATGACAACAAAAGCAAACAATATTTCTCATACCTTTTTCTTGAATGTGACTGAGATCTCCCTTTGACTGATTACTTCTCCTCATACAGTCTCTTGCCCTATGACCAACATGATGACAAACAAAACAATGACCATGAAAAGAATTTGAAAACTTGAAAGCATTGTGCTGCCTGATTGACTTCTTTGATTTGCCTTCAAAACTTGCATCCTTCTTTCCTTGGACTAATATTTCATGATCTTTTTCAACCTTGATTATAAGCTTCTCATGATTATCCTTTAAAGAGCCTAACTCAACCTTCAACTGATTACATTCTTCTTCTTTTGATGTTAAAATTGAAGTTGCAACCTCTAACTGATTCTTAAGATCCTGAATAAATATCTTATTTTCTTTCACTTCTATAGCCAACTTAGAATCCAAGATACACACCTTTTCCTTAAGAGCCTCAACCATAGATTTTAACTCTTGATTCTCCTTCTTTAGCTACTTGGCCATCTTGTGCTTTTCCTTGATCTACCTTCAAGCTATTAAACCCTTTCTGAAGGAACCTGCTCTGATACCAATTATTAAGCATGGAATATACTGAGAGGGGGGGTGAATCAATATATTATATATCTTATAAATCTTTCCCTTTATCAGATTCCACTTAATCAAACATTCAAGATATGCAATAAAACTCAAACAATAAACATCACACAAGAGAGAGAGAGACACCAGATATAACGTGGAAACCCAATGTGGGAAAAACCATGAAGAATCAATCTCAAATATATTCATGAGAATAAACCCACAGGACCACCATAACCCTTTACCAAGTACAAACCTTAGCTACAATTCGTGAGCACCAACCCATAGGAGCTTCAAACCCCTTTGTCAAGCACCAACCTAGCACCTATTCATGAGCACTAACTCACAGGAGCACCAACCCCTTTGCTGAGCACCAACCCAACAATAATTCATGAGCACCAACCCACAAGAGCACCAACCCCTTTGTCGAGCACCAACCTAGCAACAATTCGTGAGCACTAACCCACAGGAGCACCAACCCCTTTGTGTATACCACACACCTATCTCTCAATGTTACTGTCTCAACAAATGATAGATCAATACAACATCTCTTTCTTCTCTCTCACTTTTTCTCTTCTAAGCTAGATATAACAAATACAAATCATCTCTCACAATTGCTCTTCTAAGCTAGATATTACAATATCAAATCAACCTCTCACACACATATTACAAATGGCTACTCAAGCCTTTATTTATAGCTTTCCAAATGACCTTTGGCCTTCCCCCTTTGTGACCTTTCAATCCTCATGGAAAATGGTGCCAATCTTGGATGACCCTTCATATCCAAGCATTTGAAAAGTCATGTGGTGACCCTTCATGACCAAAAATGTCCTTCCCACTTTTGTCCTTATCTTTGGTGACTTTTTGTATTCCTTAAAGTGTCCCTTCATGAGAAATTCGCCCTTCCTCATTTTGTCTTCACTTGGTGACTCTTGGTATTCCCCAAGATGACTCTTCATGGGAAAATGCATCCCATCCTTCTTTTGTCTTTACCACGTGGCTCTTCAACTTCTCTATGGGCCCTTCTTTTGTCTCATATACAACCAAAAATATATTCGTTAATATTAAATAAATATTAACTCATATTAGCTAAGATATATTTATTACAAACAACATTAAATGCAATGGGGCCTTTATCACCAATAATACTAGACCTTTGACATCAATGACAATATTTCCAACACAAGATTTATCCAACCCATTAATTATTCCAATTGGATATCCAACATTGTTCTTGTGGCCAAGACACAAGGAAGGATTTGGATTTTTAATAACTTCTGAGACATTAATAAATCATGTCCTAAAGATGAATTCCCACTATTGAACATTTACATGATCATGGATTCAATGGTAGGGTAGAAAATGTTATCCCTTATGGATGGCTTCTTAGGGTACAACCAAATAAAAATCATGCCTAAAGATCAACACAAAATAACCTTTATTAATCCATGGGGGAGATTTACTATCAAGTCATGCCCTTTGGTCTCAATAATATAGGTACTACTTATCAATGAGCAATGACTATTATATTCCATAATATGATGCATGACATTTTGAAAGATTATGTTGATGATATTTTAGGGAAGTCAAGATTCAGATCTGAGCACCATATGGTCTTACACAAAATCTTTGAGTGCTTGTGTGAATATAAATTTAGGTTTAATAAAAAAAATGTGTCTTTGGCATTAGCTCAAGAAATTTATTAGGGTTTATTGTATCCAAAGAGGCATAGAAGTTAACCTAGCTAAATTCAAATCCATTATGGAAATGCCCCTCCTCATAATTACAAGCTATTCAATAGTTCATCTCTCAGCTCATCAATAAATGCCACCCCTTCACTCATATATTGAAGAAAGGAACCATTTGAATTAGAACTCTAAATGTCAACAAGCCCTTAATAATATTAAGAAATATTTGGAAAATGTACCTATGTTATCACCACCAATTATGGGAAGGGCCATGCTCCTATATATTTATACAACACCTTATGTAATAGGTTCCCTACTTGCATAACACAATGATGAAGGGAAAGAGTAGGAAATTTATCTCTCAGTCACTCTTTAATTTCTTATGAGATAAAATAAAATCTAATTAAAAAATCCTATCTATCCATTATATTCACTTCACAAAATCTTTGGCATTATATGTTAAATATTCAAATTCAGCTCATCACTAAAGTTGATCCCCTCAAATATCTACTATCAAAATCATCGTTCATACAATGAATGGCCAAATGGATAATGTTACTTAGTGGGAATAATATATAATGTGTTCATCAAAAGGACATCAAGCAATAGGCAATGTTAGATCAACTTGTAGAGGCACCTCTTGTAGTGACTAAACCTATTGTCATAGCCTTACCAGATGAATCCATAATGCCTACCCTAAAATCTAATAGCCGGAAGCTATATTTTGACGACTCTTTTACAATTCAAAGATCAAGATCCAATTTTTTTTGGTAACCTCACAAGGAGACCATATTCCTAAGGCTTTTTTATTGGATTTTCCACAAACCAATAACATTTTTGAGTACAAGCTTTAATTTCTAGCCTCTAACTAGCCATATAATGGAACATCCAACACTTATAAGTATTCAGTGATTCATAGCTAATAATTAAGTCAATAAAGATTTTTAGAGAAGAGATGAGAAATTACTCCCCTATAAATAATTATTAGATCAATTAAAGCAACATTTTTAATCTATTACTTTTAAACAAGTGCTAAGGGGGAGTAATAAGGTAGTTGATTCCATGGCCACTATTAGGTCTCTAATTGACCTTCCTAAAGATGTCTTTAAAGGGCATTCATTGATCAAGAATTTGATCTTACCATCTCATAAATCTATGGATCCTCTACAAATTTATGCTATTCCTGATCCTAGTCTCCCCTAGTTTCATGACATTTATAAATATCTCCATGATAACATCCTTCCACCGAATCTCAATCACCATCAATATGAGGCCTTTATCCATTGTACCTCCTGCTACACTATCCTTGGCATTATGCTCTATTAGATAGGTTATGATGGGACCTTGTTGAGATGCCTGACCTTAGAAGAAGTTTCTCTTATGATCAAAGAGGTCCATGATGGTATTTGTGGTGGCCTTGTTAGTGGAATGGCCTTAGCTAATAAATTTATCAAGAGTGAATACTATTAGCCTACCATTGAACATGATGCCTACCTATATGTGTGAAATTTTTTATGCTACCAAAAACATGGTAATATTATCCACACTTGCATAATAATTATAACCTATTATGAGTCCATGGCCATTCTATAAATGGGGATTAGATTTGATTGGAAAGATAAATCCCACATCATCTGATGGTCATAAATTTATTATTATAACTAAGAAATATTTTAACAAATGGGTAGAAGCCATGCAACTTACCTACACCATAGGTCTATAGATTTATACATTTATTTTGAATCAAATCATTTTACATTTTGGCATTCCCACCAACATCTTATTAGATAATGGTAAATCCTTAAAAAATTAAGAAGTCAAGGCCTTGTGAAAGTGTTACCCTATCCAAAAGAAAATTTCTATCCCCTATTGCCCCTAGGGGAATGGATAGGATAAAATTAAAAATAAGACTCTTATCAAGATTCTCAAGAAAATAGTCAATGAGGTAGGAAAGAACATGCACCTAAAATTATATCTTACACTCTGGTCTTATCAAACAAGTATCCAAACACCCACTGGGGCCACTTTGTATTATTTGGTTTATGGAATAGAGGCCCTATTGCTTATATAATTAGATCTCCCCTCTTTACGTATCTCATTGTGGGGTATTATCATATATCATAATCTTCAATAAGAAAGGATACAATAATTAGAGCTTCTAGATGAAAAATGTCAAAAGGCCCTAAATCATGTATGGATGTATCAAAATAGATTAAAATGCTAATATCATAAGAAAATATAGTCGTAAGTATTTGAGGTTGGTAATCTAGTCCTAAAAGATAATTAGAAAATACCAATGTGGATAGAGATAAGAAAGGAAAATTTAAAGCCAATTGGCCCTATATAATAGATGCCAAGTTTGGATCAGGAGTATATAGGTTAGCCATATTGGATGGTGAAGAGATTGAGGATCCAATGAATATAATGCATTTAAAATGTTTCTATACTTGATAGGATCTCAATTTACCTCCATCTATGGGTCCCCACTCATGGGGCATATCCCTTTTACATTCCTCACTTCTATTCTCATCTTCACTCCATTCTCCCATCTTTGACCCTAGTCTTAACCATGGGATTCCATTACAAGTTTATACAGTATTAGGAAATAGATATCACTATATGATTACACTCTGACTTTAATCAAAGACAATTTATTATCTATTATGTGAAGGGTATGTTTTTTTAGGATTATTTTTAAATCTCTTTATCCATTCTTATATATATCCCCATCCTATCATCTCCATCGCATCTTCTTTGAAAAGTGTCTCCTCTTAGCCTCTCTCTAATGCTATCTCCATTTATCTTTTACTATTTTTAATCATGGTCCATATGTTCCAACTAATTGTATCATTATGGAAGGGTCAAAAATAGGTCTTAATTTAGGGTTTATCATACACCATTATCATTAAATCCTGATCGATTATCCTAAACCTCATATATAGTTGTTCTTGCTTCGATTGGGTCCTTTTTCCAATCAAATATTTTTGGGCAAAATATACACCATGTACATACCCCATAGAGTCATTTAAGACCATTTCACATAATAATTCTATTGTTATCACCTATTACTATCACCTGTATATTCATCTTATCCCTATCTTTAGTCTATTTTGTCTAATCTTTGGCTATGTATAGACTATACAAATGTATGTGTGTTTTGAATATGTGTATATTAATTAATAATTTAGTCTTTCATATATTAATTATATTATATTGTTTATTTTAATATTCTTGTTATAGTTTTTAATATATTTTATCTTGTTAAATTTATGGGAACAAGGATGGTCTAAGTGACTCCCATATTAGTTTTGGGCAAAGTCACTTCAAAAATAGAGTTCTCTCATGAACCACATTTTCATATAGCTTTGAATTCTCTCATGTCATTGGTACATATTTATCTACTAGTACAATATTAAAATGGATTTCATACATTATTAATGGCTTAAAAAAAATTCCACACATCCTATTCCCCCTAATCTTATCATCATCTAGTCTATCCCTTATCATCCTACCCTCCTATCACTATCCCACCTCCCTGGTGTAGGAGGATTGATACCTAAACCCAATTTATGAGACATTAAAATTAACAATGGTTTAATCCTTATTTATCACATTTATTAAAATTTATTACATTTCACCCCTCATCATTTTTCAAATCAACACATCTCATTAAAATTGTATAATGTTTAAATTCATCTAAACCCATGTCCTAACATCCATAAAAAAATATATTTTTTATAAAAATTTCATAAAATCACACATAAATCCATGAATCCTAAATCATAATCACATAAATAGACATCTATCTATCAAATCCATTTCATCTATTCTACATCTACTACATCTATATCTAACATCTATCTAATCTATCCACATATCCATCAACATGTAAATCATCATCTATCCATTATAACTATCACATCATTTTCATAAAACATGTACATCTATATCTAACTACCCACATCATATCATACTCATTCCATTTAACATAATTCAAATATACACATATACAACATCAAAATTAATCCAGCACATCTACAAATACATTTATCTTATCACATCATATAAACATCATACAAATAAAAAAATACATCTATCTAATCCATGTAACTCCTACAAAAATCCATCTAATCAGATCATAAACAAATCCATATAATCAAACATCCATACTCAATAATCATACAACAACACATCGCATCCAAAATCTCATCATGTATCTATAATCTCAAATGTCCACATGGACTCCATGTCAATATATATATATATATATATATATATATATATATATATATATATCCATGGGCATAAATGTGCTATAATAAAAAAAATTATATATGTAATGTCTCACACAGTCTCGAATAGGATCTTGGGGGTCATTTGGGTTATTGGTGTACTGATTATGAAGAACTAGATCTAAATATATGTGTTCATCGCTCAAATAACACTACCACCTCGTACAAGTCCCTATAATACTATGCCTCTTGAGTTAGCCTCATGATGTTCCACATAACCCAATCCATCCCCCTACTAGCATGGTTATATCTACCTCTTCTTTGGCCCTCTTGGCCACCTAGACCTCCCCTATTAGATCTTTGATCTACATCTACATCTAACTAATCTAGACTTATAACCCAGTAATATGAGTGTCTCAACTATAAATCTAGCTTTAAAACATCATTATCTAAGCTTATAAATTAGTAACTTGACCCTACAAACTAGTAACCTATTCCTATGTCTGGTCTAGTTTCCCATCTTATCCCTATAACTAAGCTTGGAGTTGGTCTCTCTATGTTAATCCTAACAATTTTAGTAAGTCAAGCCTATATCTTTAACTTGAGTTGTGATAAAATTATCTCTCATCCTTAGTCAAAGGTGATCGAGATGGCCCTATACCATCTCTACTTTGACTGGCTCTAGCCTATGTGTTAGTCACTCCAACCCATGTACTGTTTCCCCCAACTAGGGTCTCACTCCCTCTAGCTTGAGCCATTATGGCTACCCAATCCTTATCACCCCTATTGACCTCCATGGCATCAATTTCTCTCTATCCATCCTAAGAATCCTATGTTAGATTCTATACCCTCCTCTATCTTTTTAACCTTACTTATGCTTATAACACTCTCTTAACCACTCCCCTTCATACCACAACTCTACATTTGAGTAATCTCACTAGGAACCTCTGAGCCCACCATGTCATTTAACTTGATATCAACCATGAATCTAGTAAAGGTGTCTAGAAATCCCATGGCATCAGGGCAAGCCTATCATAATCCATGTATGGAAGAGATATATCTACTGGTCTCCCCCATTATGGCCTCTCCTAGTCAATCCTAACAAATAGATGCTCCTTACCTGGGACATCTTATAGGAACTCAAAATGTCTCTGAAAAAGATTGGGAATATACAAATCTATAATAAAGTCTCTCTGGTCTTCTAAGTAACACTTTATTATAATATAATACATCACCTCATCCTCATCCTCCTAACTAAATTAAAGTCCCCTATAGGGCATCCATGTGATGTACTTTAGCCTCAAACTATCAAAAGCCTATCTATAGAATCTCATCTCTCCAGTATGGCCTTTTTACATACCTAGTAAAATGTACCATCCAAAGATAATGGGCTCATGGGGCTCCCTAGCTGCTTGAGTACCTAGAGGTTGCTAGATTGCATTGTGTTCCTAGCTCTAGATTTACAACAATAGTGATGGACATAGGCTCGTCACTCCCTCATATGCCCCTAAGTGTAATTATTGATATAAATGTTCCAACACCATTGGTCCCCATTCAAAAACCCTAAAATCATGAACCATATCCATAACCACATCTCTAAGTCCTAGGTAAAACCATTGATTACTCTTGTTCAGTAGGAGTATGTTGATAATAAGATACATCACAACTAGTGTCATCTGATCAATAGTCCCATCTTAGAGGAATCTATCAATGTTCACTTATCAATCCCACACACTGAATCATAAACCTCTTATTAGTCTTTACACTATTACATTAAGTGTGTGTGATCACCAGTAAATCCTATCCCCTATCATCAACTTTAATAAAATTAAATAGACATCCTCTATCATCACTACCATCTCTCTAGTCACAAAGTGGAAGGTATTCATCTTTGAGTTCCATCACTCTACCAATGTAGTATTTATGGAACAATCAATCTATATCACTAACATCATAACAATGTAGTGTAACCCCACTAGATCTAATACCCCATAATATGCAACTGTCAACTGATGCATCTCTTAAAAAAACCTCCATCTACCATAATCAAGATGCCATCATGCTTAAGTCTTCCTGCACCAATCACATAACCTATCACTGACTCTATTTTATCATAGTCTCTCTCACCTAACCAACCTATATCATATTTCCCCTTACTAAAATAAAAACCCCAACCCCTAAATCCATACTAATATTCCTTACCTAATCCTAATCAATTCATCTCTATCCAAATTCACACCACTTCTTATCCTAGTGTTTCAACCTACCTTACCCTTGTCCATATTAATATAATTAAACCTAGTCCCCCTTAACTTAATTCACCTAATCCAACCCCATCTCCTAGCCTAAAACCCCTTTCCTAACTCCCTTACATTCTTAATACCAATCCTAGCCCCTACTTACCAATCCTATTTATCCTTAACATTCATCTTCTAACTTACACCTAATTAACCCTAAATCATCTTAACTTACCTATTCCTAATTCATCCTAACCTCACTCATCTTAAAAAAATTCATCTAATTCCCTCACCATCTCTAACTCACCTAAACATCTTAGCCTATTTTTATCCCTCAACCACTCATGATAATATCAAAACTTATGAATTTTCCCTAACTTATGACCATGATGTTATCGCTTATCAAGTCTTGTAGTTTTGCATAACCATAAATCAAACCTTGTAGTTATACGAAAATGTGGATCACTAACTTATGATATTTCAATACCATGAGTTGAGACTTGTAATGTTTCAATATCACAATTCTAGAGTTATGGTATTGTAATACTACAAATCTTGATATAAATTACTAGTAATGAGTACAATAATGTGACTGAGGGAACTACCCTCAATTTTGGTATTACACTCATGGTGCCTCTGACTTAATTAGTATGAAAAGAATGCAAAACTTCACCAAAATATGACAAATTCACATGATAGGGGTTTATAACTTATTGGTGGTTTGGCATCCTCAAGCCTCTAAAATTCTAGACTCTCTCACTATGGTGTGAAGCTCATGGAATCCAGTTCATGTTTTTTTAGCTTAGAGTCAATTTTCACCAAAGTTAAAAGTTAAAATGAACCCCCTTTTCACTCTTTTGTCATATTTACCCCCTATTACAATTTTAACCCCTAATAGATTTTGTCTATCATCTTATCACTCCATTTCTAGCCCCAAATCCTATCAAATTATTCCATTACCATAATCAATCATTAACTATCATTCCTAAGTCATATGGGGCATGGATTTCCCATTTCCTTATCATCCAACCTAATCCTAAACTAGAAATACATCAGCCTGAGGTCTCTTAAGACTATATAAGTAGCATCTGGCCATGGTTTTGTGCCCAGGGATATCTTGACCACTATTATTCCCTAATGCCCACCCCATATTAGATTAATCATTCAATAATCCTACATCATTTAAAGCTACACATCTCTCATAAATTGGCTCCTTATCATTAATTGACTCATCTAGTTTCCATTATAGGATTTCAATATCTCCGTGGCATGTGTCCTTAGTATAAGAATTATCACTAGCAGGTAGCCTTCTCTTTCATATATTTATTTCTTGGACATTATCTCTATCTTGGGAATTAATTGTCTTATCAATCAATTTCATTTATAGACATTGATCATTTGTCTAAAACCCATATCTCTAGACTAAGCCAATTTATCCCCTCATAACTATACTCAAGGAATCTCAATCATAGTTGTATAATTTCTTAGGGCATCCCAACCCATCTCATTATCCTAGTCTCATCCCACCCCTTGGGGATTTTTGTTTGATTGACCATCTAGGTTGATTCTTCCTACATGTTCCCTTGAGGGGGCATCATACCAACTAACACCATTTACATACATGACTATGGTTTTTATTTGAAAGACCATTACTCCTTCCATCTGGTCTATTTGTAATGCCCTTTCAAAGAAGGTCAAAATGTATGCACCTAAATCCTCTCACCCTAATAATTATACTAATTACACTAATTTTATCTATAACTATATTTCCTAGCTAGTTAACTAACATCTTATTTCATATTCCCTACATCCCATAAACCTTATTATACCACCAAAATAAATTAATCACCTTCATTAACCTACTAACTAATCCTACTTACCTATTAACCTACCCATTAACCCACTTGCCAATTTAAAAATACAATTTATTCACCTACCCATCTACTACCCTACCAAACTAGCTATTACTACACCCCTACTCCCTAATGAAGATTATAGAATTGGATAATTATAGAATATCCTCTAATTTAACCCTTCTCTTATTGAATTCTCTATTCAAAGGATTCAAAGGAATTAAAAAATCCTTGGCCATTGATCGCAATGGCTCAAAATTAAATTTGACCAATTGATTTTCCATCCCATGGCTATATAAATAAGCCAATACATCCATGAAAACTAACTTGGAACTTAGAAAGAATAAATCCCTCTTGCATCCATAACCATCCTTCTTTTATCCATATAGCCCTGTAAAATCCATTATCAAGCCAAAAATCCATTAAAGCCATTAGCAAGCATAATCAAGCAATCCAACAATCCACTTGTTTACACTCAAATTAGTTTGTAAATCTCAGAGGGGAGCTATAAGAGGAAAAATGATGGTAATAAATCACATTATAACCATATGATTATCTCTTTATCCTCTTTGTTTGATGTTGTTTAAATTTTGGGTTTTTATTGCTAAAAATAGTAATATAGGAAGAATCCAAAATTTAGGCTATAATGATTATTAGATATACCCAAATTATATAATGATTATGGTTGACATAAATAAGGTCAAACCATTACACCTCCCAAATTACATTCCTAATAAGCTTTTGGAATAAGAGATTACATTCCATCTTTGGTTGAGTGTACAAGAAGATTTGATAAAGAAAATGAAAAACACATTTTATAAGTCCCATATGATCATAGGCCAATTGTTCTATACAATGAGAATTTTATTTGGGGATATGGGAAATAAAAGGAATAATTATTAATTGGATACCTTTCCTCATAGATGTTGGGACCCTCATGGTTAGATTAAAAAACAAATCTAGAGCTTTGGTATTCCATACTAGCACATTCCTTATGACCATGATTTTTTGTTCTTAAATGCAAAAGATGATGCCCAAGTCATGGAAAGGGTACAACTTATAGGGATAAAAGAAGAAAATTTGAAGATAATCCAAGGATAACCTTCTATTTTAGTTCAAGATATAAATAGAAGAATTCCACCCCCTAGAGAATGGACTACTTCAGACTTTTGGGTTAATAGACCCCTATAATCAATAGAAGAACATAGAGAGCCTTCTCAAAAAGTTCCCCAAGTATTGAAGGTTGATAATATGGAGCCTAGTGTGAGTGAAATTGAGCATAGAGGAGTTCAAAAGGATCCAATTTTCTTATATTCCTCTGATTCATAAGGTTAAGATCACTTAGCTGCACCAACACTATAAAAATATATAGGTAAAGAGGTTACCACTACCTTAATTTAGTGAGCCTCTTCCCTAGGTAAGAAGGATATAATCTACTACAAGAGGAAATTAAGGGATCCTACCCTTTTAGGGAAGCCAACCTAACTACTAATGAACCCAAAATAGACACATATTCATTTCAAAAACCAACAACAACATAATAAGAAATGAAGGAAGAGGAAGAATTAGAAAGAGCAAAGGCACTAAACCTTATATATTACAAAGGGAAAATACCAATGAAAGATGGAAAATCAGGTGAAAAGGATCAACCTTTAGTCCCTTCTTCCCAAATTTCATTTCATTCAATTCTCATTTCTTCAATAAGTTCATTTGATTCAATTTTCCTCAGTGTTGCCTTACAAACACCTTTGGTAACACCAAAGATAGAGGATGTTACCTCTACCCTTTTTATTTCTATTTCCCCAATAATTCCAACCATATCTATTACTACCACCATTATGGAAGTTACATCTGAGACTACTATAGTCCATCATAAGACCAAATAGAAGGATACTAAGAAGGTTGAGACAACATTGGGAAGCTCCCAACTCCATGTCCCTTCCACTCAAATAAATTTGTCAATACCTTCCACTAGCGCCTCCCAAGATACTACTATAATATCCTTAAGGAAGGCTTAAAGGGGAAAATAAGTATATACAATCCACCCACTACCCTAATATGGAGGTGTGGATTGATCTAAAATCATATGGCCCTCCCTTATTGACTTAGTACTCAAAGTAACTTTGGAGCAAGAATCAAAAGAGAAATTGAGAACACACAACCAATAAACCCAGTCCAGCTAGTCATCCTTCCATGGGTAGTTGATCTTAGATCAAAGGCTTTTCAGAAATAAAATTTCAAAATCATAGATTTGAAATCTGTAAGCTCCATGTTTGATAAACCCTCAAGAAACATCTAAAGGGTTAGGAAGAGGAAATTAGAGAATGAAGCAAGAAGGGAGATCATTTTTTAAGAAATACAAGAAGTCTTTACCTTGGCTAAAAGGAAAAACAAATAATTAGGGTAGTCCCATATATTAAATAATTTAAGTCCCTTACTGAAACTCATAAGGATGCTATGGTAGCATTGTATGAGGGGACTAAAATGGTAAAGAAGGAAATTGAATAGGAATTAGAACAAATAAAGGAGCAACAATAATCCATATCCATTAAGGAATTGAAATCTAAGTTCAATAAGCTGCATCAAAGCTATACAATGGTCTTGAAGCAATTGTGTCAATGAGGGTAGAATTGTCTCCCCACATAATCCAAACTCATCAATTATTTAATTCTTTGAAATAAGATGAGAATAAATTGAATTTATTGATTCTTTATACTACCAATAAGGCATATAGCCATCTTGATTTAATGACACCATTGGAGGCTTTAAATTCCCTCAACTTGGTAGTAATTAGAACTCAGGAGGATAGAGAGTGGATCACAATAGTTGGGATAGTAATACCCAAGTATTAGGAACATGAAACTCTCATTTTGTAAATCCTATAAGAATTAAATTTATCTAAGGCAAGATACACTACTGACAAACTTATTAGTAGGATCAATTTTGATCAACTCCTTCAGGTAGCATCTAAGAATTTTAAGTAGAGCCTTCAGGGATTATCACTTGAAGACATTGAATTTGAGTTGATTTTTGAAGGAAGAAGGTGACAAAATTAGAAAATTTTAAGATCAAATTATATAACATAAAGGTAGAAATGCCAAGATCTTCAAGTAGGTAAACATGGTACATAGACCCTCATTACTCAACTTGAATATTGTCAGATAACAACATGATGTAGGACATAAATGTTATCTTGAGTTGGAAGCGAAGAACAAGATTGATGTTTCAACTTCTAGTTCAACACTAGTATTTATAACAATGAATTCAACAACCAACACATCAGTGCAAAATTCCATCCAATCTTAGTTCAAAGGATAATTTTATACACATTAATTAAAGGGTGTTAATTTTTGTACTCATAGTCTGATTTTTTTATAAATTAAATAAGAAAGTTGTCTAAATTATTTGTAAACATGCACATGTTGCATCACATTGTAAAGGCTAACTTTATTTTTGACAATTATGAGTTAACTATGAATGTATATACATTCAATTTTGAAACTAAAATTAGAATCAAGGTTATAATTATGCCATGTAATTACAAGATTTCATGCACTTGGAGGATGAGGCAACCGTTCCCCAAGTTTATATCTACATTTAGAACCCTCATTTTCAAAGGGTCAAAAAAATCAATATAGGAAGAAGTCAATTTTGATTATCATGAATGTGTTGATGCATATTATTTCCAAGCTCTATGTAATCAAGTTTAATTTTTTTGTTAATTTAATTTAGTAATTAAAAGTGTGCAATAGCTATGAAGAATTCTATTTGTTATAATTAATATGCTGATTTTAGATGTGTAATGGCTATTAAATAGTTAGCAATGATTATTGATTATATACAAATATGTTAAATATCTCATCTTTCTAAGTGTGTAGAGGTGTTTTCTATGATATAGTCTTCTATGTGTGTGTCTTAGCTACCTTAGATACCTCCTAGATATAAGTCATAATCTTCTAAGTATGGATGTGTATAAGCTACCCCAAAAGGAGCATATTTTGACTGAGATATTCAAGTTCCCTAAATCAAACTATCCCAGACATGACTATGTTTGTATGCATGTGTTAGTAGATGCTAGAAACAAACATTAGTTTTTAAAACACTTCTCCATAAAAGATCCAACCTATAAGGTAAATTCTTGAAGTCATATAGCCCTTCTTTTTTGCTCTACCCTTTCCTTTTTTTTGGAGTTTATTTCTAAGATCTACCCACTTTAGATTAATATCCACCCATCCACGAACTCACCTAAGTTTTAACTTTATTTTAGATATCATACATTTATACATAGTCTTAGTTAACAAAATTTCTGCTCTACCTACTATTCCATCACCTGGTTGTTCAACTATATACCTGTAACTCATGCCCTAGAGTGGAGTTTACCTCCATTATGATCCTAAAATGCTAGAGGTTACCTTGTTATGAAGTGATGTGCATGAAAACCACATCAATAGTTTGTATTCAATCTAATTTGGGAAGCCTAAATGAATAAAGATATTAATTCATAAAGTTCATCTCCACCTCTAAAACCAATATTCAACGTCATTGGTAGCATGGAATATTAATACTTTGAATTTTACATCCTAAAATATTTATAATACTATTAAACACTTTCATTATGTTTTATTTTTATTTTTAGATACTTATTTATTAAATTAATAAAATGATAATTATTAATGAAAAGGGTACATCCATGTCCATATATTCATGAAAAAAAATTATGATTATTATAAAAAAAATTACCATTTCTTCTTGTCCATGTTACCCCACTTTGATAATGAATTTCACACACCCAACCACCTTACCATGAGTTTTGCAAAAAAAGTAGATATTGATATATGTGGGATGGTAAAATCATCACATTTAGATCCTTATGATGCATTGGAGAGTGTGGATGGATTTGAATATCAAATTTCATATACATTTGAAATCATTTGTTTTACTTGACATTACCAATTCTCATTCTAAATACATTGGCATTCACTCTTATTAAAGTATAATTTCCCTTTCCTCAATCATTAGTGAGTCCAAAAAGGGGTGAAATAAAATCCAATATTAGGATTATATTTTATCACTTTAAATGCTATCTTATGACCCCACCTATAGTCCTAATCATAAGTAGTGTAAGACAATTTCGTTGATAAGACCCAGTCATTTATGAGTAAATAGGATAGAATAATTTGGTAGCTAAGATCCACCCATTCATGTTATTATATGTTATAGATAACACGTAAATATCCTAAAATATACCTATATTCACCTTACATTAGCCAACATTTAAATAGTTTATTGACCTCTTATATCAATTATGGAAAATGACAGACCAAAAAAAGGACCAAGTCCCTAAAATTCATAAGAACACCCTCTTATTTTTCATGTAACTGATAATCATTTAAGATTAAATTCAGATATAAATTATTTTTTCCCATATGAGAGGGTTAATCTCAAAACTTAAACCAATGCCATAATATCAACTTCATTGTCGGTGCCTTTGGAGACTAATATTTATGTCACTCCCAGTGAGGTACCTTTATCATCTTGTATAATCAAATAACTCTTATTTTCACTGGACAGCCTCATAAAACCTATCAAAATTGATATAAAAAATCCCTTGAGGTATGGATCATATTTCATGTAATTCCTATTTATCTCTACACCAGATCTTTTAAAAAGGGTATTATTTATAAAATGTATATATTTATGGATTATCATTGCACTAAAATGGGATGAATCTTTGAATTTTGATTAAAAATAATATTTTGAGGGGTTTCCATAAAGGGAATCCTAATTGGAAAGAGTTACACATCTCTGATCTTTTGACTAGATCTTTCTCAGTTCAGGTTATGGGTTCTCCTATATTCCACTTAATATGGAAGGCTTGGAGAGTTGGTTAAGCATATTATTATTATTATTACACCTATTCTTAGTGATTTGTGTAAAAACACAATATTTTTAAAATTTATCAATTATTTATGCTTTATCCCTTACAAGAACCTATTGAATCTCAATCTCTTTGAGTTTACACCTTAAAGAGTGCACTGAGAAAGGGGTGGGTAGAACATTGGTGCTTTGTAAGATTCTTGTTCTTGATACCACTAATTGAAACCAACACAAAGATTTTACACCTCTATTACACACTCCTCTAAGTAATTCACTACCCCCAAAATCCCCTACCTAAGCAAAAATATCTTTTTGCTATTTACCAAACAAAGTCACATGGGATGGCCCTATTCTTGAAAATGAGCATGTTATAGGACTATACCAACTTAGATGACCTAGTCTGGGACCTAACTACTTCATTTATTAAAGAACATGATTGATTGGGATGACTCTATTGGATAAAAATTTTAAAGGGTTTAGGGTTATATCTGACTATATAAACATATCCTTTTCACCATTTTCATTAGAGAGAAATAAAGATAATCATTTGTTTGTGCATCTACTTAACCACAATTCTACTTAAGGATCCATTTCTTATGGTTTCATACTTCATTTGGAGAGAAAAATATTGTCTTATGGGAAAAATATTTTATATGCATATGAAAATTCATGTATCTTAGAGCTGAGATATCTTTGTTATCTTTACGAACCAAAATAACCTCTTGTCAGGCACCATTGGCCAAGGGAGAGATTGGGGCTCAATGAGTTAATCTTTAGAGTAAATATTTCTAACCCTTGCTCCTCTTTATTGGTAGATATATTTTAATGTGTTAGCTTATGAATATGTTTCTCTCTCCATGCATTAGGATTACCCATACATTGACTTGAGTAAAGTTATTCTTTACATGTTTACTTTTATGTTCATTATCCCCATTTTATGCCACATGTTTTGGTGAGCACTAGATTAGTTTTAATTTAATTTTTCATTTACTTTGATAAGAAAACATATGACCTAGATAGGGTTACTATGTGGTATTGCTTAACTAGAGGATTTGGATCCCTCTCTAGTGATATTATGTAGTAAGAGACCCATTAATTAGGTCTAGTGGATCCATATTAGTTATGACCCTGATTGTCTAAATTTACCAATAAGAGGAAGGGTTAGTTTGATTTATCTTATTTGAGCTAGGATTGATTTATAGGTCAAATTCACTTTCCCTTATATATATTCCAGTGAAATCAACATGAACTAACCCTTTTAGGTTTTCTTTCATGCCCTCATTTATTATTTACTTATTTTTTAGATCACTAGATCAAATCTATCAACTTAGTATAAATTTATATGCATAGGTTTAACAAACAGTCACTCTGATTAACTATGTATTTATTTATGTAGGTAATATTCAACCATAGATAATTAGATTGATCTACTCAACTCAATTTATTTCTTAACATATAGGTTTTTAAACTCAGTCAATCCAATTGACTCTATTAGTAGATTAAAATTATTCTTCTAGATGGTATAATATAAAAACAAATTTAACATTTTCAAAACCATCAAGTTCATTCTCACCATCTTAGTCATTTATTTCCTTCATTACAATCATTTTTTTCATAATTAGTCTATATAAAACTATAACCATGTAGTGAACTAACTCAATTAACTCGACATAGTTATGTAGCCTACTTTTTTGCCCAAAAGACTTAGTCAAATTATTCGACTATGTTTCTCTGGATCTTGATTTGACAAATATAATCCACATATTCAATTTTGTTATATATTACTTGCATACTTGATCACCTAAATTAGCATAGTATCATTCAATCAAAAGGAATTAAGTCATATTGCTAGTAATTAACCCACCTCTCATTTATTTGCTTTACTTGCTTCGAGTAACACACATAAAATAAATAGGAAGTTTTAATTTATCAATTTATTCAAACTATATTTATTTTATTCATACACCTCTAAAGTAAATAATATAAAAAAACATTAAAAAAATTCTACCCAAGGTCCACCTACTTGGATTTCATCACCAAAGGGGAAGTCAACTCAATTTTCTAATCGAGTATTAATTCATGGTTGATGATATATATTGGCAAAGTATTAAACACCCTTATCACTACAAGATTGTGAAGTGATGGGGATAGGCCCCAATTATAAGCCAGTACCATCACCAATACAAATACCTTTCAGCATTAACTACCTAAAACCATCCTTAGATTACCTTTCTAGTTCTTTTATAGACAACTCCCTATCACATTTATTTGTAAAAATTATAATTTAAAACATTTAAGAATGATCACATAGATTAACATTTCTATTTTTATACTTGCTTTATGATAAATGTATGTTGTATTGTTAAACTTATATCAGCCAACATTGGTAAAAGGTTTGTGCTATGTGTAACAATTGGATTGATTAGATCGACCTAGTTTCTTATGTATTTATTTCAAATATTCTACAAAATAACATTATATTGTCTAGAGTCATAATTTTCAAAACTTATCTTTACCTTTAGAACATAGTTGATCTAATCGATTGTGTCTCCTATAGTCTCTATTTTTCCATAGAATATAGTCTCTCTATTCAACCCAGTCACTTATAGACTACTTTTTTTGTTTGTCTTCAACACAAAGTTGACCTATCTGACTATATGTCTTTTAAACTCCCTTAATTCCACCATCTAAAACAAACAGTTGGCTAGTTTGAGTATGTATTTTGTAGCATGTTTTGTCTACTATCTTATAGGACAATGTTGATTGGTTCAACCTAGTATCTTACTAATTGATCCTCCATTTTACCAAGTTTTTAATTTCCCTCATTCATCATAAATTTCTTATTTGATGATAATATATAATTGAATTAAAAAACATGATGAGTTTCACCAATCCCAATAGGGTTCCTAAGGTACATCTTGTGCTACCCACTGTGAATCAAAGCAATGTTCATGTTGCCACCTATGCTACTAACTATGGGAATACTCCCCATTATTCCTTGACAATTAACCCCTTATTTTCATTAGAATATGAGCATGACCTTGAGTACAAAAATTAAATGATATTTTTCATCAATGAAAACCCTCAACATAGGAGGAAATATCCTATAGTGTTGGATTACAAAGTTGGTTAGTCAAACATTAGTCATGTAAACATAAAGAATGCATAAATAACTTAACAAACTAGGCCAACCTATTATAACAAGGTTTACAATGATAATGAATACTAATTTAAATAAAACAAATACCAATTAATTTCCCAAGTGATTCAACCATCTAAGAGTGGCTCTAATCATGTTTTTCCCCTTGATCTAGTGTTCTTATCTTTGTCAATAGTATATGCCAAGCTCCTCCATAATCTCAAGATCAATATGCATAACCTAGGTTCAATATAAGAAATATAATCTATGCCTATCAAATGAAGCTTTCAAATAAAACACAATGATAAACACAAAGAAAGGTTTTATAAATAATCTTGCATTATAAGTTTACAATATTTTAGCTTAAAAATGAGGGTGAGAGGCCTTCTATTTATAGATTTTCCAAATGGGATAAGATCAACCATGACCATCCACCTCAAGATTGAGATGTTTATCCATAAATTAATCTAATATTACATAATAAATATATAAATATCCTCATAACTATTTAGGAAGAAGAGGCATTGATTAGGCATGGGTGTCCATAATCCTGATATTTGTTGCATTTATGGCTTATGGATGCCACCCCATAGATCATGTCACTAGGTGATGTTGATATTGAGAATCAATTTCCAATAATGAAATAATCAATAACCTCCATGAAAAATCAACTTGAGCTCTTGATTTGAATTAATTATTTTAAATAATATTAATCAATTTTAGTGCAACTCTTTGGAAATTGGTGCACAATTAATCAAAATGGTCAAAAAAATCATATTACTAGGTCATAATTTAACTTGGGAGGAATTAGAAGGTGATCTTAGATGCATACAAATCGTTATCCCATTTAGTATATTATAAACACTAAATAACAAAGGTACATGATGTGTACTAATGAATTATAAGAAACAAGTGATTTAGAGTGTAAAAAGGCAAAATCATCATTTGACTCAAAATGAATTGATCAAAGTTAGGAATCACATAAAATATATTACCCCATTTAGGGATACATTAGCTTAAATCAATACTTGTATATGAAAATCTTGAACCATTTAATGTATTTTTAGTAATTTTGGCCTAACTTATATATTAGATTATAACTCGAGTAAGATTAACAATTTCAACACAAATAGTGTCAAGAATCGGATGTATACATTTTTCCCCTATTTGAGAAGGCATAGTGAGACATTCAAGTGAAGAAAAATATTTTCAAAGAAAAGTGTTATCAAGAAGAAATTTGGGAACAACCCATGATTCCCCTTCAAGAGAACATACTAAGATGAAAGAGAAGGATAGATTCTCAAAAAGAGAGGGAAAGTGAGAGATTAACCCATGGAATAGATCACATCTAGATGAGCTAATGATTACACACATGGTTACAATCAATGATAAAAATACAATTAGAGGTATAATGGTCCCCAAGATGGGGGGAATGGGAAGGATTCAATTCAAACATATAAGTGACACACTTTGAATGCACCTAATTTAAGAGTGCAAGATACATGCTTACAACATTGATCAATCTTGAGACAAGTTACACACTAAAACATTACCATCATGGGAAAAAGTGTGGAGAGCTTGGAATTAGAAGAACATGAGAATCATGGTCTCCAAAGAGATGATAATAAGAAGTACCCCAGTAGAGTAGATTTGATCATGATAAGATAGTTATGCCCCAACATGGCTAATTTTGATAATTGATAAAGAATAAATAATGGTATTTCCCCCATAGTGCTGATTTATATTTGTGACTAATGTTGTGCCCCATCATGGAAAAATTGGTAAGCAATTAGTTTAAGAATATAACCTAAAACATAGATTAAAGATGAGTGGGCACAAAAATAGATGTGACGGTAAAATAGATTAAAAATTCATAGAAAACTAGGCATATAAGGATACAAAAAGGGATGAAATAAATGAAAAGAGAAGTGAATGTGGTTGAGCTGACCCAAGATATGTCTAGTATCCAAGTGCTACCTACATAGTCCAAATGAACCTCAAGCCAATGTAGTTCACCAAAAAATGGGAGAGATTGGAAAGAGGGATGATGAAAATTGACCAAAATTTGATTAGACTTATGATTTATGCTCAGAGATGCATGTATAAGCATAGAGTTAGGTGCTAAACCTATTGAGCCTAGTTTATGCATAGTGATCTTGAGATCAGTTCATTAGATCTGTGTTGATGCTAAGACTTGAATTTAGAGAAAAAAATTCTTGATATAAAAAAAGAAATTAGGAATCATAAGTATGAAGAAATCATAATTAAATTTCATTTCAATTTTTAGATCCGGTTCAAATGTGAATACTTATAACTAAGGATAATGGTAAAACAATGACCAAAACTAGAGTTACAACTATTTACATTTAAAGAAAAAGCAAAGACAAAGAAAAAGATAAACATAAATGAACCTAAATTAAATCAAGATATGAACAATTAGGATTCAATTAGGAAAAATAATGTTTAAAAATAAAATAACACCTTAAAAATATGAGATCAACATATAAAGAATCAAGAACCATGTGGACCATCAAAATGTTCTTGAACACAAAAGAGGAGTAAAATAAAATAGAGAAACACAAGACCAAGGTGAGAAAAGAAGTATTTAAAGGAGAAAATAAGAAGAAACAAATGAATATGCAAGAAATCAAAACAAAACACCAAAAAATAACACACCAATAAAACTCAAATAAACACACAAATAATAACCAAGTTAGTGCGGTTTAAAAATAATTGTTCAAGCACGAGTAGTAGAGGCATTACTTCAAACCACAACATAATAAAGAACAAGGACATAAAATTTATTCCCTAATTAAAGAGGAAAATGATAGAATAAATGGGTAAGAAAAGAAAAGGAATGGGTTGGTTGAGCTAACTCCAGATGTACAAGACAAGTGGACACTACCTACATAGTTCCATGGACACATGTTCCAACATGAACTTCAAGCCAAATGTGGTTCTCCTAGGAAGTGGGATAGAATAAAAAGGTGATGAAAAAAAATATAATTAATTTTTTTATAAGAAATGATAATAAAAATAAATAAATGTGACAAAAGAGAATGATATTTTAAACAACAAACTGGTGGGACAAGAAAGAATGATCTTGCAAAAAAAGCAACTGCATGGGACAAATTACTTACAAAATGGAAAGAGTGTAAGGATTAGAATGTAAAAAAGAATAATAAAATATATTTTTTATTTTATGGATCATGTTATAATTTTTTTGGTGTTTTTGGGATAAAATATGTACAAAGGGGACCAACTAGTTAAGGAGATGCTCGTCCAAGAGTAGAAGTTTCAATAAATAACTAAGCCATATAAAATGACACATGCTTATAAATAGGAAAGAGAAAGGGTCATAAAAAAAGAAAAATGTTCACCAAAAATAAAAAAATAATGATAGAATAATGTGTAACATGAAATCAATCTAAAGAACCATGCAGTAGGAAAAGATCCTAAGCTGAAAAGATGTCCTTATTCACTTGTCTATAGAAGTTGTGAAATACTATTCTAGATGAGCTACTTTATAGAACTAGAATTGAAGGTGTTCATAATTATAATGAAATATAATTAGGATCTTGGTTAAATGAAAAAACTTTTTAGGTTATAATAAGCCCAAGACATAACAAAGATTATGGTTCTCAAAGATAACATCCCAAAGAATAGGGTCCAATAGATGGATGATCTAGGGTAGGATAAAGAATAAGGTTCTCAAAGAGAATGGTCCAAAGAATATGGTTCTCAAAAAGAATAGTATAGGGTAGGATAAAATGTATTTAGAGTACCAATGGTCCAAAATCTTTCACTGTCTAGAGTCATGAAAGTAATAGGGCTCATGTGAGAGTGGTCCAGGGTAGTAAAAATGGTAAGATAATTACTTCAGCACAAGTTTCCCCCAAGTAGGGGTCTTATAAATAACAATTCAAATATTTTCATTTGTAGAACCTCTTAAGGTTCATAATGTTCATGGGCTCTAGAAGTTATTCACCATTTGGAGTAGCCAGTCAATATGCCCCTAATCCATAGTTATCTATGATAACATATGGTCCCAACCAATTAGGTTGAAACTTACCTTTTTTATTGAATTCAATGTTTATGTTCTTTTAGTTCTCTTTTAAGACCAAATAACCAATCTTAAAATCCCAAGGGAAAATGTGCTTATTGTAGCTTCTCCATAATCTATTCTGATAGGCTTAAAAGTTTTTTAGGGTAGCCAAATGCTTACCATCAATAAGTTCTAGTTCTTGCAACCTTAAGAATTTCTAGTACTCATCATCTTCAATATGCTCAAATAATACTTGCAATGATAGTAGCTCGATCTTGATTGGGATAATATATTATATTCCGTAAACAAGGGAATATGTATTGGCTCTTATTGGAGTTCAATGACTGATTCTATAAGCCCATAGGGTAGGAAATATTTGTAAGTGATAATTATAGCCAACATCATTGATAATCTTCTTTAAAATGACTACAATGGTCTTGTTTTATGCCTCAAATTGTCCATTTCCTTGTGGGTTATATGGAATTTATTTCTTGTGCTTAATCTTAAATTTTACATAAAGGTCTTTTACATCTCTATTTATAAACGATCCAACATTATTGGATATAAGGTGAGCTAGGATGTCATATCAATAAATGATATAGTAATGGATGAATTTGGATATCTTCTTCCTAATGACATAAGTGAGAGGAATAGCCTCAATCCACTTAGTAAAATACTTTGTAATAGTTAGGATATGCTTATGGCTATCCGAATATGTTGGGTTTATTTTCCCAATGAGATTGAGGCCCCAAGTAGAGAACTACCATGGTGTTGTAATTGGCTATATTGGTAAAGAAGGTGTGTTTATCAAATTTCCATGTTTTTGATAAAGAACACACTTCCTTACATAATTGCAAGCATCAGTCTCCATTTTTTTCCAATAATATCCTATCATAAGGTTATTCTTTTCTAAGACTACACCATTGATGTGGGCCTCACACATTATTTCATTAGCCTCCTTCAGTGTTAGCTTGGATTCTCCCAAAGATAAATAACTAATAAGTGTTCCATCATATCCTTTACAATAAAGTGTGTTTCCAAGGAGGGTATAATAAGCTAGATGATGATGGAATATTTTTTATTAGTTAGTATATATGTCAGGTGGAAAAACATGATCATGAAAGTAATTATAAAAGGCTTGATAACAAGGTAATCAGGGCTCTCTGAGTGCGAAAAAATTAATCTGTGTGAAAAATTTTGAAACTAGTTTTTTCCCATCTAGTAGGGCCCCCTGAGTGCAATCAGAGTGATCATGGATCCAATGGAGGATACTGCCAGTGGTAGTGCCTCTGGGGACCATATTAGAAATTTGATAGAGGATATTCCATCCAATGGATGGAAGAAAGATGTGTCCCTCAAAAATCATGTCGAGCCTCCCTATTACCTCTGAGGGCATAGCCCTGAATATCCCAAATGATCTGGTGGAGGAAACCATGGCATCCATGGACCTTGCATTGGTAGGTAAGTGTTTCTCATTCTGTCCTAATATTGAAATGGTTAGGAAATGGGTTTTGTCTAGGTGGAAAGTTAAGGGTAGTGTATTGATCATTGATTTCCATGGAAAGAGGCCTATTCCTTTTTAGATTTACAAATAGGGAGGACATGATAGGTACTCTTGCTAGAGGACCATGGCTTTATGGCCCACATTGTCTTGCCTTATGCTCATGGAAACTAGGATTTGATCCTAACTCAAACCTTAATAAGTCTACTCCTACTTGGGTAAGACTGCCAGGGTTCCCATTGGAATTCTAGGATGAAAAAATCTTCACAGCTATTGGCAATTTTATTGGCCAATATGTCACTGTAGATCACATAACCAGAACAAAGTCTAGATGTGTGTATGCTAGATTATGTGTCAATGTTGAAATTAATAGGACTCTCCCTACGTCTATAGAGCTAAACTCTAAATATGGGACTTGGACTCAGCTGATCACATATGAAAATGCTACCACTTTCTATCAAATATGTAAGATAAAGGTACATTTAATGACATAATGTAAAGTGAAGCAAATGGGAAGGAAAGATGATTCCCAGGTTGAAGGGGAGGATCAATCTCTCAACCACAAAAAGAATAGCAAGTAGGGAATGGGGAGTGATGTGGAAAACCCTGACAATACAGAAAAGGTAGAGGAGGAAACAAGTAAGGAGGATATCACTGGTAGTGGGGGAAAAGCTATCTTAAATGAAAATATAGTATCAGATGATAGTCAGAAGGCTATATTAGACACAACCAACCCTGTAGACAAACAGACTAATATGTCTAAGGAAAGTGAAATAGGTACCCATCTGATAGAGGAAGATAATGTAGAAGACAAAGTTTCAAGAGATGGATAGGAAAAAGTAACTCCAGAAATATATCCTACTAAAGGAGAAGTAGACTTACAGTTAAACATAGACATTTTCCATGCTCTGGAAGTCGGAGACCAAGCAGGAAATTATTCAGCAATAGGTGAAATAAGACAAAATGGCAATAATGAACAGGAGGAATGGGTTACCCCAAAGAAAAAGAACCAAAAAGGTAAAAAAAATTGTAGATGTTGGCACTGATCCCAAACAAGGGAGACCAACCCTAAGAGAAATAAGACAAAGAGAGATTGCTAGGGAGATTTCTAGTGGTAAACAGAAAACACTGGAGACCCAACCCCTCAAACCCTCTAAATGAGAATATTATCTTAGAAACTGAGGGGCTTTAATAGTCCCTCAAAATAGTTTGAGGTTTAAAACTACATTTTAGATAATAAATTAGATATTTTATTACTCCAAGAAGTCAAGATGAATTAGGAGAGTTTTAGGAAAATTGTTGACTACATGGCCTAAGACGGCTTTTTGCATTAGTCCATCTGAAGGGGCTTCAAGGGGGATTGTAACTATGTGGAATAGTGATAAAATCTAGGGATCTCTTATGGCTTATAATAAGCACTTCCTGATTACCGATTTCTATTTGAAATCTTTGAACTGGTCATTGATCAATGTCTATGGATTGAATAATAGAGCTTTGAGGTAGAATTTATGGATAGACTTGAGAAGTTTTAGGAATAATCCCTAAAACACTAGATAGATGTTAGCTGGAGATTTTAAAACTCCTATATACCCTTCTAAAAAATAGGATGGGATTATGGATTACTCATACAACATGTTTGACTTTGCCAAATTTATCAATGATTGGGGATTATTGGATATAGAATTCCAAAACCAAAATTTTACCTGGTCTAATAGAAGAAGAAGAGATCAAATGATTCAAGTTAAGTTAGATAGATTTATTATCTCAAGTAACTAGAATGATTATCATAATATGCATGTGCAAGCTTTTCATAGAACCATGTTTGACCATTGCCTGATCTTCCTTAGTTAGAGAGAATAGGGACAATCTGGACCTTCCCCATTCCATTTTGAAGCTATGTGGATCAAACAAAAAGAATTTAGACAATGGTGTAAAATTCCTATTCAGGGCACTCCTATGTTTAGAATAGTAAAAAAACTTCAGGATATTAAACAAGAAGTTTATGGATGGAATAGATATAGCTTTGGGCAGGTCTTTCAACATAAGAAAAATATAGTGGGAAAAATCAAAGATATTCAGCAACTGATGGCTCAAGGGGATGATTCTAAAGACACTTTAGAAGAAGAGAATGTCCTATCTTCTGAATGGAAGAATCTTATGGAAAGAGAATGTTGGAAATATTGTCATTGATGTCAAAGGTTTAGCATTATTAGTGATAAAGGCCCCATTGCATTTAATGTTGTGTATAATAAATATATCTTGGCTAATATGAGTTAATATTTATTTAATATTAATGAATATATTTTTGGCTGCATATGAGACAAAAGAAGGGCCCATGGAGAAGTCGAAGAGCCATGAGGTAAAGACAAAATAAGGATGGGACACATTTTCCCATGAAGAGTTATCTTGGGGAATGCCAAGAGTCACCAAGTGAAGACAAAAGAGTAAGGGTGCAATTTCTCATGAAGGGACACTTTGAGGAATATGAAAAGTCACCAAAGATAAGGAAAAAAGTGGGAAGGACGTTTTTGACCATGAAGGGTCACCACATGACTTTTCAAAGGCTTGAATATGAAGGGTCATCCAAGATTGGCACCATTTTCCATGAGGATTGAAGGGTCACAAAGGGGGGAAGGCCAAATGTCATTTGGAAAGCTATAAATAAAGGCTTGAGAAGCCATTTGTAATATGGTTGAGAGAGGTTGATTTGATATTGTAATATCTAGCTTAGAAGAGCAATTGTGAGAGATGAATAGTATTTATTATATCTATCTTAGAAGAGCAAAGGTGAGACAGAGGAAAGAAATGTTGTATTGAACTATCATTTGTTGAGATAGCAACATTGAGAGATATGTGTGTGGTATACACAAAAGGGTTAGTGCTCATGTGGGTTGGTGCTCATGAATTGTTGTTGGGTTGGTGCTTGGCAAAGGGGTCGGTGCTCTTGTAGGTTGGTGCTCACGAATAGTTGCTGGGTTGGTGCTTGACAAAGGGGTTTAAAGCTCCTGTGGGTTGGTGCTCATGAATTGTAGCTGGGTTGGTACTCGGCAAAGGGGTATGGTGCTTCTGTGGTTGATTTCTCATGAATATACTTGAGATTTTTCTCCATGGTTTTTCCCACATTGGGTTTCCACATTATATCTGGTGTCTCTCTCTATCTTGTGTGATATTTATTGTTTGAGTTTTATTGCATATCTTGAATGTTTGATTACATGGAATTTGATAAAGGGAAAGTTTTATAAGATATATAATATACTAATTCACCTCCCCTCTCAATATATTCCATGCTTAACAATTGGTATGAGAGCAGGTTCCTTTTTGAAAAGTTTTACAGCTTGAAGGTAGATAGGGAAAGCACAATGGCTGGGTCATAGGAAGGATTTTCTACAAATAAGAAACCTTTGTTTGATGGAACAAATTATGATTTTTGGAGCATGAGAATGAAGGTTTATTTGATGGCCCTTGGATTCGACATATGGAAAGTAGTGGTGGAGGAATATGAAGAGCCACAGACATCTACAATTACTCCAGCAAAACAGAAGGCAAGTGAATGTAATGCTAAATCTTTAAATGCTATTTTATGTGGTTTATGTGAATATAAATTTGTTAAAGTTATGCAATGTAAATATACTCATGAAACTTGGGAAAAACTTGAGAATATTTACAAAGGTGATGGAAATGTTTAGCAAGCTAAGCTGCAGACTTTTAGAAGGTAGTTTGAAAGTTTGAAGATGGAAGAAGAAGATATAACAAGTTATCTTTTGCAAGTTGATCAAGTCATAAATCAGATTCAAGGTCTTGGAGAAACATTGGATGAGTCAAGGGTGGTGAAAAAGGTTTTGAGATATCTACCAATGAGATATAATGCAAAGGTTTTGGCAATCGAAGAGATGAAGAATTTAGCCAAGCTAAAGATGGATGAGCTTCATGGTATTCTCACGGCATATGAGATGCGGATAGAAAAAGATAAACCCTCAAAGAGAGAAGTAGCTTTCAAGACATCAAAGAAGGAGAAAGCTAAGATTCAAGAATCAAGTGATAGTTCTAGTGATGATGAAGATGACAATGGAGCACTTTTCATTCGTAAGCCGAAAAGAGGAATAGGTAAATATCAAGGAAAATTACCTTTTAAATGTTTTAATTGTGGAAAGATTAGACATTTTTTAGATAGATGCCCAGATAAGGTTAATGATGATGAAGAAGAAAAGCCTACATACAAGAAGAATTTAAAAGGAAAATCTATGAAGGGATTTGAGAAGAAGAGCCTGTATTCTAAAGATCCTAGCTCAGGTGAAGATAGTGGAGTCTGCGATTCAGAATAAGAAGAGATTATATTCATGGCCATACATGAAGATGATCAAGAAGAAGAAGAGGAGGAAGCTGAAGTGAATATAGAAGGAGAGCTCATTTTTGCCTTAGAAGAGTTAGAAGCTGTTCAAAAGAAGAATCAAAGATTAAAGTGAGAGATCGAGAAAAATGAACAAGAGTTAAAGGAAATGATTGAAGATCTACAAGCACACTTTGAAGAAGCCAAGAACAATGAAGAAGACCTCACAACATAGTTAGAAATAACAAGAAAATAATGTCAAAGGTATGTTATTAAAATTGACTCTTTAAAAGAAGATATTAAGAAAGTAGTCAGTGATAAAGTATTCAGTGATTCAAAATTTGAAGATAGCTCTAACATGCTGAATAAGATATTGGAAAGTCAAAAAGCATATTCAGACAAGACAAGGATCAGTTTTGAAAAGAAAAATAGCTATGTTGAAGCTCTTACACAAGAGGAAACAAAAAGGGGAGAAGTGAAGAATACAGAGGACATTCCAAACAAAGAAGGTTGGAAGGAACAAAGCTACAAAAGGCAATCAGGTCAGAGATATACAGACAGGTCTTATTTTTATGGCTATTGTTTTTATTGTAATGGATATGGTCACAAGAAATTAGAATGTAGAAAAAGAGCTAACAAATTCAGAAATAAGGAGAAGGAAAGTCAAGTAGAGTCAAGTAGAAGCCACAACTCTTTTGCTCCTCTATCAAGCTTTGATGAAGAGACCATAGTATGTTACAAGTGCAACAACTTCAGACACATAGCTCAGTATTGTAGAAGCATGTTCAATTTAGTCAAGAAGGATTAGAGCTTCAAAGCTCCATTCATTAAGAAGAAGGATCAGAATCTCAAAGCTCCATTCATCAGGGAGAAGGTTCATACATGTACATGATAGAAGAAACAACATGAAGATTCTATGATGGTTTAGACAGCCCTGCATGTAAAAGGTAAAGAGCAGCCATGGTTAATTGATAGCAGATGTTTAAGGCATATGATAGGATATAAAAGTAAATTCATATCTCTAAAGAAGATCAATGGTGGTACAGTAAGATTCAGAGTTAAAACCACTACCAAGATAGCTGGAAAAGGTACTTTGAGTTTGAATTATGGTAGAACTAAGACTAAAAATGTTTTGTATGTAAAAGGTCTTAAGCATAATTTGTTGAGTGTTAGTCAAATATGTGATCAAGGATATACATTAAAGTTTCATAAAGAAGGTTTTGAGATTAGAAGAAAAGATTCAAATGAGTTGATTGCAGATGCTCAAAGGACAGGGAACAATGTGTATGTTTTTATCAGATATCTTCTCAAAGGCACGATCAAAGGATACATTCAAAGATCAACGAGAGGAGTTGGGAGTAATTTCTATTACTTCTTACCATTGATGTTTAACATCAATTGAGGGGGAGCTAAGTGTTAGCTCCAGGTAGGCCCTTTTCCATTGATGTCAAAGGGGGAGAATAATAGGTATAGGTATAGGTATAGGTGCAGAAAATAGGTACAAGGAATAGGTATAGGTTGCTACAATAAGGGGGAGTTACTGTATGTTTTTAGATGATGGTATGTGCAGGTGATAAGATGTGGCAGTTTCAAGATTGAGGTTGCCATCAATGACAAAAGGGGAGATTGTTGGAAATATTGTCATTGATGTCAAAGGTTTAGCATTATTGGTGATAAAGGCCCCATTGAATTTAATGTTGTGTGTAATAAATATATCTTGGCTAATATGAGTTAATATTTATTTAATATTAATGAATATATTTTTAGTTGAATATGAGACAAAAGAAGGGCCCATGGAGAAGTCGAAGAGCCATAGGGTAAAGACAAAAGAAGGATGGGACACATTTTCCCATGAAGAGTCATCTTGGGGAATACCAAGAGTCACCAAGTGAAGACAAAATAGTAAGGGTGCAATTTCTCATGAAGGGACACTTTGAGGAATACGAAAAGTCACCAAAGATAAGGACAAAAGTGGGAAGGATGTTTTTGGTCATGAAGGGTCACCACATGACTTTTCAAAGGCTTGAATATGAAGGGTCATCCAAGATTGGCACCATTTTCCATGAAGATTTAAGGGTCATAAAGGGGGAAGGCCAAAGGTCATTTGGAAAGCTATAAATAAAGGCTTGAGAAGCCATTTGTAATATGGGTGAGAGAGGTTGATTTGATATTGTAATATCTAGCTTATAAGAGCAATTGTGAGAGATGAATAGTATTTGTTACATCTAGCTTAGAAGAGCGAAGGTGAGAGAGAGGAAAGAGATGTATTAAACTATCATTTGTTGAGATAACAACATTAAGAGATAGGTGTGTGGTATACACAAAGGGGTTGGTGCTCTTGTGGGTTGGTGCTCACAAATTATTGCTAGGTTGGTGCTAAGTAAAGGGGTTTGAAGCTCCTGTGGGTTGGTGCTCATGAATTGTAGGTGGGTTGGTACTCGGTAAAGGGGTATGGTGCTCCTGTGGGTTGTTTCTCATAAACATACTTGAGATTGTTCTCTTTGGTTTTTCCCACACTGGGTTTCCACATTATATCTAGTGTCTCTCTCTGTCTTGTGTGATGTCTATTGTTTGAGTTTTATTGCATATATTGAATGTTTGATTAAGTGGAATTTGATAAAGGGAAAGTTTTATAAGATATATAATAAACTGATTCACCCCCCCTCTCAATATATTCCATGCTTAATAGAGAAGAGGTTTTTTGGAAATAGAAATCTCATGTTCAGTGGCTTAAAGAGGGTGATATGAACACTACCTTCTTTCATCTCTCAACCATGAAACATAGGAAGGCCAACTCAATAACTAAGCTAGTTCTAGATAATGGTGACATTATAATCGAGGATAATGAGATAGGGGAACAAGCCAGGGCTTTCTTTTAGAATTTGCTCATTGAAGAAAATAATGATGATGGAAATGATAGACCTATGAACCAATTCATTGATAAAATACCCTATTTGATAATGGAAGAAGATAATTTGGAGATGTTAAAGCCTATATCCAAGGAACAATTCCATGTTTTTTTATTCTCCATGGGTGCATTCAAAGCCCTGCGTCTTGATGGATTTCCTCCTATATTCTTTTAAGAATATTGGGAGATAGTAGGAGCAGATCTTATGACTACTGTTTGTGATTTTTTTAGATCAGGTAAACTTTTGAAACAAGCTAATAATACCTTCATAGTAATTGTTCCTAAAAAATCACAACCTACACACCTTATTGATTTTAGGCCCATTAGTCTATGCAACACTGTTTATAAGTTATGTACTAAAGTATTGGTTATGAGGATTCAACCTTTACTAGACAAAATTATTTCTCTTGCACAAAAAAGTTTCATCTCAGGTAGGTAGATTCTTGATGCTGTGATCACCACACATGAGACTATTCACTCCATGGATAAGAGAAAAATCCTTGGTATGGATCTCAAGATATATATTTTTAAAGCATATGATAGAGTCTCATGGACTTTTCTATTCTAAGTGATCAAAAAATTTGGGTTTAATGATAAAATGTCTCGATTGATATGGGATGTTGTCTCTTCTACAAAATTCTCAGTGCTAGTAAATGGTGTACCTAGAGTGTTCTTCTCGTCTTCAAGAGGAATTAATCAGGGAGATCCTCTCTTCCCTTACTTATTCATCATTATGGCAAAGGCACTAGGAATATACATACAAGCATATATAGCCTCAAAAAAGTTAGTGGGCATCAAACCTACCTCCTCCCTTCATCTTATGGTGGTGTAGCAGTTTGTGGATGATACCATCTTCTTTGGCATCTCATTGGTGATTGAAGATAGATGATGGAAGAATATCTTAAATAATCATGCCATAGAGTCTAGACAAAAGATAAATTTCCAAAAAAGTAATGTGTATTTCTTCAACACTCTTAATGACCTTAGACATATAATCATTGATATATTAGAATGTGTTAAAGTTGCTCTACCAGCCACCTACTTGGGTCTCCCACTCATGATCAAAGAGGTATCTCCTAGTTTTTGGAATGGAATTGTGGAAAGAATGCAGATGAAAGTTCTTGGTTGGAAAGGGAAACTCCTTAGTAGTGCTGGTAAACTGCAACTTCTTCGGGCCTCATTGTAAGGTATTCCTACATACTTCCTGTCTCTTTTTAAAATTCCTACATATTTTGTTGATAAACTAGAATAGATCCAAAGGATTTTTTTATGGACAGGGGTGGAAGACAAATAGAGAATGTTTTTAGTCAGATGGGACAAAGTGTCTCTTCCAAAATCTCATGGTGGACTCAATATTAGGTCTATCAGGAACATGAACAAAGCCCTTCTCTCAAAAATTAGTTGTAACTTGATCCATAAAAATAATGATTAGGGGGAAATAATGTATGCCAAATACATGCATAGCATTGATGATTCCAAATTTCTTCAACAGACGGGATTACCCTAGGGATCTGTGATATGGGATAATATGCTAAAAAGTAGAAGCCTTATTAAACAAGGAATTAAATGGAAACTTGGAAATGGATAGCATATTAAATTTTGGGATGATATTTGGTTAAAGGACAAGGCTCTCATCACATAAGGAAACTATGGAGAGGTTTCTGTGTCATGTCCCCTTTTCAATTGACATGTTCTGAGTTCATGGTTAGCCTATTATGCGACCTTCGTAGGCTAATAAGATGGATAGAGGGTCATAATGGAGCTTGGCTCGACTTTGATTCACAGGATTTCTTCATTTGATTTTTATTCAGGGTATTTCAGACACATTTGGCTTGAGCTCCTACCTTTTAGGGATATTTGATATGCAGTGGAGCGCCTTTATTGTGGCATGGTTATGTGCGGAATCACTCCCTGATTCACTAGCTTCGATCGGTTCGTGGATCCGACATGTATTGAGGGAGATATTAATATTTGATTGATTTAATCAAATATTAATTATTTAGCCTATTTTTAATTAGAAACCCTAATTCTAATTTAAGAAACCCTAATTAGGGCAAGCATATCTTTTGAGGGTATAAGGGTTTCTCATGGAGGCCATTGTGGATTATGCTATTGATTATTGATTATTGAAAATTGAAGAATTTCTTCTGTGAAGACTGAGCCTAGGGTTCAAGGATTCCATCTGCATTGGAGAACGTTCCCTCTTCAGTGTGTGCAATTAAGAGGCTGTGAAATATCAGCTGATCTATTGCCAAAGTGAGAGATAGCTTCATCCAGAAGTTATCACAAAATTTTAGGTTTGAGAGATAACTTCACACAGAAGTTATCACAGATATTCCAGGTATTTATTGCTTTATGTTTTGATTCAATAAATTATACAGCTAGAGATCTATTGTGCTAGAGACAGATATCTTCAGATCAGGGGTTGAAAATAGGGAAGTTGTGCTTAATTTTGCGGCCGTACAGAATCTATACGGGTTCGTACAGACCAGTGCAGGAACCGACCTCGGCAGACAGAGGGTTTTAGTGACCGACATCGGTCGACTGAAGACCGACGTCGGCAGAAATCCGACCGGCAGAGACCGACGTCGGCGAGATATCGACCGACGACGGTGACTGTGTGTCGACACAGAAGGGCCGAGACTTTCCAGAACTCAATTTGCACTTCCAGATTTGCAAAGCCAGAGTTTTCAAGACTGTATTTCATATTTATATGCATATTAGAGGACTGTAATTGTAATAATTTACAAGGACAAGTGATACAATCTGTAATTTGTTATTAAAAGACTATATTATTGTGATTCTTCTGAATTTATTCAACAGCTATTATATCTTGGTTCAGATTTTTTGTGTTGCTATATTCCCTATTTGGAAGGGGATATTACAGTGGTATCAGAGCTAAATCCTACCAGCCTGAGGGTCTATAGATCTTATGCAGCCACAAGAGTTGGGACCACACAGGTATAACACACGCAGCCGAGCCTTGCTTGAAGGTATCCAATTGTTAGATCAGAGACCGATCAACATGAGTGACAGACGTGAGGGCAGCCCACCCAGGGGCCACAGGTATGATGCTGATCAGGCCACCAGAGAGTTTCAGCGTGTTATGATGACAAGCCAACAGCAGATGGCTCAGACACTACAGGGACTTATGACCATGTTAGAGAGAATGAACACACCTGATGGACAGAACAGGGACCAAAGAGATGACAGGAGTGCTACGGTTGATCGGAGACCACAGCAGACTCACTCCAGAATAGCTGATAGACCTACACGCCCTTCATTTATTCAAGAAGAACCAGAGGTACCAGCAGATGAGGAGGCAGGGAATTCTCCATTTGCAGATGTTTACATGGCTGCAAATGATGAGTGGGACTTATTACCCCCTCATATCCAGGAGAGAACAACCTTTGATCATTTTGTCAATTTGAGGAGAGAGCACTATAGATTGGCTAGACAGGACAGGAGACCTAGAGTCCAATTCAGTGAGCTACAGAAGGCTACAGGTAAGCTTTCTTTGACTACTTTTGACGGCAGCGGTAAGATGACAGCTCAAGCTTGGGTTCATAAGCTTGACACCTTTTTGGCATTGAGACCAATGTCAGAGATAGATGCCATCAAATACGCCACTTTGCACTTAGATGGAGTAGCACATGATTGGTGGTACCATGGTATGGTAACACTTTAGCATAATCAGGTGACAGAGTACCAGGACTTTGTGGATAGATTGGTTGAGCGGTTTGACAGGAGAGATCCCGAGGTTTACTTCCGAGATCTGGCACAGTTGAGACAAATAGGTAGCTTGGAGTCCTTCATTGGTGAGTTTCAGAGATTAGCAGTCATGGTACCCAATATTTCAGAGTGTAGATTGGTAGTTCTCTTCATAGAGGGATTGACAGAGCCATTGAGGGGTTGGATCAAAGACTTTGATCCTCCTTCATTACAGGTAGCTATGAGGAAGGCACGTGATATGGAGATGGCAGCCCCATCCAATAAATTTAACACCAAAGGTACTTCTTCTTCTAGAGACCATAAGCACTCCCACGGGGATACGGAGAGACCAGATTTTAACATAGATAAATCCGGAGTTAAAAATGATTCAAAGGCTAATCCAACAGCACCACCTTTGGATCGTGAGGTGCTTAATGATCTATGCAGGAAGAAGCTTTGCTTCTACTGCAAAGGACCATATGATATCCATCACGATTGTCCTTTGAGGCCTAAGGGCAAGGCGAATCGTATGATGTGGATATATTATGAGGAGTCAGATTCTGAGGATTCCAAACAGCATAACAGTGCTAAGGGGGCAGAGGTAGAGGCTTCAGGGCCTAATGCAGAGGTGGAGTTAGAGCTTCACCTACAGGAGGCCCGCATATCCAGCATACAGTCAGATGAGTCATTCAGACTCCGTGGAGTTTTGGCAGGGCAGAAGGTTATCACCCTTCTTGATACAGGAGCCACTCACAATTTCATAGATGCTAGATTTGTGGAGAAGCGTGGACTCACTACAGAAGGTTTTGAGGGCATCAGAGTTAAGGTAGCCGATGGTCACACTCTTAAGTGTGAGCGTATGATTAGAGACCTCCCATTGCGCTTGAACAACTATGAGTTCAACGCTGATTATTATGTGGTAAACATGGGGGATATAGACTTAGTCTTGGGTATGAAGTGGCTTCATTCATTTGAGGAAGTCACTCTTCGTCTCAAGGACATGGAGGTTCTCTTTAATGTTGATGGGATGACACATATTCTTAAGGCAATACGGGGCAGCAACTTCAGATATATGTTTTTTCATCAGATGGAGGTACCTATACCACATAATATGATAGAGGGTGATGACAAGAGCACATTGGCACCAGTACAGGAGAGGTACGAGGATGAGCTTGGTCTTGAGGTGAGTTCAGTTCAGGAGTTGTCACATGTGGTGAGGACTCAACTTTCTGTTACAGTTAGGTCACAGGTTGATGATGATATGACTATGTCTAGCCTTCACAATCCAGTTTTAGATATTATTCAGGTACGGAGTTTGCTTGCTGATTGTCATTTATGGATTGGATGTTATCTTAGTACTAGAGATGATGTGACGCCATCACATGAGAGTTGGAATGGACATGGCATGGGGTTCGTGTTAATTGACAGTGGTGGAGATCCTAACTACATTTGGGATCCAGGTGGATTGATTTGTCATTCAGTGATTGCTTGAGGGCAAGCAATTTCAGGAGGGGCGGATTGTCATGTCCCCTTTTCAATTGACATGTTCTGAGTTCATGGTTAGCCTATTATGCGACCTTCGTAGGATAATAAGATGGATAGAGGGTCATAATGGAGCTTGGCTCGACTTTGATTCACAGGATTTCTTCATTTGATTTTTATTCAAGGTATTTCAGACATGTTTGGCTTGAGCTCCTACCTTTTAGGGATATTTGATATGCAGCGGAGCGCCTTTATTGTGGCATGGTTATGTGCGGAATCACTCCCTGATTCACTAGCTTCGATCGGTTCGTGGATCCGACATGTATTGAGGGAGATATTAATATTTGATTGATTTAATCAAATATTAATTATTTAGCCTATTTTTAATTAGAAACCCTAATTCTAATTTAAGAAACCCTAATTAGGGCAAGCATATCTTTTGAGGGTATAAGGGTTTCTCATGGAGGCCATTGTGGATTATGCTATTGATTATTGATTATTGAAAATTGAAGAATTTCTTCTGTGAAGACTGAGCCTAGGGTTCAAGGATTCCATCTGCATTGGAGAACGTTCCCTCTTCAGTGTGTGCAATTAAGAGGCTGTGAAATATCAGCTGATCTATTGCCAAAGTGAGAGATAGCTTCATCCAAAAGTTATCACAGAATTTCAGGTTTGAGAGATAACTTCACACAGAAGTTATCACAGATATTCCAGGTATTTATTGCTTTATGTTTTGATTCAATAAATTATACAGCTAGAGATCTACTGTGCTAGAGATAGATATCTTCAGATCAGGGGTTGAAAACAGGGAAGTTGTGCTTAATTTTGTGGCCGTACAGAATCCGTACGGGTTCGTACAGACCAGTGCAGGAACCGACCTCGGCAGACAGAGGGTTTCAGTGACCGACATCGGTCGACTGAAGACCGATGTCGGCAGAAATCCGACTGGCAGAGACCGACGTCGGTGAGATATCGACCGACGACGGCGACTGTGTGTCGACACAGAAGGGCCGAGACTTTCCAGAACTCAATTTGCACTTCCAGATTTGCAAAGCCAGAGTTTTCAAGACTGTATTTCATATTTATATGCATATTAGAGGACTGCAATTGTAATAATTTACAAGGACAAGTGATACAATCTGTAATTTGTTATTAAAAGACTATATTATTGTGATTCTTCTGAATTTATTCAATAGCTATTATATCTTGGTTCAGATTTTTTGTGTTGCTATATTCCCTATTTGGAAGGGGATATTACATTCTGACTTGGCTACTCAATTTTTAGAGATAGATTAAGTGATTATATGAAAAATAACAATGGGATGCAGAGCTGGAAAAATCTATTACTCTATTGTGATCACCGGCCTAAGCTTTTCCCTAGAGTGTAGGAGATCCAATAGTGCATTCAAGAGATTAGAATCCCTCTCTTCCCCTATGAAGATGAATAGTACTAATGTCCAGATAAGAATGGATTGTTCTCTATCAAATCTACTTACCATCTACTCATTCTTAAAGCTCAGAATAAAGATGTATGGAAAAAGGTTTGGAATTATAAACTTATTCCAAAAATTAACATGTTTTAGTGGGCTGATGCTCATAAGAAAATCCTAACATAGGGTAACCTTCAAAAGAGAGGGTTTACCCTGGTTAACAGATGTTTTTTGTGTGGTTCCAAAGAGGAATCAATTTCACACCTCTTCATCGACAGTGATTTTTCCCAAGAATTATGGGGCACAATACTTAATAACTTGGTATTAAATGGGTCTATAATTATAACCTTAAAGAAGTAATCCTCAGCTAGAATCCAACCTTCACACATCCTTGGCTTATGGAATTATGCAAGCAAACTCTACCATGTTTGAGCTAGATTTTATGGAAAGAGCGCAACCACAAAAATTTTAGGGACACTACTAGAAATGCATCTCAGGTGTTTCACTCCTTTGTTAAGACCATTATGGAAAGTTGCACAATAGCTCATATTTGTGTTGTGGAAAAACCCCTATCTCAAATTGAAAACCAAATTGTAGCCAAATGGAAGGTTTTAAACCAGATCCATGGGTATAATAACTCCAAAATTCTATAGAGACTAAATACTAAATGGATCCCCCCAAAGCCTAACTAGATGAAACTCAACTTTGATGGGGCATCCAAGTCAGATGGTAAAGCTAGTGGAGGAGGAATTATAAGGAATGATAAAGGATGGATGACTGCTATCTATGCTAATGGAATAAGATGCCAGAGCAACAACTATGCTAAAGAAATGGCTCTACTATGGGGGTTAAAGTTGGCTATATCCCTAGGAATAAGGAACTTGAGTATACAAGGAGACTCTAAAATGGCCATAGATGCAGTTAATAAAGCATCAAATGTGGGAATTAAACTAAAAGACATTATTAAAAATATTCAATTTCTTTTGCAGAAGTTCTTCAGAGTAGAGATTTCCCATATTTACAGAGAGGGAAACAGGGTTGTTGATGCTTGTGCCAATCTTGGTTAGCAATTTTTAGGTTGGAGGGTGTGGTGACAAGGTGTTCATATTCCATTAAACATTAGGGATATTATTCAAAATGAGATGACTTATCAAGGATGAGGCACATTTATGACAAGGATAGCTCTCAGAGGTGGTCCATTTGGAGAGGGCCGTCATGGATTTTGGAACTTGATAACTTTGGTATTTGTTTGACAATCATTCATGATTCATTGTATCATGAGGTTGAGGTGCGCAGGTCTCATTATGAAAATCAATGGGAAATAATTTCCAAGCATGGGAGTAGACAATGTCATCTCTATAGGGTATTTCAAATAATGAGACATCACATCTTCATTATGCATAAATAGAAACAAGGGTTAACAACCATTTCAAAGTTGAAGGCTGAATCTAGGAACTCCATGGTTTGGGCCTACAAATATAAAATGGGAGGAGACCATATTCAAATAGAACTAGTCTCCTACTATGAATTCAAAGATAATCCACTGATTTGGCATTATTGTAAAGAAGGGGAAATCAGCCCATATCTAGAAAGGCTTAATGGGTTCGATGAAAACTTGTCTAAGCAATTTGTGAGATCCTACTTAAATAGGTAGGTCATGGTGGGCAGAATCAATTTTTAAATCTCCAAAAAGGTGATTGTTATGGCCAAAGAAATGGCCATGTAGGGAATAAAACTTCAAAGGAAAACAAAAATTATGGATCTTGCAAGCCACAAACTATTTCTAGGAGAGGGAGAAGAACTCATCCCGTATCAAGGAGGATTCAAGCATGCTAAACTTCTAGAGCCATGGGATGGAGTGTGATTCATTATCATGAATTACTTCATGGTCGAAGGTTGATTTACTAGGTTCTAAAATTACCACCTCCCTCTATTAAATCACTTCAGGCACAATGTTATTATTAGTTTCCCTTTTTACCTACTCTCTTCTTTAGAACACTCTGTCCTTAGGGTGAGAGATAAAATGGCTAAGAAGTCAGATATGAACCCTATTCCCCTACAACATGGCCTAATTTTCTACTTATACAACTTTCATCGAGCCCTTGATCCATCCAAGACTATCAAAATTGATAATGGAGACATTCCTTCCAATCCAGTGTCTAGCGATGCTATTGATGAGTCCTATTTTTCCCCTACTCCTACCAAAACAAAAGATGTTTCTTTATCCACCCTAGAAGAGACCCTTATTGACACCCCCAACTCCTTTGTGAGCAAGAAGGGTAAGAAGAGAAAGGTTGATGAGGAGGAAGAGAATATTAGAGAGACCACAGAGGGGACCCACAAAAATCTGGGTTGGGCCATGGGGGGCCAAGGTGGTAAATATTATAAGTCTTCCAAAATTAATAAGGAAGGCTTCTCCTCTAGAGTTCGAAGGTTAGGGTAGATTAATGGTAAACCCACCCTAAAGGCCAGACTAATTGATTACTTAGAAAGTGCTTTAGAGGAAGGAACCTAGGAGGAAGAGTTTAAGGAGCTGGAAATCGAGGAAATTTTTGAGGACATTGGAGGGAAGCAGGAGACTAGGGATTTTGAGGTTACTGAGGAGCATGGTGTTGACACTATGGAAATTGCTGATAATAAGGGGAAAATGTATGTCAAGGAAGTTAGTGAGGAAATAGAGAATGAGACTGATTGGAAATATGAAATTGGGGCCCTAAAGGATCATATTTAGAGGCTAGAGTAGAATTTCACCAAGGGACTTGTTTCTATACGATTTTCGCTTTCACATTCAAAAGGAAATGAGAAACTAAGAGAAATGGTCTAGGGTTAGAAGATACCCAGATGAGGTCTGCGCACCATTATCCAGACGTTGAGAGCACTCCTCTTTGGTTGTGGAGGATGACACCTACAGAAGAAAGAGTCTAGAACAAGAAAATGGTTAGATGGCTAGAAAGTGGACTGCTAAGCAAAAGCTTGGTCCTAGAAGTGTAAAGACTTCTTGGAGGATGACAGCCCACTGATTATTAAAATAATGTCTGATAAAAAGCAGAATGATAAAAGACTAAAATGATTAAAGACTAAAATATAAATAGAAGCAAATGCTTACTTGAATGTTGTTGTTGGTCTGGTCACAGTCATCGACATTGATTAGTCTGCCGACGTCGGTTGTCAAGTCTGCCAACATCAGTTATCAAGTCTGCCGATGTCGGTGGGGGTAGTGGTCTCTGCAACAGACATCGGTTGGGGTAGTAGTCTTTGGATGAGGTCTAGATGAGTTTATGGTCTGTGGATGGGTCTGTGGTCTATTTGGGGTCAGCAAAATGGCTTGAGGTGTCTGAGAGTCTGTTTAGAGGTCTGTGTAGGCAGAAAGTATGGTCTGAAAGAGGGACCAGATAGAAGACAAAGGCAACAGGGAGACAGGGATTAGAGAAAGCCTTTCAGCCTCTCAGGGAAGAGCAGGTTGGGTTTGGGTAGTAGTCTAAAAAGTAGTAACTAATAGTCTAAATAATTGAAATGAAAACACAAAGGGAATACTTACCTGTTTCCTACTGTAGAAGAAATGTTGCAGACTGGTTGCACCTATTGCTGATGTTGTTGGTGTAGAAGACCTATTGCTTGATGCTGCTGGTGTAGAAGCCCTGTTGCTTGATGCTACTGGTGTGTACTTGAGAGAGAGAGAGAGGTCAGATTCATGTTTAGGGAAGACTAGAAGATTGGTGGATTGGAGATTGAAAGGTTGGATTGAAGATTGAAAGGGCCGATCCAAGAGATTAGAAAAATAGATCCTATGTTCGGGTCAAGAACACAGTATTGAGGCAATCGACATCAGCCAACTACTGATCGACATTGGCAGCTGGAAGGTGGGTAGAAAGGCTAAAAATAGCCTTCTATCTATTTTCCCAACTGTTGGGTCAGCGGGTCAGGGTAAGAAATGGTCGAAGGTGGCTTAATAGGTGTGGGAAAGAGGGGAAGAGAAGTTGGAATAGGTCATGAATGGGGTTTAGGCATTTAAGACTTGGCATGGGTTGAGGACAGGAATCCAAAGAGAGCATCCAAGGGTGGTGAGGTGTCATGGGTGAGGTGGCAAGGGGAGAGAGAGAATTATTAATTTAAAATAAGATAATTATTTTAAATTAATAAGACATAGGTTAGGCATGGTTAAGTGGACCAAGGGGACTAAGGAGGGAGGACAACCAAGGAGTAGACACAATTTTAGTGTCTACATTTGCCCCTTTTTGTCTTATTGGTTGTTCTGGACAAACTATAAGACAAAAATAGGAGTTAGTTGCCCTAGGTATGGGATGAGGTTGCTTTCATCCTGTTGGTTGTTCTGATGAACTGTAAGACAAAAATGAGAGAGTTGGTTGCCCCAAGTATGGGATAAGGTTGATTTTTTCCTGTTGGTTGTTCAAATGAATTGAAAGACAAAAATGAGTGTTGGTTGCCCTGATTATGGGATGAGGTATTCCCCCTCAAAGCAGGAGTCGAGGGAAGGAAACCTGAAATAGGGTGCTAATTTGATGGAGAGTGGATGAAAATGGTGAAGATGGGGTGTGAACGCTGCAAAAGTTGGTATTGTGTGCATACCACTTCATGAGATGGTCAGGTCAAATTGTCATAAGTCAAGGGTCGAGGAGTGCCAAAATCAAAATAACCAGGCCCCAGCATTTGGTCGTAGCTAACTAGGTTATTCGATCCAAGCTATAGCTCCAATGGTCATCATGTTCCAAGTATTCCAAGCTCAGGAAGTGCTCTTAGAAACATGAAAAATGTCATAAGTAGTGGGGATCGACCGGCTTGTGATCCTAGTACTTGTGAGGGTCAAAATATGGGTTACAGACAATTTTGCTAACCATGCGTGAGGTAGCATACATGCCAAAACAACCAAGGCAACATTGTCTTGGAAGTGGTCAGGGTCGGAGGAGATAGTCACGATCTCTATGGTCTAAGGAGATAGTCACGATCTCCAAGGTTGTTGGTTGAGGCAGGACTGAGATATAAGTGATCTCAAGTGACGAGTGTTGAGAGATGGTCCATTAGATGGATGGATGAAGGAATGGCTGAGCTAACCTCAGAAGACCCTGTGTCAACTAAGTGCTGCCTACATAGCCCCTATCATTAGGGCCTCAGGTCGATGTAGTTCTCCCTAAAAGGGAGGAAGAGGGTCGAAGTGAATGGGTCTTGGTCGAGGTCAAGTCATGGTTAAAGGTCGAAATGGTTTGTCCATCAAATAGATGAACAAACGGATGTGGTCGAGCTAACCCCAAAAGATGTCTTGTCATTTGAGTACTGACTACATAGCCCCTAGTTGTTAGGACCTCAGACCAATGTAGTTTAGATGAATGGTCAAAATGATTGATGATTGGTTTTGGTCATGATGAAATGATGAGGAGAAAAAGATGTTACAGCATTTTCCAAATGGTGTATTCTGTAACATTGGTCGGGGTCTTTCATCCCTAGCAATTTTCCATATTCGTGATGGATGTATGCTAAGAATGAATTGAGTCTATTTATGCGTCAACAAGTAATGGTCTATGCTTAACATAAATTGTGTGGTTGATAGTTTCCATGTGTATTGGTGTCCATAGAAACTATGTGAAATAGACTAGGTCATGTCGGTGGTCTAAAAATGTTTGGGTTGGTTTAGGTTTGGTTAGATAGATAATGATTGGGTTGAATTGTTTGTGACCAAAGGTATAAGAAGTGAAAGGCGCGTTGCTCTTTCATTGATAAGGAACATAATGATGGCATAAATAGGGGGTTATTTAGAAACAAAATCCCCGTTCATGCATTATGTCGTTGACCAGTGGTTGTGTTAGAGAGGTAATCAAATCACTTGACGTTAAGTGAGCTCGAAATCCCTTGAGTATGTTGGGGTGACAGGTTTGATGTGATATGGATGGGGAGGGGAAACACTTTTTGGTAGGAACAACTTTTCCCCTTTTATAGGTGACCCTTAGAATGACTATAGACAAGTCCATGACTTTATAGTTTGTCAGTCCATTTTTTTTATTTTTTTATTTTTTTGGGGCAGACTGATCGATGCAAGAAGCCTGCGATGGGATGTTGTTTTGCGTTGTGGTCATATTGTGAAGCTGATTGATGCGATAAGATTCTAATATAATACTGTGTATGTATCAAAAATTTAGTCATAGCCATCCTTCGAGGGAGTGGTCTATATTCTGCTTTATATGTTTTTGATATGACTTTGGCCTAGTTGTCCTTCAAGGGAGCAGTCTAGTAAATATAGCAATTATGTAGCTATACTTCGAGGGAGCAGTCTACATTTATGATTTATGACCTTGGAATATGCATCCCACTTATATATTTTTTATTTTTATTTTTATTTATTTTATTTTTTTGACTGGACTTTTGGTCATGGACTTGACTATAGAGGTTTAGAGGGTTTCCCTTTTATTAGGACAAAGCATTCATGCTTGACAAAAGGGTTGACTGATGTTTGTAGGGTTGAGGGTTGAAAAGGAATAGGAATGACAATGACAGGGATTGCTCAAGGGATCAAGCTCAAGTTAAATGTCAAGTGAATAATTACTTGACTAACAATAGACTGGTCGAAGATGCAAGGCATAAAGGGGCTTAGATAAGTCCCTGACCCATGCTTGTGCTATGATGTAAGGTTCAAATTAATTAGGAGCAAACTTGCCCCATTTACTTCATTCCAAATTGGTCACATGTTGGTTGATGTTGAAGGAGCTGATTGATGTTGATAAATGTTTGGTTGAGGTCGATTGATATTTGGTCAATGTTTGGTCGAAGTTTGGGGTCGATGTTGAAGAAGTTGGTTGATATTCGGTCAATGCTTGGTTAAAGTCGATGCTTGGTTGAAGCTTGGTTGAGACTTGGTTGAGGCTTGGTTGAGGCTTGGTCGATGACTTGGTCGAGGTGTGGTCGAGGTTGAAGAAGTTGGTTGAGGTCATGATTAAAAGGTTGGTTGATGTTTGATCAAGGTTTGATTGAGGTCGATGCTTGGTCAAGGCTTGGTTGGTGCTTGGTCGAGGTTGATAGATATTTGGTCAATGTTAGGTTGGATGATGTGATTAAAAGGTTGGTTGATGTTTGGTCATTGTTTGATTGAGGTTGATGCTTGGTCAAGGCTTGGTTGGTGCTTGGTCGAGGTTGATAGATATTTGGTCAATGCTGGGTTGGATGATGTGATTAAAAGGTTGGTTGATGTTTGGTCATTGTTTGGTTGATGTATGGTCAAATGTCGATGTTTGTTTGATATTTGGTCAAGGCCAGGATGATATTTGGTCAAGGCTAGGTTGATATTTGGTCAAAACTTGGTCGAGGCTTGGTTGAGATTGTTATTTGGTCGAGGCTTGGTTAAGGCTTGATCAATTGACATTTGGTTGAGGTCAATGATAGCCAGTCAGGATGTTGTTGGCATGGGATAGGGAGGCCGTCGAGACCTCGCTTGTAAAGGAGTCCCCCTAACATGGTGTAGTGAGCAGTGTTCTTGATAAAAGCTCGCCGTCTAGTGCTAGGGAGTTTGGGAGGGATGATAGAATATGTCAAGTAGTCGCAAGTGTCATGTGGACTAGAGTAGTTAGGAGGAATTTCTCCTAGTGATGATGGTCGAGATGAGCCCAAAATAAAAATCTTAGGTTGTGTGGGTTGAGAGGTCTTGATGAATAATGGATATGTTAAAGGTGTAGAGGTCTAGTCTTTTCCTTTATCCTTCACAGTTTGGGGCCTGGTGGCCACATCAATTGTGTTGATTTTGAATAAATGTTGAGGAGGTGGGTGAGGGACCATAGTTTTGCATTGAGATCTTGATTTAGGTGACGAGGTTTTGGAGGCATGTGATTGTGTCGGTGATCGGTCAAAAAGCTGGTCAAGAGAATCCTCGATGTGAGGGGTGTCCTTGGCCAGATGTTGATGGATGACAGCCTTAAGGGCATAACAATGTTTAGTGTCATGCCCCGGTGTGTGATGATACCAGCATATTTGAGTGTCATCAAACCAAGGTGGTTTTGGTCTGAGAGGTTGGTAAGGCTTGATAGGCAAGAGGACGATGTTAGATGACTACAACAATTGACATAACATCAAAGCATAAGAACCCTTTAATGGGTCCGCATTCTTTGTCGCGGTAGAGGTTGACAATTTTTGTTTAGAAGTTGGAGGAGGTGTTGTTCGGACCATCTTTTTCATTGGCGGTGTGGCCACGCATGTAGACGGCATTTGTTTGATAAGAGGTTTTGGGTGTGGGAGAAATCCTGGTAAAGTGGAAGGATGTGGACCCAAAATCGAAGGTAATGATGAAGGTGGGGGAGGAGTTCTCCAATGGGGTCTAGTAGCCTTCTTTAGTTTAGTGTGAGGACTACTATTGTGTGAGGCGAGGGCCAAGTCTACCTTCACTTGCAGGTGAGTGAGGGTTGATGTAGGATGAACACTGAGAGGTTTGACCCATTTCAGCATAGTAGGCATCTGTGAAGGTTTAGGTGATGTCATGTGAGGCTTCATAGTCAGTTGTCTAAATGGTTTAGGTGAGGTGATAAGTTCTTCTCTTAGTGGAGAAGGGATTGGAGAGGGTGGCTCTTCAGTTGGATAGAGCATAGGGGTGGTCATGGTTTCGATGTGTGGTTTAGGCGTGGGGAAGGTATGATCCCCCATTGATGACAAGAAGGATGAGGGTGAGGCAGTCAGCATTGGTACCATCAAAGTATCCTCCAGTATGAGAGAGGTTGAGGTAGATTCTCCCACATGTAAAAGAAGTGTGGATGAAGGATTATCTTCCATTGATGGAGGAAAAATAGGAGAGGAAGGTTCCTCTACCCATGGTGGACAAGTAGGAGAAGAATATTCTTCTACCTGTGGAGGAGGTTGGTCAGGGAAAAGAGGTGAGACCGTATTGACCGTGCGTATATCATGCTCTTGGGAGCCATCGGTCATGGTCTGAATGTTGTTTTGGCTAGAGGGATGGTTAGGAAAAGGTTGTTTGAAGATGTCTAAGTTTTGGTTGGCCAGAGTGTTTGGGTTATCCAGGATAATACCCCCCTTGTCTAGCATGCCTTGGATGATGTTTTTGACAGTGTGACAGTTGTCCGTGTCATGGCCTTTGACACGGTGATAGTTGTAAAAGTCATTCTCCCTGTACCATGTAGGGATAGGTGTTAAGGGGTCAAATTGAGGTGGTTGGATTTGAGGGAGATTAAGGACCCCATGCTTGATGATTTTATCCAAGATAGAGGCATATGACTCTCTGATTGGAGTGTATTGGCATTGTATGGATCATTGTTAGAAGTGTTTATTGATGTAGTCTGATGTTGAAAATTGAGGTCGGTTGGTTGTTGTTGAAGATGATGGTCTAAAGATGACAGTGTTTGCCAACCCCTTAGACTGGGAGTGGGTAGAAGAAGGTTTGGATGAAGAAGGGTCATTAGATTTTGTATTGTTATTACACAATTTGACCTTATTTTCATCGATGGTACAGAGTTCAAGCTTTCTTGCCATGGTGAAAGCTTCATCAAAGGAGCAAAATGTCTAGACCCTCAAGGTAGAGGAGATATGTTGGGCACATGCCTGAGAGAAGAGCTCAATGAGCTCAGGCTGAGGCAAAGAAAAGGAGAGTTGGTTTATTAGGCCTCTCCAACGAGCAACAAAATCGGCTATTGATTCGTCATCGAATTGTTTGATAGAGTTTAGGTTCGTGATGGAGACCTTTTTGGTGATATTGATTGAAAAATGGTCAAGGAAGAGTTGGGCTAGTTGAGTGAAAGAAAAGAGGGAATGACTAGGAAGAGAACTATACCAGTCAAGGGCGGCCCCCGAAAGTGACATGGAGAATGTGCAGAGTAATAACGCATCGTCATGTGCTATGAGATAACAAGCATGTCTGAACACTCAAAGATGTTTTTGTGGGTCCTCCTTACTCTAAAAGTGAGTAAATTTAGGGAGTTCCCACTGGTTGGGATAAGGTCAGATGGGCATAGAAGGATGAATGGGTTCGCTATAGACTTGCTCATATGAAAGAGCATTGCTTGAACCAGGGATGGATGTCTCAAGGCTAGACATCTTATCCATCAGCATCTTGATGAGATTAGCTGATGGATTGGTAGGTGGGGCACCCACTAGGTTATGAGGTACCTGGAATGTGGTCGAAGAGGCGTATGACATACTTGGTTATGCTTGTGTAGGTGCAACATATGGGTAGTGCATCATAGAGATAGATGTCATGGTTAAAGGGGCTTGTGCCATGAAGTTGGAGGACACAAGTTAACTAGATACCACCATAGGTGGTTGAGTGGCAGCACTAGTAAAAGGATAGGTTGTCACTCCCGCGTGTATAGGTGCAAGAGTGGGTGAGGTTGAGACAATCAAGTTCTGGTATGATGTAGAACTTGGTTGAATTGTGTGTGGTTAAGGGGGTAATGACACCCTGATGGAGGTAGGTTCGAAAATAGATGGGGAGGCCAAACTTTGTGTATTGGCCATGGCTGAGTGGCTAGTCGAGACAATAGGCTGAGTCATGATGGGTTGGGTAGCGGATGATGTCGATGTCATTATCATTGCACCTGAAAGGTCCCACATTTGGTTTCTTGTGAGATAGTGTTGGAGAGCCTTGACGTTGTGGTCAAGGAGTCTCTCAAAGTTTGGGTCCCCTTCGGGGACAATTAGATGTTGGTCGGGGGTAGGCTGGTTAGGGGTTCATTCGGTCTCTGAACGATACTCCATTAGAGGGTTGGTTATGAAAGGCGAAGGTGAAAGTGGTCGTTGCCTTGCAAGAGTGTTGGTTTGACTACGTGTCAAAACCATTCAAGGCAAGAAAGGGTCAAGTTTTAGAAACTGTGTTTTTTTAGTTTTAGAAACTCAGAATGTGGTTTTGGTAGAAAAGGGGTTGGGTTTTAAAGTTGTTGTTTTGAGAATAAAAATTTGGACAGTGACTAACGTCGGTTGAAAAATTGATGTCAGTGATAAAAAGTGGCTGATGTCGGTCAGATAACTGATGTTGGTGAAGAAAGGTTGCCGACGTCGGTGGTAAAACCGATGTCAGTGACTGTGTTTTCCAAGAACTCAAAAAATTTGAGAGTTTTTGGAAAAAAAGAAGAAAACGTCCTCACTAGCTCAAAAAAACTAGATGGGAACAGAAAAATAGATGGAGACAGGCAGACCCTAAACGTTAAATCCTAAGAATAAACTTTTAGAATCTTGTTGGCTTATGCCTTAGATGAATGTTTGGGAAGTTGGCTTGAAGAGTGGGTCCTAGAAGAAGTAGTCTATGGTTGGTTTTAGGTTAGTTTTGGCGCTCAAGGTTTGTATTAGGTTCAGTACATGGCCTGGTGCTAAGGAGCAAGCTCCCCTCACTTCACGAGCCCAGTGATAAGCTGGTCTTGCTTAGCTAGTATATACGTCCCCTAGAGAATATCCTCTGCCAGAGAATAGAGTGGGCTTTCCCCTTGGTGGTGAAATCCAAGTGGGATTGTCGGGACGAGTAAGGTATCCGTTGGGTGATGAAATCCCAGTCGGACCTTGTCTCAGGTGAGTTAAGATGTTTGATTTATGCAAATGATTTGGTTGTGTAACATAAGTGTGATTAATTCATGATGCAGTTTTTAATTACTAGATGTGAGAGCTAATAATGCAAGCAAGCAGAAATGAAATGAAAAATATTTTAAGCCCAAGTCAAAATGTGAGTTCGTATGAAGACAAGTAGAGAAAAGGTTGAAGAGTATGACTTTTTACTAGTCTAAGATGCAAGAAAAGAAAGAACAAGAATGATTATTTTTAATCTTTGCTAATAGTGTCTTTTGGAAGAGATAGAAGAAAAGAGGTGAAAAGGAGAAACCTAATGCACCTATATGAAAAGAAAGAAAAGAACCCAAGGAAGACCCTAGGGTCCCATCGGGCGTGCCAAAATGTTTCTATACGATTTTCACTTTCACATTCAAAAGGAAATGAGAAACTAAGAGAAATGGTCTAGGGTTAGAAGATACCTGGATGAGGTATGTGCACCGTTATCCAGATGTTGAGAGCACTCCTCTTTGGTTGTGGAGGATGACACCTGCAAAAGAAAGAGTCTAGAACAAGAAAATGGTTAGATGGCTAGAAAATGGACTGCCAAACGAAAGCTTGGTCCTAGAAGCGCAAAGACTTCTTGGAGGATGATAGCCCACTGATTATTAAAATAATGTCTGATAAAAAGTAGAATGATAAAAGACTAAAATGATTAAAGACTAAAATAGAAATAGAAGCAAATGCTTACCTAAATGCTGTTGTCGGTCTAGTCACAGTCATCGACGTCGATTAGTCTGTCGACGTCAGTTGTCAAGTCTGTCAATGTCAATTATCAAGTCTACCGACATCGATGGGGGTAGTGGTCTCTGTGGCAGGCGTCAGTCGGGGCAGTAGTCTTTGGATGAGGTCTGGATGAGTTTATGGTCTGTGGATAGGTCTGTGGTCTGTTTGGGGTCAGCAAAATGGCTTGAGGTGTCTGAGAGTCTGTTTAGAGGTCTGTGTAGGTAGAAACTATGGTCTGAAAGAGGGACCAGATAGAAGATAGAGGCAACAGGGAGATAGGGATTAGAGAAAGCCTTTTAGCCTCTCAAGGAAGAGCAAGCTGGGTTTGGGTAGTAGTCTGAAAAGTAGTAACTAACAATCTAAATAATTGAAATGAAAACACAGAGGGAATACTTACCTATTTCCTACTGTAAAATAAATGTTGCAGACTGGTTACACCTGTTGCTGATGCTGTTGGTGTAGAAGACTTGTTGCTTGATGCTAATGGTGTAGAAGCCCTGTTGCTTGATGCTACTGGTGTGTACCTAAGAGAGAGAGAGAGGTCAGATTCACATTTAGGGAAGACTAAAAGATTAATGGATTGGATATTGAAAGGTCAGATTAAATATTGAAAGGGCCGATCTGAGAGATTGGAAAAATGGATCCTGCATTCGAGTCAAGAATGCAGTCTTGAAGGCAACTGACGACAGCAAAACTGCCAATGTCGGCCGACTACTGACCGACATCAGCGGCTGGAAGGCAGGTAGAAAGGCTAAAAATAGCCTTCTATCTATTTTCCCAACTGTCAGGTCAGCGGGTCGGGGTAAGAAATGGTCGAAGGTGGCTTAATAGGCGTGGGAAAGAGGGGAAGAGAAGTTGGAATAGGTCATGAATGGGGTTTAGGCATTTAAGACTTGGCATGGGTTGAGGAATGGAATCCAAAGAGAGCATCCAAAGGTGGTGAGGTGTCATGGGTGAGGTGGCAAGGGGAGAGAGAGAATTATTAATTTAAAATAAGATAATTATTTTAAATTAATAAGACATAGGTTAGGCATGGTTAAGTGGACCAAGGGGACTAAGGGGGGAGGACGACCAAGGAGTAGACACAATTTCAGTGTCTACGGGACTCTGGAATACAATTCTCTTGAACATGTCTATGATGAAAGAGGTGGGAAATACTGGGCATACTGACAACATAGAGAATACTAAGAAACTTAATGATCTTCTCAAATCAATGGTTATGTAAGGAGAGTCCTCTCTGACTCTGGTCTTTCCATTTTTTGTGTTTTGTTTCTATGTCTGTTGTTTCTTAGCTAGTGTCATCGTCTCTCTGAAGGCATATTTTATTTGATTTCCTTCTTGTCTTTTTTTCTCTGTGAAGGGTTTGGGCCCTATTTTTCCACCTTACCTTATCAAAAACAAGGTAATTCAGGTGAGGGATTGAGACTAGCAATGACACATACCCTTTATGAATCTGACATAATATGTATAGTCTATAAAATATTCTCAATTAGAAAATGATACTCTTTAGCTCTACCCTCAATCTATATCATGGATCCAATCATTACCATTACATGGATAGATCTATTGTTAGCCTTTGGAACTTGTTCAAACTACAAATATTTAAAATGACCCTTGAGATTATCAACAATTTGATTGTAAGGAACAAGCTTGTCATCTCTAGTTTGATACTGATCAATGGTTTGATTGATGATCAATTTTGAATCACTATAAACTTGTAAACTCTAAATATCCCATTATATAGTAAGGCAAAGCCCTATAATCAATGCCTCATACTTAACCATATTATTCATATAATGAAATTATACATGAAATGCTTTAGGAATTAGATCCCCCTGGCATGTAATCAATAATATGCCAACTTTATATTCATAAGATGTAAAGGATACATCAAAATATAACTTCCATTGTTTATCTTCTTATTATGCTTGTTTTATTTCCATAATAGAATCATCTAGAAATTTGAATTTGAGAGGTTGAGTGTCTTTGATAGGGGCATTTATAAGTTGATCAGTAATAACCTACCCCTTGATTGCTTTCTAATTTTGATACGCAATGTCAGATTCACTTAGGAACATGACCCATTTAGCCATGCATCCTTGAAGAGCTACCTTGGATAATAAGAATTTAAGAGGATCCACCTTGGTGATGATAATAGTTTTATTATTTAGCATATAATGTCATAAATTTTGGGTATCAAACACCATAGCTAAATATGCCTTCTCAATAAGTGTATGATTATTTTCATAAGTCACTAGAGTATGGATTAAATAGTAGACTACATGTTCTTTACTTTGGTCATCATGTTGGGCCAAGAGTGCCCTTATTGTATGCTCGATGCTGATATGTAAAAAAGTAGTGGTTATCTAGGTGTTAGCAATTTCAAAACTAGAAGGTTGGCCATGTATGTCTTGAGCTTCATATATGCTAACTAACATTCTTCATCCCATTGAAATGTGACCCCTTTCTTGAAAATATGGGTAAATGGGTGGCACTTATCTTCGATTTGAGAAATGAACTTGCATATAGATTGGATATTTCCTTGTAGACTTCATACATGTTTAAGATTATTTGGTGGAGACATTTACACAATGTCCTTGAACTTGGTGGGGTCAAATTCAATCCCTCTTTATGATATAATTAAACCTATCAATTTCCATAAAGTGACTCCAAAGACACACATCTTATGAGAAGCCTCTTAAAGATTCTTTATAGAATGTTAGGATGTCCATCTCTTGTTATTGATTTTGATAGTATATCATCAACATAGTCCTCAATAATATCATGCATCAGGTCATGGAAGATGACACTCATGGCAAAATAATATGTGGTTCCAACATTTTTCAAGCTAAATGACATGACTTGGTAATATAATGTTTCTGATGGAGTGGTGAATTCAGTCTTGTGTTGATCTTCTTGGGCTATCTTGATCTGATTGTATCTGTAAAATCCATCCATTCAGGATAGTATCTCATATCTAGTTTTTGAGTCAATGATCATGTTGATGGTGGGCAAAGGAAAATCATTTTTGGGGAACTCTTTGTTGATATATATGAAATAATTACAAAGATATATACCTAAGTTATTTTTACTCACTGGGACTATGTTTGAAATACATTTAGAATAATATAGTGGTCTAATGAAACTTTCTCCTAGCAACTTTTCTAGTTCTACTTTAACTAATAAGGTGATGCATAGATGCATCTTCCTAAATTTCTTCTTGATTAGTTTGGAGTTAGGATGGAAAACAAGGTGATGCATAGCTAAATCCAGGTCTAAGCCTAATATGTTAGAGTATTCCCATGCAAATATGTCAATATAATCCCTTAGGATGGATATAAGATGTTCACATTCTGCTTCAGTAAGGGAAACTCCAATACAAACAATTTTGAGATCCTCATAGGTTCCTAGGTTCACTTTCATTATGTTTTCTATGAAGAGTGCAGATCCATATTCTAAAATTATAGACAAATAATGATTATGATCATATTTTTTTGATACATCTTCTTTTTGTTCCTCCCAAAGCTCTAGATAGTGTGACAAATCAGAATCTACCATCTTAGGTAAAGGATAAGTAGTAAAAACCTCTAGAAAATCAAGAGAAAGATGCTCAAACATTTACTATTATTCTAAAAAGATGCTTGGACTGGATATATAAGTGGGGCTAGATGGACCTTCTGCATCTTGAGGGGATGAGAAAACTTTCCCACCTAAGAGCACCTGAAATAGGTTTTCACTCAAAGGCTTGTCTTTTTCTTTACCTGAATGATGAGCACCTCAAAGAGGTTTTCACCCAAAGATCTTGATGTTTTATTTTTATTATGATTAATAAATTTTGTTTTAATCCAAAAATTAAGTAGAAGGATAAAATGAAAAATCAAATCCTTGTTTTTGATCACCAATGGGTAATCCATCTTGTAGGCTCATATATTCTGCAATTGATTCTTCATTTTGAAACTCATCAAGCTATATGACTAAATTTTTTTGGTCCTAATACATGGGTTTTGGATGGTAAAGACAGAGAATAATGAGGGTTTGATTTAGGATGGGAAGATCCAATAAATATATAGGGTTCTACTTCAGTAGGGGAAGCTCTAGTGGTAGATCTTATTTCAAGACAGGAAGCTCCAATAATTAAAGACAAAATGACATTAGAATCAAATAGGTCAATGTCAGTAAGCTCATCAAAAAGGCTATAATGGGATGCTATCATTTATAAGAGTCTTATCATTAGTAAATTTATAATAATCACTATCAAAAGTTATGAGGTCACCCCAAGGAGATATAAATCCAAAACCATGATTCAAATTAGAAACTCCAGTGGATAAGGGTTATATGATTCCTTGCACTCATGGGCCAAGGCCTTTTCGTATATAATCAAGATGATCCATGATTTGATTAGGGTTAGGATACTTTGGATTTTGAAAGCAATAAATAAGGATTTTATAATATAACCACTCTCCCTTGATAAAAGCCTCTCGATCTTTCTTTGACATAATAATAGGTACAAAAACCATAGGTGGTTTTCACTATTTATTCTTTTGTTGCTAAATCATGTTAGGTCCATTAGGATTCTTTGAAGGTTTAGGATTAACAATTTTTTTAGATATTTAGGAAAATTTAAAATATGGAATTCATCTTTATGAATATATGTGGAAATGCCCACATCTTTAATAACAACCTGATTCATAAGAGTTATGGGAAATGGATCAGCCAAAGTGCAAGCGAGATCACTAGCATTGATATAATTGGATGGAGGCAGATGTGAAAATATAGCTTTGTTATTCTTTGTAACAAATTTAAAACCTAAACAATAGTTATAATTGTGGAACTTAGCCTCAAGATGTTTATAGTATTAATAAGGCTGTTGATCGACATGGATAGTGACCTGAATCCCATCATGGGAAAACTCAAGGCACTGATGCAAAGTGGATGGAATGGTCTATACTTCATGGATATAAATATGAATAAGAATTATGTTATAAGGCAATTCAATTTCCATAATATGAAGTAATGTATGATGTGAAATGGACCCAACAATGATTGGCAACCAAATAGTGCTAGTAGAATCCCTTTTAGTGTTTTTGTAAGCCTTTCTAGTGATCATCTTTGGCTGAATATATTTTGTAGTATAGCCCAATATTTTTAATAGCTTAAGAGATATGATGTTCAATCCTAAACCATTTTATATAAAAAACCACTTGATCTTATGGTTTTCAATGATTTATTCAATGTATAGTGGGTTATTATGGCTCAGTCTAAGTGTATACATGTATTTTTGATCAAACATGACTTGATGAAATGAAGACAAATGTCCCATAAGGTTTTGAAAATGTTCAAGATTTATATCATTAAGAATAGTGGATTATTGCAAAACATTGTTTAGGATAGTTTTATAGACTTAAAATGTCTACAAGAGATCTAAAATGGAAATATATGTAGGGGTTTTACTTAATTGGTTTGATAGGCTATACAGAATTTCAACATTAGGATGAGATGACTTGGCTTTGGTTGGCACAGTAGTCAGCTTTAGATCTATTGGCATAATGTTCACATTCAATCTTGGGGAAGAAGGGGGAAAAAGGTCTTAGAGAGTAACTCATGAGTGTCTAATTATGACTATGTAACCTAGAGGTGGTGAGGAACTAGTATAATCAGAAGATGAAGGCAAAGGGCCTTAGAGGGTGATTCATGGGCATCGAGTTGCATTGTTACAATTTTGAGTTGACAAAGAACAATTATAATTAGAAGAAGGATGTTGTCCAAAAATAGTAACCCATGCAAATAGAGTCACAACTAAATTTTGCAACCTCAACATGGTATTAGTAGAGGGAGAGGGTGTTGACACTATAATAATGGGTCCTATACTATGAGGATAATGAGATGGTTCATGTGGTTTGATATTAATAGTGGTAATGTGGGTTATAAAAATGTGTTCCATAGTGTTATTATATTTGTAATACATGTTGCTATAACCCTAATTATTATTATGGGTATTATAATCATGATTATGCTCATGATAATTATGATTTTGACCCTAATTTTGGTTTTGATTCTACTTTTATCCTTGGTTTTGGTTGTTTCTTGGTGGAAATTAATTATGTTAAAGGAAAGGGAGTCCTTGTAGATTTCCATATCTTGATTAGTGTTTTGATTAGGGGCCATATTAATCTCAACTTTACCACTCTTAATGAGATCTTCAATAATATGTGTAACTGGATTCAATGATAGGCACCATGACCAACAACATGATGAAAGTTTCACCAATCATTCTCTTTGTACCAATCTAGTTTTAGTTGATCTTGAGGAAATGGCCTTGGTACTGGCCATATAATTATGTTAGCTGCTATGAGATTTTGAAATACTATTTCATTTAGTTCTCCCAATTTGCTAAAGACCTTGAAACTATTATGGTTTGTCCTCTGTGGAGGTTGTCTCTACAAATTAGGTGGTGGATTAGGAGGAGATAATTATACATTTGGGGCTAGCAGAGCTTACACCATTTATATGTGCCTTGAATTAGTCACCACATTTCCAACCATGTTCTTATTCTTGTTAAAGCCCTTAGGCTTATCTTGTGTAATAATCTAAACTAGTGATTGAGTCTAATTCAAGGTTTGACCTTGTGTGAAAATCTTGACAAGGCCCTTAGTAATAAAATCCTTCTTGATGTGTACCCCTTTATCGATAATTTCCTTAAATGATAACATAAGCTAATCATAGATTGTGCATGAACTTAGGATGTAAGTTTTGTGAATATATGTCCACCAAATTTTTATCTAAAAAATTAAGTTAAAATCAACTTGCTAAGGCTATCCATATCTATAGGTATGTGATGAAACTTTCTCCATCACATTTTTTGGCTTTGCATAAGTTAATAACAATCAGTTCATGCTCAATGTTGTACGATAAATGCTTGAATTTTTTTTAGATAATTCATTCCAATCTGTAATTGATCCCTTGGGTAACTTAAGTAGCCATTTTTAAGCTTGCCCTACTAAAATTCATGGGAACAATCAAAGCAAGTACATGCTACTATAAGAAACCTCTTGGAATAATATGAAAAATGCCTAAATGTGTTCAAGTGGGTCCCCCTTTCATTTGTGTTTATCAAACTTTGGTACCTCAAAATGAGATGGAAAGGGAATTTGGAGAATAAATAGATTAAATGGATATGGACATATCTCATCAAACTTGTATTTCTTAACTCTATTATTCATCTCCAATCGTGTCACAATCTCTTTCATAGAGTTTCACTCTAGCATGTTTGGTGTATTTATGGGTGGAACATAATGTTTTTTGGGTGGTATGTGCCCCTATTGCTATTGGGGTGGAATGTGCCACTGTTATTATTATTATTGGGGTGGTATGTGCTCCTATTATTCTTTTTGGGGTGGTATGTACCCTTATTATTGCATGAATTTGGTAGAAATGTACACCCTATGATCCTCAACTTGGTTTTGGTTCAATCCTTGAGTCAAGTAGGTAAGCGATTGATTAATAGGATTTTTTTGCCTTGAATCAACCATGTTCTACTATTTTTATGGAGTTATTTTTATATTCACCATTGTATGTGTTGGTTTGGACAAACTAACCAAATTGTCTTGAGGGATTTCCTCAATTCAAACCAAATGTTTTGGTCTTTGATTTTGCAAAGTGACAAGAGGCTCTTGATGGTTAAAAAATGTGTGTTATATGTCTAGAAAAACATTTTTCATAACCTCTTACATTTTACTCTATTAATTTGAGACACCTTTCTCAATCATTGTTGTGTTCTCAAAAAATGTTTATTACATAGTTTCAATCACATTTCCTTGTTCCTTGGAATCATCATTGTGGATTGAAGTAGTAACTAGAGAGTTAGTTAAGTCCATGATAAGTTGGTCCACATAACATTGACTTATTTTCTTAATCTTGGTGACAAGATATTGATTAGTTAGTTTTGACTCTATAAGTATTTCCTTACCCTTGTTAGAAGAAGAAGGTATGTTTGTGTTTGCAATGTTTGTGAAAAAATTATCTCATTGTTATTCTCCTTCTCTAACTAAGGTGTGCAATTTATCTATAGGAAAATTTAAGGGTAGTCTAGCACCCAATTTGATCAACCTTAGAAGGGATTCATCTTGACCTTCTTGGTATTCAATATACTCTTCCTCAGATCCTATAGTTGTAGGAATGTCCTCAAAAATATCTTAACCGTCATAAAAATTGTCATCATCATAGATAGGGCCATAAGAGACCCTACTATGAGTGAACCTTTGAGTCATGTCTAGAAAGGGTTGATCTATACATTTGACTAGATTTGGAACAATATTATGCAAATTCTTAAACAAGGTATGTATTTTGATCTTTCTTCCAAACAAATGACCAAGGCACCAAAGAGACTATAAAAGGAAGGTGGCATGGAACACACATTTATAAGCATGAAGAAAAATAATTTACTTAACATTGGGTAAATTTGAAATCATATAAATTGAAAGATGGTATGATAACTCAAAAATCTAAGGTGAAAAATAGTGCACCAAAGCCTATATTTTTGTGATATACCAATACCATAAAATCTAGTCCAACTTTGACAAGTTGCTACTAGAAAACTAGAAGAATTGCCTTTACATTAGGAAGGAGACAATATGAACCCAGAAACTTATGATGTTGAAACATGTAAGAATTCCTAAGTATATAACTAGAACCAAATGGGTAGCATAACACCACCACATGGTAATAGGAAAGGTAGTATAAAATATGTTCTAGGACTCAAAGTGTGAAAGATATGCAAGATGACTTAAGTCCACCAATAATGATAATGATAATGAGTTTATAAATGACATTCAATCCATATTGGAAATTTAACCCAAGTTCCCTCAAGTTAAGTGTAAATGGTGAACCCAATTTAACACATCAACCTTATGAACTTAGAAAAGTGCAATTTTGAATTTGAACTACTAATGCAATAATTAAGAAAATTTATCAAGTGGTTTAGACTCAAATGGGTAGCATAATTGCACCAATTAGAATATATGACATAATGTTTAAGACAACAAATTTGAACAAGTAAAAAAATTATATTTAAGTAGACAATGTAACGCCTCTTTGTTCAAAAAATTATGGATAATGTGTTTGGTTATGATGTTTTTTTTCAAGAAAGTATTGACTCAAATCAATTGACCAAGTAAGCTAAAAAGACTAAAATAGATCAATACAACTAAGTAATCATCCTAAATCCCTAAAACTAACAAGGTTCTATGACATTGTTGAAGTCTATCTTTATACATGCACTTAAGAGGAAATTAAGTGTTCATACAAATAAAAGTGTATTATATAATAGGGTATTTTACACCCCCTCTTTGAAGTGACAATATGATGACATATACCTTGGGGTACACATCACATCAATAATATTTCCATGGTAAGTGGGGTTTATCTAAAAATTAAAAAGTTACAACCATCTAGATAGTTCCAAGTGTGGTTAACACAAAGAATGCAACACATCAATAGGATTCACATCAATTGAATTTTTATGAAAAGGTCTAGTCCTTATCATAACCACTACATCCATCAATTGCTTAGTGTAGTGTGATGTCCTGAATGATCATACATTTTGAGCTAGCTTACCACTAATAGAGATGGTTTAACTACTCAAACCACCATCCCAATAAGAAAATCCTAATTTTTATACCCCTCCCATAGAGAGGGGTTGAAGATGATGCCAGGAGATGAAGACCTAGGTCAAATATTCCCTATAGAACTTGTGGGAGGTAATGACATCCCCATCACAAGCCAAATTATATGAAATAAATTTGAAGTAAAAAGGCTTTATAGGTTATTTTTAGATCACCCAAACATTACAGGTTTAGGGGAGATCCTATTTAACATCATTTTTATGCCTTGGACAAAGGCATAATTTGCAATGAAAATTTCACTTTTGGTCACCCAAATTCCCTATGGGGGATTTGGGGGAGAGAATATACATGCACATTAATTTTTGCTCAAATAATTTAATAAAAAAAGTGATAGATGAGTTATACAAAACAAAAATTTTAAGTGAGTTTGGTTTTAAGAAATGAATTGAAGTATTTGATGATGTTATTTTCCCCCTTAGCCTTAGTTTGCAAACACTTTTGAAAAATAATCACAAAAAAATCAATATAAACATGTAATTTTCCTTTTAAACACCAAAGGGAAGGTTCCTAATTATTTTTAAACACCAAATTGAAGTTAAAAATACTTATTTTTGCAAAAAAAAACACTTTTCCATGCAGGCCCTGCATAAAAAGTTGGATATTCTTATTTGCCTTTGAAACACTTTCACTTTTGAAATAAGCAACTTTGGTTTTATTTCTCTTAGGTATATGTTTTTTGAAAACACAGAGACTAACATTGATCACTATTGACCAATAATAATTACTTCAAGACCATCACCATTCAAAACCCAATTGTGGTTGACTGAAAATGATTGATAACAATGACCTATGAACTTGAAGGAAAAAATGTTATGCTTCAAAAATACTTGTCAGGATAAAATATCAAAAAGATAAGCTTATGGATCAAGATTATGTTCATAACAATGACTTATAAAACTCAAATTGATAGAAAAAAACTTTAATAAAATCTCAAAATGAAATTTTTTTGCTATATTTACCCCACAACCCAATGAACCATAGTTATCCCTAGACAAATCTGATTTCTAAGAACCATCACTAGTCATTGTGTGACCTGTATATGCATAAAAAAATGTTAGAAACATGGTAAAATGAGCTAAAAAATGATGTTTAAGGACTTTTTAATGACTAAAATGAAATTTTAAAATTTAAACAATGTCTTACTTACTTGAATGGGCTCAATGGTCCCACTGAGCATGCCAAAATATAGTGTTTGATTACAAAGTTGGTTAGTCAAACATTAGTCAAGTAAACACAAATAATGCATAAAGAACTTAACAAAATTTGAAAACCTATTCCAATGGGGTTTGTAAATTATAATTAAGAACAATTTAAATAATTCAAATAATAATTACCTTCCCAAGTGATTCCACCATCCAAAAGTGGCTCTAAACATGTTTTTCCCCTTGATATAGTGTTCTTGTCTTTGTCAATAATGGATGCCAAGTTCCTCCATCATCTCAACATCAATATTAATAACCTAGGATCAAGATAAAAAATTTAATTTATACCTATCAAATGAATATTGCAAATAAAACACAATGATCAACACAAAGAAAGGTTGTGAAGATAATCCTGCATTATAAGTTTACAATATTTTAGCTTAAAAATGAGAGTGAGAGGCCTTATATTTATAGATTTTCTAGATGGGCTAGGATCAACCATGGCCATCCATATAAATATTGAGATGTGCTAACATGAATTAATCTAATATTTCATAATAAATCTATAAATATGGATGCCATCCCATAAATATTTTAGAGGAAGAGGCATTAATTAGGCATGAGTGTCCATAATCCTGATATTTGTTATATTTATGGCTTATAGATGCCACCCCATAGATCATGTCACTAGGTTATGATAATGAAATAATCAATAAAATACATGGAAAATACACTTAAACTCTTGATTTGAATTAATTAGCTTAAACAAGATTAATTAATTTTAGTGTAATTCTTTGGAAATTGCTGCATAATTAATCAAAATGGTCAAAAAGTCATATTATTGGGTCATAATTTGACTCAGGAGGAATTAGAAGGTGATGTTAGATTTATATGGACTTTTATCCCATTTACGATTTTGTTGACACAAAATAAAAAAGGTACATGATATGTACTAATAAATTAGAAGAAAAGAGTGATCTAGAGTGCAAAAAGGTGAAATCATTATTTTGACTAGAAATGATATGATCAAAGTTAGGAATCACATAAAATTTATTGCCCTATTTAGGGATAAATTAGCCTAAATAGGTACTTTTATATGAAAAACTCAAACCATTTAACACATTTTTAGTAATTTTGGCCTAAATTGTGTATTTGAGTGCAATTCAAGTAAGATGGACAATTTCAACATAAATAGTGTCAAGAATTGGATGTCTACACAACCATCTATAATCTCATGATGGGACCTCATATATGAGAACCCCATTCACCTTCCCCTAACTTTTCCCAAGTATTTGGAAATCCCCCCTCTTTTCCTCCCAACCTTTCCTCTTTATTATATCTCATTCCCACCCCATAACATCATCTTCTAAATCTTATTCAACCTTCATGCCAAGTATTTATATAAACATGGTAGGTTCAAATTCTAATGGGGCTCTTAAAAATACTCACATCCCTAAACATTCTAATAATGCTTATTTTGCTACATAAACTACTCATGCCACTAGTGTGGTTCATGTTATTACCTCATCCCACATTCATAGTGTATCTCAAGCTCTTAATACCTCACATAATACTAATACATCACATGCTACATATACTAACCAAAATTATTCTCAAACTAATCAAATAATATTACAAATGCTTAAACAAATGCATACTTTTCAAATTAACAATGCAAACTAGATGATGAAAATGAAAAATCACCTCATACATCTCCAAAACTGACCTCACCATATTCTTTAAGGAGTGAAAAATCCTAATGCCCCCCACCCCTTAGGGATTCACATGGTATCCTCATACCACAACCCCCACTTATGAACAAAAATATTAAACATTTATAAAATGAACCTATAGGACCTCAACTTTAAAACATTAACATAGGATGTATCACCACCACCATCACTTATAATAGATCTACAAATCTTACCTTGCATCTAAAAGCATTTTTCAACCTTTAAAAAGATTGGGTTAAGCTTAATACTTTTTATACCATTAAATTTTTAGATAAAATTCTTTCATGAGATGATTTATATTGGTAAAATCAATTGAAAACCCACTCTATTACTAGCCTAAAAGACTTGGTCAACTCACTAGTCCAAGAATTTTAAACTAGTATTCTTCCCAAAAATAGCTTAGCTCATTTTATAAACTATAAACAACTCAAAATTGAAACAACACAAGTCATCATCAAATGATGGAAATTTTTTTTAACAACTTTTAGAATAATATGGTGGATGACAACCTCTTACAATTATTTACTAATGCTCTCCAATCTAAATTATAGTATCACATTAGGACCGTTTCTATAAAAAAATTTGAAAAAACTCTTGACCAAACCAAATAATAAGACTTTATCATGCGTCAATTTGAACCATCTCAAACTAAAATGGGAACTCACATGCTTATAAAAAAACACATCATGTAACAAATGATGGTGTTACCAAAACTTATGACACCATACACACCATATAATCTATTTCTCCAAACAACACCATGGAGCATGTTCCTCCCTCTAACAATAATTCTAATCATACTTCCACATTTTCTCAAAATAATCATACTAATGTGCACAAACCATTATCCCTAGTATAAATTCAAAAATGTCTTCCAAGACTTCTACCATGAGATATTGACCTCACTCATCCTATGAAATCATTGTATGATCCAAATATATTTTTTTGGTTTCATGTAAGTTGGGGACAATTTCATGAGACTTGCTGACAGTTAAAAAATATTGATATGTATTTTATTCTTGGTCCTAACTTTGACCATGAATCCCTCATTCAAAAATGTTGACAAGCTTATGATATAACACTTAAAGCTCATGAGATTCAAAATAAAATTCAAGCTTTAAACCAAGATAAATCTTATTTACTATCTATAAGGATCCCCTTCCTAACCACCAAGATAAGTTTGAACAAACTATCCATACTAATAACAACATTAAAAGTCTTATATACCTTAACACCAATGATGAGAATGTGGTTAATATGAGAAGAGAAGTTTCTTACATTGATTCAAAGATAAAACCTACACATCACACCTCTCAAAAAAAATTCATTATTCAAGACACTTCCTCAAATTATTATGAAAATCAACCATCATAAGTAAACAAAAGAATACTATAAATCATTATTATTCTAATAAACATTTTTGTGTGTGTGTATGACTATTATGGGTTTACTCTATCTATGCCCATCTACCATAGTCTTACACCCTCTCCCCTATGATGCTTTCCCTTTGTAACAATCATTGAAGGTGGGATAGTCATTCATCCACCTCAAATAAGTAAACATTAGTTAGTACATTATTATCACTATAACCATGAAAAATTACTAACAATAAATAATATCAATATTATTGTATCATTCATATCAAAACATATAAAAGTAAATCATAGCTATATGTTTAAAGCTGAATAATAATACTAAAATTTTTGATATAAAAATGGAAAATAAATTAGTTTAACCAAAACAATGTGTGTGTGTGTGTATCTGATTTGATAAACTAATAACTAAAATATCAATAATCATAATATATGATTAAAATAAAAAACTATTTATTAAGGGTAAATGAAGATGTTACATCATTTCCCCAATAAATATGTCATCTTATTGATGAATATATTATAAATAAATGTGTTGGATAAAATAAAATGACTTCAATAGAAAATATCACTCAAATAAATGAGAAAAAAATAAATGAAATTCATCGTAATACTCCCATGTGGCACTATCTTTAGAATGTTGGTCTCCTTGGACCTTGCATTAAAAAGCTTATTTGTTGCATAAGATGAGCTTACATGTTTTAGTAATTATGATTGGTTATTAAAGAATTAATATTATTTAGGTCATTTCCTATGTATCCTAAGTTTAGTTTATATGTGAATTTATGATAATTATAAATGCACTTATCTTAGATTTATGAGGTAGTAGTCACCTCTCTTGTTCACTTATAGGATTTGGAGTCACTTGTATAAGTAAATAATCCTCCTCACATGGAATACACATCTTCCTCACTTGTAAGAGGATTAAGGATACATGACACACATGCTGAAGCTTGGTCTTGTAACTTATTTTCTCTCTTAGCTCTATATAAAGAGATCTTCTCTCACACTTATTCTCAACACACAACACTCTTATTGATCTAGTATTTATCTTGCATTTGTATTAATATCTTATCCTAAGTCCATTATTCTCCTACATTTTTCATGATATTGTAATTAGAGTGATTTATTATTGTAATCTTTCAATACTAGTGTGGTTTTTTCACCATTTGATAGTTTCCCACTTGTTAGATCTAGTGTCTCTCATTTTATGTGGTTGATTCACTCTTGAGGTAAAATTTTCAATTTAAAAATTCTTTTATGAACTCAATATTATTATATTTCAATCTTGGCACAAATTATAATATGGTATTAGAGCACTATTTTTTTTAAAGTTATTGGTGAGTGTTATGCAGACTTTTCTTGAAGGAATCTCATATTTTTTTCAAATCCATCTCCTTTTTTAATTTTCCTTCTAACCTTTTATTTGTAGGTTTATAAATGAGTTTTTCAAGGATGTATCTAGTATTTTGAATATTACTCTATTTTTAATCCCTTTTTAGTTCTTTTAAAGAATAAATCTGATTTAAAAATAATTTATTAGCATTCCTTTTCAATCTTACCTAGTTATTTATAACTGCTACATGTTATGCAATCCATTCTAAACTGATATATATTATAGACATTTCAATATATATTTTTAAAAAATTATATTAATATTCAATAAAAAAAATAAAAAAAACTTTTTAGTCTAGTACTTTTAATTCCTATGCTTGTTTTAAGCATTCTAGTTTTTTAACTAGGTTTTGAGTTTTTTTCAAGTTGTTTATTGAAGAACAATATATATCAGACAATAAATATCTATCTCAACTATGTTGTCATTATTTTTTATTAGGAATCACCAAATTTTTCACAAAGGTATTCATTATTATTATAATATGTTGGACATTTTTAATAGCGTAACATGATCTTCTAATGAGTCTTATTCCTCATTTTTCTTTGTCTCTCACTTTTCTTTTTTTCTAAAGACATTTCATTATCTCTTCTCTGCATTAACTTTGCATGCTTATGTTTGTGAAATATTTATTACTTTTTATTGATTTTTAATTTTCACTTGGAATTTTTATTTATTCCAATCTAAGTGTAGCCTTAGCTATCTTTACATTGTTTTGAGTTTTTTTAATCTTCAGTTTGTTTTCTTTAACACTGAATGTGGTTTTTTAGCAATGAGTTTTATCTCTTCCACACTAATTTTGGTATTTATATTCTAATATTTATATTATTTTTCAATTTTATATATTTAAGCTATCCTTAACACCTCTATTTATCATTGTTTTCTACTTATCTCTATTCAGTACACAAACTTATGAATAGAACTCTTACTGCCACTTATGAGTATCTATGCATTGGTTTTTATTTTCTTCCATTATTATTTATCTTTTAATTAACTTATATGCATTTTAATTAGAATATTACTTAGTGATTTAAAACAAAATTAGCATTTCTTTTAATAAGCACTCTTTTAATATTGGTAGTATCATTTTAGCATTCTGGTAATGCATTCCACTATGCATTGGAAAATGGTATTTCATTATTTATTTCTAAAGGGGAAAAAACAACTCTTATACACACACACACACACACACACACACACACACACACACACACACACACACACACACACACACACATATATATACACACACACACATATATATATACACACACACACATATATACATATATACATATATGCATATATATACATATATACATATATACATATATATACATATATATATACATATATATATATATATATATATATATATATATATATATATATATATATATATATATATATATATATATACATATACATACATATATACACACACACACACACACACACATAAAAGTAGCCTTTTTTGAATATATATATTCTTTTTTTCAGTAAAGCCATCCATTTTTCTATTCAAAAATATGCCACGTAACATCTTTGGTATAAAGAGTTTATGAGTTTAGATTATCACATTTTTTAAAGCCAATTTTGTGTCACTTTTTTTAGTGCTAACTTTAGACATTTATAGGGTAGTGTTTTTTCCTTTTGATTTAAGTAAAACAAGTGAAAAATATTCTATTATGAAGTATGGTGCATGAGTCTTTAATCTTGACATTTAATATTCTTTTTCTAAAAGCCTTTCAAAATAAAATAAAAAAACAAAAAGGTTTTGTTAACTTTGCTTACATGGAAAGAATTCAAAAGTGTTGTTTTGCTTTTGTCTTTATTTTGGCATAATGCTTAGCACTAGGCATTATTATTAAAATTATTTAAAATCCATTCACTTTTTCTAATAAGTGGAAAGTTTTTTTTATGGCATATAAGTTAAATTTTTAAAGCATTTCAAATTCTATTATGGAAATTTTTTAATGATTTTTCATATTCAAATCTTTAAAAAGAATATTTAATTCTTTTTAATCAAAATCCAAAATTTTCTTTCCAACATAGAATAAGATATTAATATTAACATTTACCTCCATTTCATGTCACTTGGTTATAGTGCTGTTTAAAATTAATGTTTTTTAATTTAGCAATTTAATTTCTTTTGAGAAAACTATAGTTTGTATATTTTTATTATGCCCTAGTAAGATAGATTGACATTTTCTCTTTCATAACATCTTTGTAAGTTGTAACTTATTTTATAAAAGCTTTTTTAGAGATAATGTGGATCCAAACATCAAATAATGTAGAAATTAATGATATTAAAAATCAATTTTAAGAAAAATATGATAAAATTCTTGCTTTAACTTGTCAACTCGAATGTACTAATCAAACCATTCTTTTATTTCAAAATTTACATAATGAAAAACTAAATGAAATGCAAGTTTTAATTGACTCTCTAACCATAAAATTAACATATTTTGAAAATTTTAAACCCTTTAATATTATTTTTTTCCTCTTAAAGAGAATATTACTCTACAACATGATTTTTATAATCCTAGTTTCAAAATAATGCAATCTATAGGGTATGTTGGTGGTAGTCTTGGTAAGTGCAGAACTAGTATTCCTAAACTTATTTTGCTTAATTGAAATATAAATTGTAAAGGTCTTAGTTTTAATTATTCTGCTTATTCTAGTACAAAATCATTTTGTCCTCCTCATTGAAGGACTTTTAATGCAGCTTATTTTGATTATAATTCTTAAAATGTTCATGATTTTTTTTTAAATTGATAAACCTTATGTGCACTGTAGAAAATTCAAGCATCATATATCTAAATGTTGGAAATGGTACCCTTGAAAATCTTATGGTAAATAAATGCATGATAATTTGAATTATTGAAAAAAACTAAATCTCCTACATTTAAGGGTAAAACTATTTGGACTCCTAAATAAAACAAATATTTTAGAGACTTTGATGTGTCTTTGATTGCATTTGAACAATATATTTTGAAAGTGGTACATATTATTTGTCTCCATTTTGATTAATTAAATCTCCTTGTTTCATCCCTTAATTTTTTTTTCAAATGAAAAATGATTTTGACTACCTTATTTGCATGTAGGTTACACACTTTATGATGGAAGTTGTCTTTTTTCAAATCTACCTAGTTGTATATATACTTTTATTAAAATATATATGTAGATTATATTTTTGGAATATTAGTTACTTAACTTGAAATATTGGTGTTAGATTATTTATCTTGTAGGTTCCATAGATAATTTATCCTTATTCTTGGTAATTTTTCCATTATGGATCAACCACATTTTTTGAAGAGGATTATTAGAGATTTTTGATGATCATACTTTCATCCTTGCGACTTTTGGTGGCACTTTCTATTTTTATCTCAAATTTTGTAATTCCTCTTGAAGGTAGTTTATATTAAGGGGGATTATTATGTAATCTCAAACTTATTTTTTTTAAAAGGTTTTCTCAACTTTTAGAACCCTAAATTAAGCTTAAGGGAGAGTGTTGGAGAATTTATATTATTTCCTATGTATCCTAAGTCTAGTTTATATGTGAATTTATTATAATTATAAATGAAATTATCATGTATTTATGAGGTATCACTAACCTCTCTTACCCACTTGTAGCATTTGGAGTTATTTTTACAAGTAACTCTTCCCCCCATATGACACACATATCCTCCTCACTTGTAAGAGGATTAAAGACACATGGAACACATGCTAAAGTTCTCCCTTATAGCTCATTTTTTTAATCTTATCTCTATATAAAGAACTCTCCTCTCACACTTTTTATAAACACATAACACTCTTATTGATATAATATTACTCTTATAGTCATATTTCTCTCTTGTTACAAGGCCATTATTCTCCTAGCTTCTTCATGCTACTTTACTTGGAATGATTCATTGTTACAATATTTTAATACTAGTGTGGTATTTTTCACCATTCAATAGTTTCCCAACTTATCAAATCTCAATGTCTTTAATTTTGTGTGGTTGATTAACTCTTGAGGTAACTTTGTCAATTTACACATTCTTTTAATAAATTCAACATTAATTCTCTTTCGATCTTGGCAACAATTATAATATTGGTTATATTGTTACCAGTTTTGGATCCAAAACCTATAATACATTTGAATCAAGTACATATGAATGATCAATGACATATTTATTAAAATAATATACATGAAAAAAAATTATGAATTTGAGCTAATGTTGATAAATAATCAAGTTTATAAGCAATAAGGTTTATCGCTTCTTGAACCTCGAGGGGTTTTATATATCTAGGTACTAATTTGGTTAATTTGCTAAATTTTATAGAGATATTTTATGGTTTAACTTTCATATTTTTTTTCTCCAATTAAGAACTACCTTGATGTTATTTTTAGACCATCATAACTTTTCTACCTATTATAGGCTTCAACCAACCTTTTTATAATTAATTTCACATGATCTTCCATTTTAACAAGCATAAAGTTCCAAAATTCACTTTATCTTCTAATCTATCCTAGTTGATATGTTTTATGCATTTTATGCCATATAAAACTTCAAAATGTGCCATTTTAAAATCTAAATGGGAAAAAATATTATAGGAAAATCTAGTTAATAGAATAAATTATTTCCATTTGCATTTTTGATCCATTCAATACATTATCAGAGATCTAAAACCTAGTTTACCTTTTCATTTTTCCCATCTATTTTATAATGATATGTTGTACTAAAATTAATTTGAGTCCCCAAATGTGAATTTAAGGTTTGACAAAACCTAGAAGTCATGCGAGGATCTCTATTTGAAATGATTTTCTCAAGAAAACCATGCAACATGTAAATCTCCTATACAATGTTTTTTATAACACTAATGCATCATCCATTAAATTTCCAAGACTAAAATGTGCTACCTTGGTGAGTTTTTCAACTACCACCAAAATCATAACATGTCTATTCCTTAACATGGGTAGTCCTTAGACAAAGTTCTATACTAATGAATTTTTAATTCTATTCTAGAATGTCAATGGGTATAAAAATGTAACATGATGTACATGTTATGATTTTACTTACTAGCATTTAAAACATTTAGACACAAAATAAAATATGTCTTTATTAATTCTCTTCTATAAGTACAATGATTTTAGCTTAACCATAAGCTTGGTTCCTCTTGGATTACTCAAATAAGGAGAATTATGTAACTTTTTCATCAGAACAACTCTCAAATTCTCTCTATCTAGCACATACATTCTTCCATTTAGGCTTAGGATCACATAATTATCAAAATGAAATATTTCATACATATGGTCTTGAATATTTTATACTAGAGCTTTCTTGACTTGCTCTTAAAATTCATCACCTGATGAGAATACCAAAACTTAATCTTTGAAGATACTTTTGATTTTAGCCATTAATTCTAAGTACCTTGTATGGATAAGATCATCTATAACCCTATACTTTTTACCCTTTATATAGTTGATATAGAATAACAATCAAATAATAAATCTAACTAACATGTCTATCGAGCATTCAGATTTGGTTGTGTGAAGATATAGTTGAGCCCTAGATTTTATATATATATATATATAATATATATATATATATATATATATATATATATATAATGGTTTACCCAATAAATAATGCCTCTAAACCTATAAGGCATGTAATATTACAATTAATTCTAAATATTATGGAGTATAATTAGTCTCCTAAGGCTTCAATTTCCTAAACTCATATGATACTATTGAGCCTTCTTACATCAATACTCTAGCTAGGACATCCCTAAATGTTTTTGTTATCATAAAAAATGACCATTAGGATCTAGAAACCCAACATAGGTGTTGAATTAAGCCTCTTTTTCAAGGTATTAAAGGATTATTCACACTTTTCACTCTACATAAATAATTTATCTCTTTTAATTTCAAAGAGGTGATTGAGTTATCTATCTTGGAAAGATTGGGTAAAAAATTCCTATAATACCCTACCAAACCCATAAAAATGGACACCTCATGATTATTTTTTAGGTGTTATCCATTCCATGATGACTCTAATATTTATAGGATCCACTGATATTCCTTCAACTAAAATGATATGTCCTAAGTATTTCAAATTTTTATTTAAGAAGGCACATTTCAAAAACTTTTTGTAGAGTTTATATTTTCATTACAAAACTAGATGTAAGTACTTAACACACTATTCATCACTTTTATAATAAATTAGAATATAATCTAAGAATACAAGTAAAAATTTATATAGGTAATATCTAAATACACTATTCATGATATTAATGAATGCTACAGGTGAATTCATTATCCCAAAAGAACAATGAACTCATAATGCCCATACCTCATCCTCAAAGTAGTTCTAGAAATATATTACTCCTTGATCCTCAACTAATTATACCTTGATCTAAGGTCAATATTTTAAAATACCCTTACACCTTGCATTTTATAGAAAATATCATCAATATGAGGTAATGGATACATGTTCTTGATGCCTACCTTGTTCAAAATACTATAGTACATACACAAATGAATAGTTCCATCATTATTTTTTAAAAACTCCATTGGTGCTCCACAAAATGAAACACTCAGTTGAATTAACCCTTTGGATAACATCTCATGAAATTGGGATTTTGATTCCACTAACTCTATTGTTGTCATTTTGTAAGGTGACTTGGATTGAGGCTCAGATCCTATAATGATATCAATTATGAAATCAAATTCCCTTTTAGGAGGTAGTCTAGGTAGGTCTTCTGATAATACATCCTAAAATTCTTATAAAATGGATAGTCATCAAAGGCAGGATATTTAGGTTCTTAAACTTCATCTATCTTAATCATGAATACTTGACATCCTTCCCTTTGATCCTTATTTAACTAAATGTCTAAAATTTATCTCAACTTTAACTCTTTCTTCTCACCTTATATTTGGGTTTGATTTACCAAATCATCCAAGAGTTAAACCTTATTTATGAAGCAATTGACATTTTCCTTTTGATTCTAAATCTAATTATCCTAAGATCACATAAAATGACCCTAGTAGAGTTGAAAATAAGTATAATATGGTGGTGAAATTAGGTAGCTCCACCACTAATTTTATAAGGCATCTACTTTTTAACCTTGACTAATTTCCATACTACACAATCCAATAATTTTCCATATGTCTAGATTTCCTAAATATTTGATTTAGCATATTAATAGAAATAAAACATTCAGTGGCTCTAGTATCTATAAAAATTGAAATATAATTCCCCCAAAAAGTACCTGACACCTTAATTAGAGAGTCCTAAATATCTACTTTATGATTATCAACAACTACATGAATTCATTTTTAGAGGGTTATTTTATATGTGGATGATGGTGAAATATTTTGAGTTTAATTATTATCTTCCACTAAGGATAGTCCTTTGCATAGTGATCTCCTCTATAAGTGAAACATCTACCAGATGGTCCTTTTCTCTTAGTTTAGTTGCCTTCTTTGTTTCTTTTTTTGAATCCATTACCCAATTTCTTAACTCTTGAAGTGTTATTGAATATATCATTTTTATTTTTTAAATATGGTTTTAAAATTTTCACTGTGATTCCAATTCTTATTTTTGAAAGAAGTTTTTTAGACAAAAAAACTTCTTTTGATACTTGTCTTTGACCTTTACCAGTGATTTTATCTTCTACTCCCACTTAACAACTTTCTCAAAAACCTAATACATGGTATTAAGTCAATGCACATACATTTCACAACTAATTTGTGACCTCAAACTCATGATGAAATATATGATACATAAAATTTCATCTTTCTAGTACTTGAGAACGTACTTAAGGAATTTGGTAAATTTTCACTAGCACTCTATCATTAATAGATTCACGTACTTAAAATTCTAAAAATCTATTAATTTATAGGTGAAATAGAGATATGGTAACCACCAAGCCCTAAAAAATGTTAAAAATTATTCCCAAATGGTGGTGGTGGAGTCAAGATCTATTTCTAATTTCTTGTTAGCCCATCAAGTTTTTACTTCACTAAATATCTAGTATGCTCCCCATACCACTTTGGTCACCTCAAAGTAATTTAAAATTTAAATATATTTATCTATTTCTATGATCTAACCCTAAAATCCATCTCCAAACACTATTCTATTAAACTTATGCGGATTCACCTTTTTCATATCATGCAAAAGCTCTATAATCATTTACACTTTAACACTTGTTTATTTTTAACATGTTCATGTTCCTATTGTTCTTTCTGATCAACTTGTTGATATTATCCTCTTATTATTATTTTTACTCATCATACCCAAGTAATTCCTATTATAGGGTTGAAATTATGTCTCATGTTTCATTTAATACTATGAGTATTTGATTAAGCTTTTCCACTTACTCAATTACTAGGGGGTTGGGATCCAGTTACTAATCTTGATTGGATGTTCCCTCAATGTTTACTCTTCCACAAACCACATTATCCTTATATAAATGAGTATATTTAGGTTATAATTAATGGACTTATTAGGTCTAAGAGTTTAAGCATATTATCTAATATCACAAATAAGTCCAAGAGTTTAAGCATATTCTCTAATATCACATGTTAAAATTACGCTAAGTTCTAAGGTTAAACTACATTTTTTAAAAAGTAAATAGATTCATCAAAATATATTATATCATAGTTTTAGCATCTATCATACTTGTATTTTAAAGATAAATATAATTCAATATAATAAATTAAATTATACAAAAATCCATTGATCAAGTAATTAATAACTATTCATTTTATCCCCTAGACAGGGTCCCAATATTATAGATACTATGAGACTATACAACATATCTTGTATATAAATAAAAGTTAAATTTTTTCAATAAATACATGACAAAATAGATATTCTAAAAATATACAACCAATACTATAGTTAATCATAGTAAATCATAAATGTATAAATTTTCCCATAGTCTATGATGTATAACTCAAATAATACAATAATTTCAAGTTATAATAGTACAATAGAGCTTTATAAAATAACTCATAAATCAGTACAATAACTATGACTATGCATCAATAATAATTGAATCAATTATATAGAGGGAGTGAATCAACTCAGTGCTTTACATCCAACCATAGACCATCTATCTCTTACACACCTCCCCAATGGGAGTGACCTTCCCTTCATTAAGGGGCATATAATGGTGATGTAGACATAAAGAACTCATCCATAATAATGTGTAGTATAGTCAATATTACATGCAATAATAATATAGACTATGGAATACATCCTTTATCTAATATTACATCATGCATTCATGTAAACAAGAAAGTATAGTGGACAAACAATGCATACAAGTATAACATTACTTTGGCCAAATATTTTCATTATAGTTTTCAAACTTCCAATGAAGTTGGGTCATAGTCTACACACATCAATACTCTATATTAAAAATCATTACCCTTCACGTTAAGTAATGATGAGTGATTGTAGATGGATTCCTTCTTATCATCACTTATCATACCTTAATGTGAAATATGACATAGTGAGCAACCCAAAAAGAATCTCTATTCATATAAATTCATTCCAAAATAATATAAATAACTAGATAATTATAACATACCTTATGAATTATTTCAATCAAAGGATCTAAGAGCTTATTAATTTTAAAGTAAGACATATAAAATCCAACAACATTCCACATAAATAATTGATTTTAACATTCAACTATCTCAGACTAATTGAATACTAATATAATTTTTTATCCTGGGTAAGAATGCATAAATCACATCTAATTTATATTTAAATGACCATACCATAGGTTTGGTTCAATCAATTTCCATATATAAATAATTCAAGACTATGTAAATAAAAATAAGTAACATCAATATATTTGAATGCCATATCAAATAATGTATGCTATAAATCCATTCTAATTTGGGTAAGCCATTCTAACCCTTTCATAATCCATAAAAATCTAATAAACTCTATATGTTTTACTCATAATCTATCATAAATGTATTTAGACCTAAGCTAATCATTTTAGTAAAGTAGTGTTATAACTATAATTCATATAACTTAATTCTTATTGATGTACAACACTCAATATTTTTATTCTAAATTGAGTCCTCTCTGTCAATATTAAAATGGAATTTCTCAATCATAAGACATGAAATTATAATTTGATTATTTAAAATATAAAATAAACCTTATTAATTAGTTAAAAAATTACTTTATATTAAATTAATAAACTATAAGCATTATTAATTTATCCATTCAAATACTACCCTTTAATTGAATTCCAATATATTTCATGCTTTGAAACCCAATTATAACCTATAGTCATGTGAATTCTATTTATATTTATTAAAATATAATTCCACTATATATTCATATATAAATTTACATACAACCATTCCAACATATGTTTTAGGTATTAAAATAGTTACAAGATACAATTAAAAGTCACAATTATGTGAGAATTCATTCAACCTAGCTAGGAACTTCATTCCCATAATTATACGTTAACGGTACTAGACTAAATTTCATTAATAGTTAGTATAACCTAAAAATCAACTAAATATACAACCAAATATACATTTCACACCTTGAAATTATCTCATAATTTTTTTTATATTAATTTTAAAATATTAATAATTATACCCTAAATTATTTACAATCTACTGTTATAGTTTCCTAATCACAACCATCTACTCAATTCTATGTTCTAAGTCACAATAGTCTCAATAATTTTCTATATCCATTGAGATAATTTTCAAAATCATGTCATAGTAATACAAAAAATTAATGAACATGGTTTATAATGGTTTTGAAAACTCAATAAACCATTATTGTATACCTAGTGTATTAAACTTAGCTAGTATTCATCTTTGAGGATATACGAGTGAGAGCTAATTCTCACCCTGAGATCCATAAGGATGATTATAGTTATTTTTTAAATAATGACATGTAATTTATAACCAACACACCAAAAAAAACTTTATAATCCTAAATTTAAGAAGGGTTAGTGATGATGATATGAGAAATGAGTCAAAGATTTCCATTTTCTACAACCCAAAATTTACATCCATTTAACCCAAGATAAAAAGGGGGTTTCAAATATTTCAACTATTTTAAGAAATACATAGGATAAGATGGTATTAAATAAAACCACATTCTAATACCCTTTTATAATATCAATAAACCTATAAAATCCATACATTTATAATTTAAAACATTACTTACCTAGTACTATAGAAAAAGGCATTTGATTCTCTATTTCCAAAACTAATTTCCTTAAGATGTATTTTTTTAATTACTTCCTTCACTCAAATTTTATACGAGTCCTCTTTTTCCATATGTCATGTTTAAAACCTTCAACTTTAATTTACTCTTTCCCAAAATTTTGCATGGCTCTATGTTCTCTCTAATAATTTTGTCATTAAATCCTAGCTGCTTTACACCATTAAGTGATCATTTACCTCAACTAAAGTTTAATTTTAGTAATTTTAGGAAAAATAGATAAATGACATCATGTAGGGTTTCATCCCCAAAATTCATGCATTTTCTTATCCAAAAGAGTGAAGTTAACAAACCTAATCATAACACAATATTTTATGTTTTGCCACAAGCTCATGAAAACCCTAAATCAATAATGAGTTCATGTATCATAATAATATGTAATACCAATCATAAGATTAATTTATTCATTAAGACATTAAAAAATATTTTTATGTTTTTAAAGCTTAAGTTCAAGGTACTTTTGCATTGTATGCCATTTTGGTGGTTTATTGTTCCATGGTTCGTAGGGCCATAAAAAAGGGTTTTATTTGTTATCAAGCCAATTTATTAAAATAAGGTTATTTTAATTTAAATACACATAAAAAATATACAGCTTGACCCTTTTACCATTCAATAATAATCAAATAATTAGCTCCCAATATGACTCAACAAGTACAAATAACAAACAACCAAAAATATACATAAAGATACACTCTTAAAGCATGAATGATATAATTATGAAATCAATAAAAAATAAAGAATATAAATAAAAATTGGTTTTCAAGTGATATGAAATCACATTTAAATCATAAGACTAATTTAAATCAGTTTAAGGTTAGGAACCAAAAACAATCAAAACATGTAATTATAACCACAATGTTAGACTACTAAAAGTAACCACCTAAAAAATTATTATGAAAATAAAAAATCATAGGTAAAAAATAGAATACCATAAATCATTATCATTCCAAAAATCAAGTGTATAAGTGTGTGTGTGTGTGTGGGTGGGTGATTATTCTAGGTTTTATCTATCTACCCATAACTCTCACAATATTCCACCCTCTATCTTATGATTCTCTCCATCTGTAACATGTAGTGAGGGTGAGACACTCCTTCATCCACCTTAGACAAGTAAATAATAGTTAGTCTATTATTATCACTATAACTATAAAAAATTACTAACAATAAATGATATCAATACTAATGTATCATTCACATTAAAATATATAAAAGTAAATCATAGTCATATGTTTTCATATGAACAATAATATTGAAAATTAAGTTATAAACTAGAAAATACAACATTTAACTAAAATAGTGTATAGATATATTTGATTTCATAAACCAACAAATAACAAATAACTAATCATAATATCTAAGTAAAATGAAAATTGCTTGTTATAGGTAAGTCAGAATGAAATACATATTTATTATAAAAATGATGTATTCTTATTGCATCATTAATTTAATTAACTTATATATATTTAGTTGTGTAGTTTTGACTAAATATTCACTAACCCATATTTTAGGAGTAGTGGTACATAAGAAACCATCTCATGAGCATGAATGGTTCACTAAGAATCAATCATACGTAGCTAATGCTCATATGGGTGAAATACTAAGACTTCTTAGGAGGTCACCCATATTATTACTAATCATTCTCAAGTGTGCTTGATAATTGAGTTTTACCCACAATAAATCTCACTTAGCTTGTTACCCTATTTAGGAAACTTTTTACAAATAATGTGTCTTATGAATCTTCATATCTATTTATTTTTTAAATAAGTGATTTTTTTTTCACATTGTTTCATTATGTTTAGACACCTAAATTTGATATTTTATAAATTTTCAACATCAAATTTGGCACACTTTGACATACTTAGATGATGGACACATGTATGACTCTTGATAACACTTTCCATCTATTCATATACCCATCTATTGTCTTAGTCACCTATATTTACCACACATTTATTTAGGATTAGTTTTTTTTTTATATAAACACATTCAAAATCATATAAAAACATTATCCATACCTTAGATCCTTGTTTTTCACTTCCAAAACAATATCAATAAATTTGGACAATACTTGTTACTACAGGTGTCTTCCTAAATAGGCAATGTCCAGGGGCCCTCAATGACTATTTTTAAAATTAGAAAGTATCCATTAAGTTAGCCTATAATTATTTGATGGGTTGTTCATAACAAAAAACTATCAAAGAGTCATATATATATATATATAAAATCATGCATAAGGTTATTATTCACTTAATAAGAGCTAGAAACATCAAAGAAAAACCTAACACTCTCTTGGAACATCATTAAGAAGGGATACACAAATATCAAATCTTCAAGGAGCATCCCTAGATCTCTCTATATAGAAATATATGAATACAAAAGGGTAAGGTTGTATGGTGTAAAGTATCAAATATCAATATATAGAACAACATTATAGAATGTCCATGATTTTGCACACAAAAATATAAGTGGGAGAACTATGTGCACTTTAAGACCTATTTGGAGTATTAGAGAGTATAATATGATCAACCATTTGACCCAAATTACTAGCCCATTTTAAGTGATATTATGGTAAATAAAACATAAATAGGTTTTGGATGAAAGAGACAAATAACTAGTACTATCATGCTGGATCAAAGAAGTGCACACACATAGAAATGTAGTTTAGGCTCAAGCATAGGGATCCCATAATTTATAGAATTCAAATGTAAGCATATAAATTTTTAGTAAACCCTAATAGTGCCTACTTTCAATAGGCATATAATTTTGTTGACAACATCCAGACAAGTTTTTAATCCCTATTCCAAGTGTGAGTTGATAATGAAACACATCCATAGTATTTGTAGATCTTGTGACATCTTTTGTGAGCAAAAAATAGTAAAAATAAAGTAAGTACATCTTTCTTATATTATATTGTCATTTATTAATCAAGTAGTTAAAATACCAGTTATCACATTTAAATTTAGATTACTATACTTATTTCCATATTTAATGTAATCTAAATTAGTGTATATTTTCCATTATTATATATATCTTAGGTGTAAAATAAGAACAATATTTTGATGAGACCAGTCATTAATTTAAATATAGAAACCACCCTAAGTTTTATTCTCCATTATGGTTTCAAAATTCTTAGGCTTTCAAAAATTTCCCATATTAGGGTTTGATTTAGGTCCAATTTTTTAAATTTATCATCATTACATGAAAAAATATAAATTATTATACTTTACCCTAGGTTTATTTCTAATTTAATGAGTAAATTATATGTAATCTAAAAAGGTTAAGGCCCCTATACCTGCATGATGAAGTGTTATATTAAGTGTTATTTTAATTGATCATATTTTTATTCCTTTGAATCAATATGTTTGTGTGCCAATCACAATGGTGAAAAAAATGAATAATATGCTACTTCTCTTGATACAAACATTTATAGAGAACACATGTATAGATGTACATGTAATAATGATATGCTAGAACATAAAAATTATTATGAAGATCATGTTGAACACAATACTAAATATCATGGTAAAATACATCTTAATGGGATTAACGGTGTATAGATTAAACAAGTAGAAGCACTTTCCAATTATCAAAAAATAAATAATAAACAACATATGGATATAGATGTTATCTTAGAGTCTAAAAATGTAAAGAAAGCTAAATAAACAACATCCAAGGAACCACATGTTAAAGTTTTGAGTTTCACTAATATAAATTTTAGAGGCTTATATATTAAATTAGGTGATCAAATTTTTCTAATCCTACTACTTCTATTCAGGTGTCTACACCTATGATTACACAAGTGATGACTACACAGGGTTTACCTACTATAGGGGCACTCCAATTTACTCCTTACATATCTATGGGTATTCCTATATATCATACTTTGTCTTATGTGCATCATAGGACTAAAATTCTTGTGACAACATATATTCCTAATATATATACTATGTTTATCAATCATAATAGCCAAACACTCATAAACCAAATTTTCAATCTTTAAGCAAAGGTTTCTCAAATAGTAGAAGTTTCTAATAATGCAAGCCGTACAAAAAACTCTCAATAATTGTTACAAATCCCTTTGGCCATAGATATTTCCAACTATCCTCAACCTATAGGGTTTATTTCACCTGATATTACACCATTAAAGTGTAAATATGATAAAAAATATCTTAGATCCTTCCACATAACATGTTTAGATCATGTGACTAATTATAAGTTACTATTTTTTTCTTGGAGCCTTATGCCTTGTAATGGTTTTATGACTTTATTTTTCAATAAGAACATGATTTTAACCCTTTGGGTGACCATTTTTATCTCTTTTTAAATCAAAACTAGTGATAAGGTCTCATATGTTAAAACCACACAACTAAAACATGGACCTAATGAGCCCATGAATGACTACGTGATTTGTTACAAGACTATGCTTTAAAAAATGATAAATCCTATGGTGGATAATGAATTACAAGATATTTTAAAACATGGCCTAATTCTTCCATCCATGGATCTATTTTATTTAAACGTTTTCAATATTTTGAAAGCATATGCCATATGGTCAAAGTCCATGAGTTCAATTTTATCACCATGAAAAAGTTAAATTATGGTAAAAAACCCTCAAACACATAATAATAATAATAAACTTATAATAAAATAAAATTTCAAAGCTATGATTAACATAACTAATAATGAGGCTAAAAAATAGTTAATACAATTTCAAAACTTATTAATAGGGTTTTCATTTATGTCTATCAATGAAGAAAAGTTACAAAACTATAAAAATGTTCTCATAAAGTGTTGCAAAGATTACTTGAGTGAAATATCATATCCCTTACTCTACCATGTTTAATCTATTTTGAATTGAAATGAATCAAACTAATAGATATAAACTATTAAAATTCATCTATAAGGAATATAAAAATTTGGAAGTGAAATACATGATTTACAAAATTGGAGTTTTTCTAAAAATAGTAAATTAACCAATAGCTATACAAACCTCTCTCAATTTTTTTTATATTTACTATGACTGGAAACTACTTGAAAAGACATATAAAATATGTCATGTTTGAAAATAAGATTTTTTTTTTACTAGGATAAGGCCATGCTAGGAGGACAAGGTTACACTATGACCTTGTATGCATATTATAGCTACATCTTGATTAATTATGTGACTAATTTTTTGATCTAGGTTTGTGTACCTATCTATGAGGGTTTATTTATTTTTTATGTGTGTGCCAAATTTACATGTAGAAACCTATTAAACACAAAACCTTCGCTCTTACATATAATAAACACAATAGAGATCAAATGGAAAATAGGGGACTAGGTTAAGGGACTAATCAATTTATTCTCATAAAACCTTATATAATATAAATATTACATATATAGACCAAAAGGGCTTCATGTGCAATAGTGGAATGCAAGACTAGATGTGTTTTTGCCTATTATTACCCATAATAGAAGCATGAAAAAGATGTATTCATATTTTTAAGCTATAAATAAATAAATTATTCAAAAAATATCAACAAATTTTAACCTTACTTATACAAGGCTCTTAATTTAAAAATTAAGGCTCATTGGTATGTGATAGGTCAAACTAAAAATAAAATAAATAATAAAAGAGTCCATTTTTAACATAACTCAAAAAAATTATGTAAGTTACATTGTGAAAAGTTTGTATTACATGGATAGGGCCACAATGTGACCTTTTATGTGAAGTGAAGATTTGTCCAAAAGTCACAAGACATAAATATAAAAGTATATATTAAGATTGGGGATCCCTAAGATGGATTTTAAAAGGTCAAAAAAATCATAAAATATTGTACCATGAAAAAAAAGAGAAATAAGTTTGAGACTCAAGAAAGACTATGCCTACCTAATGACATGAATAGTATTACAATGAAATGGTATGGTGAGAAAATTGTGAATGGTTGTTTATGAGGAAAATATAGTCCTATCCAAGGTATTAAAATTATAATGATAATTAGAGTGATAATGATGGAGAGAAAGTAAAATATTGTAACGGATGATCTTCAGTAATTTCAATTTTTGCTCGGGTGGGAAAATTAGAATGATCATGTGGATACTACCTGGCTACCAGAAGGGAAGTTCCTAGGTGACAATGCTCTCTCCAAAGTCATCATAGACCCACATTAATCCACTCATGGGATTGGCATGGTGTACAAAATACCAAAAGAGTCAAATTATACCCAAAGGTAAGTAGATAATATCGAATCTACTTAGGAAGATAATAACCCACATTCCCCTAAATTGTCTTGGGTGGATATGGTAAAAGGAAAAAGTCTGGTGGGATAAGAGCTTTTGAATTTTCCCATAAGTGGATAAAAATGAGGTTTTTATCCTTTTTCTTGACTTCATGATAGAATACGCTGACGTGGAACTATCCAAATCCATCCTGGTCAGGGTGAACAATTTCTAACCAAATATTGACTCTTTTCATAGCTAAACCAAATCAAGGTGGAAACCCAAATGACACCTAGAAGTGATCACTTTGGCTATGGGTTTCTTCTTGGTAAAATTTTTAATACAATAATATTGTATTAAGGTTCTCTCTAAAGGGCCCTAGCTCATGATCAAGGTGAGTATTGTTATTAAGAGGTAAAAGGCCAGGTTGAATCTTAGTAGCATGGCCATGGATGATGTTCCAATATGGGTCCTCCTTCTTGAAATCCCCTTGGAATATTGTCACCCATAGGTTATCATTGGTATAGTCAGGGCTCTAGGGTAACCCATCACCATTGATCTGATTACACTCTCTTACCAAAGAATGGTTATAGTGCATGTGCACATTTTTTTTACTTTCAAATAAGCCCTTACTACATAAGATAAAAATTAATTCAAAATATGGTGAATGAATGCAAAACATCATGTATGAGAATAACATAATCATCTAACCACATTGAAACATTCCAAGGCATTTATTTAGGGACTATCTTAAGAAATAATAGGACTCTACTACCCCTAAGCACACTAAACTAGGAAGGTGGCACCAAAGAAGGATCAACAATTTGAACAATCTCTCATAATTGGTTCTCTCAAAGATTCTCCAAGCATTCTATTGATCAGTGGCTTGAAAGGTATTCCTTGTAATAAATCTTTTGCTCCTCTAGATTTGTTTACTGATTCAATGTCTCTAAGTGAGAAGGTCCCCCCTAAGTGTCTCTCCCTAGACCCCTTGCCACTTGCCCCTAATTCCCTCTCCCCCAACATTCTCTTGACTCCCCTCCTTCTACCCTAATCCTCCTCCTCCCCCATCCTCTCACCATGATTTTAGTACCCTTCCCAAGTGCATCATCCCTCATCTATGTAGCCTAGGCCCCACCCCCCTCATCCCTCCTCATCCCCCTCCAAACATGGCCCTTATCCTCCCCCCATTTTATCCTTGGGTGACCCCTCCCCTATTTTTATCCTTAGAGGTCCCCTCTCCCTCCCCCTCCTCGTCTCTCTTTGGGTTTTATCCATTCACTAAATCTTGCCTTGGCATTTGAGTCAGCTCAAGCTCCAGTTCAAAAAATCCACCTCTTTACTAACTTGGACTTTCTTTAGGTTACCCCTCTTTCTCCCCTTCTGAAGTCTCTTGATTATAAAAAATATTGGGGACAATTATCTAAGCTTAAATATCCTCCTCAGGATTAGATCCCAAATGAAGGATTTACCACAAACTCCAAAATAAAAAGGGAAAAAGCCAACATTGGAGTCACCCCAAAACTAGTGGGTAAGTCACCCAGAATGGTCACAAGGAATTTAGAAATGGCCAAAGAGATTACAAAAGTTTCCCAACAAACCCTTAAAATCCATCAGAATAATAAATGAAAATTGTATCTTGGAATGTCAAGGGTTTGAACAATCCTAGGAAATAGAGGACACTTTGTAATCTTATTAAAAGAGTTGACCCTATTATTCTTATTATCTAGGAAACTAAAATGTCTAAAAATTATCTAAAATCATGTGATGTGAAAATTTTGAGAAATGACCATGTCTTAGCTTCTAACTCTATAGTCACCTCTAGGGGCCTGTTTATTTTTTATAGTCTAGAGTACCTCAAAGGAAAAATCTTATGGAAGATAAATGACCACCATCACACTCAAGGACTTAGACAATAATGATATATGGATACTCTCTAATGTTTATGCCCTAATTTCTAAATCAACCAAAAATTATTTATGGGAAAGCCTATTGTCCTTCTATAGGACCTATGTTGATTGGAATTGGATTATTATTGGGGACTTCAATACCCCACTTACTCCTAGGGATAAAAAAGGAGGGCATATAGATTTTAAAAAAAGCATGATGGAATTTAATGACTTCATTACAAATGAAATTTTAGTTGATATGGATCGAAATGGTAACCCATTCACATGGTTCAACAAAAAAATGGGTGAAAACTTGATCCAGGTCTAGCTTGACATATTTTTGATTTCCTTAAACTAGGATATCCACTTCTCTAGTAGGATTTCCTCCCTTCCCATAATTGGGTCAGATCATAACCCTTTGATTTTTGAAGGACATAAAATATTGAAACCCAAATGTAGTCCCTTCAGATTCTAAAGCATAGGGATCCATCATCCTAATATTATGGAATCCTTAAGAGAATGGTGAAAAGAACCATTATCGGGTTGAGACATGTTCATTCTAACTAAAAAACTTAGATTCACCAAAATGAAGCTAAAAATTTGGAATAAAGAAGTATTCAATGACATCTTTTTGAAAAAAAGGGTACTAGAGGTGGAGCTATCGACAAATGAAGAACTTTGTGCTAAGGATAGAAACAATGAATAGATTCATTTCAAAGAAAAACAAATTATATGTCAATTCCACAACCTTGAAGCAAGGGAAGAAGTGATTTAACTATTGTGGGAATATTAGAGTATTATTACTAATTTAGTTAAGGGTCAGAGTTAATTAAATAAGTGAATAATATTACAATAATTAATCTACTAATTTATATAATTTAATTGTAATTTGAACCTTTATAAAAATAATAATAAATGTGGATAAAATAAGACTTAGTTGTGTAGGATTGGGACAGTGTCATAAATCAGGAGAGGGACCCTATCTAGTTTTTTTAATGTAGGATTAGGATAGTATCACAAATCAAGATCTAGTTTTCATTTTATGAAAGGACAAAATCACTAAAATAGGACATCCTAGGGTTCGGTGCTATGGTCCTCTTTTTCTACTATTGTCTAGGAGACCTAAGCTTTTTGGGTTTTGTTTACTGTGTCCTTGTGAGCCTATCTATGAAATTTTAACTATTGGATATCCAAAAAATTTCTTGTAGAGTTGGTTTAGTCTTAAAACCCTATAATCTATTATGATTTGACAAAATTTGGGAAATACAGGGGGTTAGCGTGTGTAAGATACAATAAACGTGTATCCACACCCCTTGTATGGGAACATTGCCTACATACTAATACTCAAAAGAGGGATCAAGCCATACGTAGTTATCCCACTTGATGTGTTTCATGTAATAGTGTGTATGAAGATGTGAAATGCTAAACTAGTGTTCTTGAGGTGGGTAGGGATTAGTGTAAGGATTTGGATGTGCTTTTAGTTGTATTGGCTAGTTGTATGTAGAGAATAGGGAAATATGCTTTAGTATTATTGCTTTCTTTGTAATAATTGCTAACCCCTTCTAAATTAACTTTAAATGGGATTTTATAGAGATTTGTTGGTCATGAGTCAAATATATTCATATTAGGCTAACAAAGAGGATTGGAATTGAAATAAACTAACCATTGGATGTAAAAATGCACTTGGATAAGAGTGCTAAAAATAGGCACCCTAGGGTTCAGTGCTATAATCTAAGTTAGGTGCTATTGTCCTGAGGGTATGATACCTAGGGGGATGGATTTATCATGGGAAAAGTAGTCTAGCTAAGCTATAATTAGGTATAGAAGGCTATGGATGATTGGGAATTAGTGAAAAGATACCTACGAGGGTCATGACAGTAAGAAAGAGGGACCTATGGGTTGGGTGTCACAAGCCACACTCAAGTTACCATTTTTTACATTTTATATGACTATATTTACCCCCTTTATTCTAGTGATTTAACAAAGCAAAATACTAGGATAAAGAAAAAATAGAAAGTGTACCTAAACTTACCTACTAGGGTAAAGCTCATGAAGTTGTGTGATGTTGGGTCTATGTAGAGAAAGCACGTTTTGAAGTATAAATTTGCAAGAGAAAACAAAGAGTAGACTAGTTCTTACTAGATAAAATATATCTAAAATAAGAATGTATAAATTTGGGTAGGAGAGAGAGGAAGATAAAGGAATGAATACACCTCATTGGGTATGTGAAATAATATAAAACCTATTGTGATGTTGAGTGATACTGGATGATGGTAACTAATTCTAGGTATGTGTTATACCAAAAGGAATATCATGAATAGAGTTGAAAGCTTAATTCCTTAAGAGTGGATTAAGAATACAAAGGCTATATTGTGAGCTCCATCATCACCTACTAGGTGAAGTTGTGTGATCATACATGTGATAATTGATGTTTGGACTATGTGTCCAATCCCTCTGAGTAGGTGGATCAAGAATACAAAGGCTAACTAGTCTTTTGGCTCTATCATTGCCCCATGAAGTGAAGTTATGAACTAATACCAATATGAAATGTGTGTCATATAAGATGGATCCTAAAACCCATAAAATATATATAATTTGAAAATGTGGCATGGATAGTTGAATGTATGCTGGAAACTAGGCCACTCTTGGCCACTCTGAAAGGTGGAGATTAGGCTTGTATGAAAGCCACTCTGAAATTGGGCACTCAGATTATATGAAAGTCATTTTGAAATATGGAGGTTAGAATTATATGAAAACCACTCTAATATGATGCTTACCATCTGTAGATGGAATAAGGCATGCAACTACTAAGAATTCTTGGGTAATATGTTGAACTCAAAAAGAAAAGAAGATAAATGTGTTGTGCACATTACCCCGAATCACTAGTGTTTATAAGATGGATTCTAATCTAGAAGTTATACCAACTACCCTATCTAAAAATATAAGTGAGAACCATAATTCCATGCATGATGCCCCCTATATCTAGATTATCTAAGAAAAACTATACTAAAACTTCTATATCTAAATTGGTTTGAATGTGTAAAACTATAGCTGAACCTACTTTTCTACCTGTTTCTAAAAAAACATATTTTTTTTGCTATTTGGATAGGAGCACTAAAATCAATCACCCTACTATCTAAAACTATAGTATAATCTTGGTGCTATTTTTTGGGCTAATTTTTATATCTAATACTTTTAGAAACAAATTATAATGTGTCTCGATAGATGACACTTGAATATGAACTTCAAGTCAAATGTAGTTCTCCCAGGAAATGGGATAGAAGACATGATGATGACCAAAAACATATGATTAATGTTGTAGAATAAAAGGGAAGAATTGAAAAATGAGATTGGTCTTACAAAACGGCAAGGTGGTGGGATGAGAGAAATTAATCTATAATTTTCACTATCTACTTGGTCTGTTCTACCTAGTTTAAAGTCTGATTACTATTTTGGGTGTTCTAAAAGCTAAATTTTTTACTGTTATGAGCTTTGATCTCTATGAAAAAACCCTTATTTGTTTCCCCCACTTCTAAGGGTAGGAATGAAGACCCTACAATGACTAACCTCAAAAGAAAGAGACCTACAAGTGTGTTATGCTACAAAGATACATGATATAGTAATGATAATTGACAAGATATCTCAAGATATAACATGGTTTGCAATGAGAGATTGCTAGATCAATAAGGGTATGCCTAGATAGATATAACAATGTAATGAATTAAAATTGGAAGTTTAGCTAGCTATTAGTTGGTAAAGTGGGATGGAGCATGATGTCCATCATGGCATCTAAGAAAGCAAGATAATGCATGATGTGGATCATGGCATTGCAAACAATCAAAAATAAATCAAGCAACAAACACAAATAAATAAGCAAGAAACATACAAGAGTGGCCAAGGGTCCAAGTAAACAAGGGACATGGGCACATGTCACTTAAACTAGAAAGTAAGCATAAAATGCATGTTCAAATGTTGCACACACATATAATTGGAAACAAGCAAGGTTGGCACTTGGGCCACAAGCACATAAAAGAATACAAGTGAAGGACATTGGAAAATGTCTTAAGGCACACATAGGAATAGAAGAAAATCACATTGGAAAATTCCCTAAGGCACATATAAGAGATAAAATAGGAACTAATAAATTTAATCACATCTAGCTACGCAAAAATAAGAAAGGAAAGCATGTAATATATTGGAAACACAATTGCATATAACTAATAAAAGAAAGAAGTGAAAATATGTAAAATATGGAGTACAAGACTAAGTATATGCTAATAAATACACAAGTGATATATAGTAGTTAAATGTTGATAGAGTAATCTATGTAAGCTAGTAAATAATGTACATCATCATGATAAATAGAGTGTGTGTTGTAGGAATGACATAACCTAGATGATGTAATTATATATAAGGTGCCCCCATTTGGTATGTATATTGATGTGTGTCTTGAATGTACAAGTAGGATTCCCTCTCAATGGGTAGAGTAAAACAATCAAGGATCTGGATGTCATTACACACACTCAAAGAAGATTAAGTGAAACATGGTAATGTAGATAAATTGACAAACAATATCATAGAATATAAAATGCAAGTCTAACATAGTAGTAGAAATGTAAATCATGGAGAATGCTTATAGTTTAGATGTTTTTTAATTTTTTAATATTTTAATGTTTTTTAATTTTGAAATGTTATATTGTTTTTGGCATTTTGACATCTTTGAATGTTTTTGTATTTTTATATTTTAAGCTATGTATAATCAATAAGAAAGAAACTATGTACAAGTAAGGATGAGGAGAGATGATATTAACCGATGAGTCTAATGGGAGACTCCCTATTATGATAAATTATATCAATGAGAGGGATCATGTGTGATTGTGAAGCATGATGAAAAGGATGAGACTATAGCTTTAAGAGATGTGTATGCTATAACTACTCTAAAATTTATATAGTGGAAGTTAAATCTGGGGTCCCCTGTAACTCTTAAAAGTAAATGCAACTGTATGACTCTTAGGGACCCATTTGGTAGTAGGATAAACTCTTTGAATATGTGCTTTATGTGTATATGCATGAAATCTCAATGATACTACCCTGAGTGTGAATAATATAGCTAGAATCTATCTAGAATCCTAAAACTATGGTTAATCTATAAGAGGCCTCCATGAAAATGTATGAAATTTTTGTACTAGTGAGGAAGGCCTTGACTGTGTTTGAATTGAAACTAGAGGAAGAACTAAAACTGATAGAGAAACTAAAATTGGTGGCTAAACTAAAACTGGTGATTGTACTATAGAAGATGGCTCTAAAGTAGGGAGTGGTAACTCATATGGAACTCCACCAATTGTAACCCTGATTAGCATGAATGAATTTCATGCATATGTGAATTTTATAAGATCCTAAAAGTTTATAAATCCATGGTTGACCAAGTAACATATCAAAAACTCCTACACTAAAAACAATAGTAAACTATGTGGCCACATGTGTTAGACCAACCTAAATAGGAGGTAAGATCTCACCCAATTAACTCTATATGTTCCCATTGAATCTATTGATAACTATGTCAGGGTAATATCCTACTCTAAATTTCCCAAATACTACAATAATGTCATAATGTACATGTTCACATTAGATCCATTGTCTATGAGAACACTATGAATAAGATGATTATGAATGTAAGCTTTGATAAAGAGTGCATGATAATATGAATCATCCTTGACTATCTCCTACTCTAAGAAGGAGATGAAAGGTCTAGCTAGAACTCTAGAATTGTATACCCCAATCATGTTTCTCAAATGATGTGACTTAATTAAAGGTGCTTTATATGTATTTGGTGGGGGATGTGCATGATATATATGGTGAACACCTGATGTGTCCCTTATCTCTTATCTAGAATGTTGTGGGAAAGGATTTGATAATATTTTCAAAGATTTATCCTATGTTTTATTTTCTTGAAGAAGCTCAACTAAAGTGCTAATATCAATAACAATGTCATTTATCAAGTCCTATATTTTGTGTCTCAAATTGATGCATCTATTTGTTGTATGGCTTAGTGCCCTATGAAATTCATAAAATGCATGTTGATCAGATCCTGTGGAAGAGTATTTATTGGATTAACTTCCAAAATAGGAGGGAGAGATATGATATTACATTCCAAAAGCTATTGTAAAACTCTGGTTGGAGCAACTAGTATATTGGTAAAGGTTCACCAAGGAGGTGCTGATAAAACCACATATTGAGGGGGCTCTAAAGTTACATTTACTATAGGTTAATTTTGAATTTTATTATCATTGACCTTGACTTTGTATGGGAATTTGTTGTTACTCTTGTTTGTTCTTTTTGATATACTTATGTACTTGAATTTGCCCATTAAAATTAGCTTGAATTACTTTTCCTTTAGTGTATGAAATAACTTAGTGAAGGAAGAGAACCTTTTGAACATTATTGACTCATGCAAATCTAGTAGAAGACTCTATTTGAATATATCTTATAACTCTTGATCGGTCATGGGACTAGTCATCTTAGCCAAGATAGTATTATATCAAAGAACATAATTTATGAGATGCTTATTTGACCTTTGTTTCTATTGTGAAACTTGGGCATATGAAACCTTATCACCAATGTTGATTCTAAAATGAGCTAAGAACATGTTAGCTAATATATTGAATGCATTGGCCAACTGATTTGGTAGACTATAAAACCATTATAATGCATAATCCTTTAGACTCCATGGAAATAGCTTGGTAAATATCAAATCATTTGGCACATATTCCAAGCATGCTACATGAAAATATCTCAAATGTGTCTCTAGATCACCCTTGCCATCATATAGAATAATTTTGGGTTGAATAAAACCTTATGATAAGGGTGTCTAAGTAATGTGATATGCCAATGGTGTATGTAGTAGAGCAAAAGATTCCAAATCCTATGTAGGTCTAGAGGCACCTTGCTCAATATGTAGTACCTTGGATTGAAGAGATCTTATCTCTTGAATAAAGACTATGGTACCTTGGATTGAAGAGATCTTATCTCTTGAATAAAGACTGCAACATCAGGAGACAAAGATGTACTAGCTATAGATGGTGGCATAGAAGAAGGTTGGGTTGCTATAGGGGTTGTTTAGATATAGTTTCCCCTATAGTATCATTTTTAACTGGCTGATCTATGGTTTGAGAAGATCGACCATTGTTCACTTTTTGTTATTCCTCTTGAAGTATTTTAAGCATATCATCTTTCATGTTAGGGTGTTTAGTTAAAATTTCTTGAAGTTCCCTTTTATTAGTTTCATCACAACTGATGTATTGGGCCATTGTTAAGGTAGGAAAACAAATTGAAAATTGATTGAATTTTTTGTAGTAGTTTGTAATAAACAAGGTGATATGGAAGGAAAGTATTAAAAATAGGAAATGTGAAATCCTAAAAATAATAAAATGGAAAGTGCATAAAAAGGATACGAAACTCACAAACATGTAAGGTGATACCTCAAGAAGAAAATAGGAGCTAGTACATGCAACTAGGGTTTTGAATGATGATATTTTGAAATTTTATTATGAAAATTTGAAATTTAATATGAAAATTTGAGTTAAATATGCAAGTAAAAAATAAAGAAATTATTGAATTTTTTTGAGTTAATGGGACCTAGTATGTGCAACTAGGGTTTTAGAGAAAATTAATTTTCTAAAATCAATATGGAATTTGAAAATTTGAATTGAATTTTTGATTTAAATATGCAAGTAAAAAATTAGAAAAAAATATAAAAAATACTAGGACCTAGTATGGGCAACTATGGTTTGAAAGAAAATTATTTTAAAATTACTACAAAATTTTAAAATTTAATGATAATTTTTTATTTTATTATGTAGGTAAAAAATTAGAAAAATATATGAAAAATTAGTAGGAAAATTACCCTAGGGTTTTTAAGGTTTTTATGTGCAAATGAAATAAGTCGAGTTCACCAAATGATTTAACTATTTTGGGAGTATTGGAGTATTATTCCTAATTTAGTTAAGAGTCTGAGCTAATTAAATGAGTAAATAATATTGAAATAATTAATCTACTAATTTGTATAATTTAATTTTAATTTTAAACTTTCTAAAAATAGTAATAAATGTGGAGAAAATAACACTTATCTAAAAATAGACTGATATGATTGAGACATGGTCTAAACTTTGTTGTGCAAGATTGGGGCAGTGTTGTAGATCAAGATCAAGATCTAGATTTTGTTTTATGAAAGGATAGGAGTGCCAAAATAAGACACCTTGGGGTCTAGTGTTATATTCTTATTTTACCACTTTTTACTAAGAGACTTAAGATTTTTAGGTTTTTTTCATTGTGTCGATATGAGCTTGCCTATGAAAATTTGACTATTGGATGTCTATAGAACTCCTTATAGAGCTGGTTTAGTCTTCAAACCCTAGACTCCATCATGCTTTGACAAACTTTGTGAAAGAGGGAGTTTAGTGTTTGTAAGATAAAATAAACATGTATCCATACCCCTTATGTGGGCATGCTTCCTACATACCAATAATTTGAAGAGCGATCAAGCCATATGTAGTTTTCCCACTTTATGTGCTTTATTCAATAGTGTGTATGAAGATGTAAAATGTTAACTAGGTTTTATTGAGGTGGTTAGGGATTGGTGTAAGGATATGGATGTGCTTTTAGTTTTATTGGGTAGCTATATGCAAAGAATAGGGAAATATGGCCAAGTAGTCTTTCTTGTATTCTTGCTTGCTTTGTAATAATTTCTAACCCCTTCTAAATGAACTCTTAATGAGATTTTATAGAGATCTATTTATCATGGGTCAAATGTATTCATGTTAGGATGACAAGAAGGAAGATAGGAACTAAAATAAATTAACCAATAGAGGTAAAAATACACATGGATAAGAGTACCATAAATGGACACTCTAGGGTCTGATGTTATAGTCCAAGTTGGGTGCTATTGTCCTAAGGGTATGGGATATAAGGGGATGGATTTATTCAATAGTGTGTATGAAGATGTAAAATGTTAACTAGGTTTTATTGAGGTGGTTAGGGACTAGTGTAAGGATATGGATGTGCTTTTAGTTATATTGGGTAGCTATATGCAAAGAATAGGGAAATATGGCTGAGTAGTCTTTCTTGTATTCTTTCTTGCTTTGTAATAATTTCTAACCCCTTCTAAATGAACTCTTAATGGGATTTTATAGAGATCTATTTGTCATGGGTCAAATGTAGTCATGTTAGGATGACAAGAAGGAAGATAGGAACTAAAAGAAACTGACCATTAGAGGTAAAAATACACATGGATAAGAGTGCCATAAATGGACACTCTAGGGTTTGATGTTATAGTCCAAGTTGGGTTATATTGTCCTAAGGGTATGGGATATAAGGGGATGGATTTATCATGGGAAAAGTAGTCTAGCTAAGCTAGAATTAGGTATAGAAGGCTATAAATTATTAGGAATTAGTGAAAATATGCCTAAGAGGGTCATGAGAGCAATCAAGAGGGACCTATGGGTTGGGTGTCACAAGCCACACTCAAATTACCAATTTTCACATTTTATATGACTACAAAAAGCTTTCTGGAGAAAAAAGTCCAGGTGCACCTAGATGAAAAAGGGGGACATGAATACCAGGTTTTTCCATCATTCAACAATAATACATAAAAATATTAATATAATTTATCAATTGCAAAATAAAAATGGGTCTGTTACTAGAGATGATGAGGATATCTACTACTATACAATTAGCTTTTTTTAAAAACTCCTCATAGAATAAGGTCACCCAGTGAAAAAATTATGGCTATCATGCTAAATAACTTTGACAAAATAATATTTGACTTAGACAATACCTCCCTCTTTGAATTTAGTTCTGAAGAGGACATCAAAAGTGGGGTCTTCATGATGGAAGGCTTCAAAGCCTAAGGACCTAACAACTTCCCCCCATTTTTCTTCCAAAAATTATGGGATATAGTTCATACTGAGGTTGAGGTGGATGGTAGAGAATTATTACAATCCAAAACCATCCTCATGGAAATGAATAACTCTTTTTTAGTACTCATTCCTAAAAAAAGGTGAAAACAATGTTTAGGACTTCTATCCTATCAGCCTTTACAATACCATGTACCAAATCTTCTCCTCAATCTTGGTAAAGTGAATGCAACTTATTTTAGACAAAGTCATTGGGGAGAAATAGGGTACTTTTGTGGCTAAAAAATAACTAATATATGGAATCATCTTAGTTCATGAATCCATTCATTTCATCTCAAAGTCCTTGAGGTAGTGAATGTTCCTTAAGTTGGACATGATGAAAGCTTAAGATCGGGTCTCTTGGCACTTCCTTATGTTAATTATGGAAAGAATGGGCTTTAATCAGGATATAAGGAAGATCATTTAGAATTACATAGCCACTCCTAAATTTAATATCATCATAAATGGGATTCCAAAAGGGTTCTTCCCTAATTTTATAGGAATAGGGTAAGAAGATCCCAACTTTCCATACCTCTTCATTATTGTATAAAAAATGTTGGGAAGGAGTTTGTTAAAGGCTCACACTTAGGGATTGATTAAAGGAATTTTAGTGGCACTCAACATAGAGCCTATCATGTATGAATAGTTTACAGATGATACCATCATGTTAGGGGAAGCCTCCATAGAGGAAGAAACATGCCTAAAACTCATATTAAAAAGTTATGAAGATGTCTTGAATTAGAGCATCAATTTTTGTAAAAGCTCTCTAGTTTTCATTAACACTCCTCTCATTTAGTAGAAAAGAATTACTAGAACCTTGCAATGTCAAGTAAGTAAATTTATGGCAAGTCATTTGGAAATTCCAATTTTTGAAGAAAAAATGGATTATGAGATTTAGAATCCCCTCATTGATCAAATATAGAGGAAGCTTGTAGGATGGAAGGGTCGCCTTTTGACATAAGCAAGTAAATACCAACTACCCAAAGCCTCCATCTAGAGTATCCCCAAGTACCAAATATATCTTATTAAGATACCCTCCAAGGTGGCTACTAAAATTAAACAAATTCAAAATAAATTTTTATGGATAGGCACCAAAGATAGATTTAAGTACAACCTCATATCTTGGGAAAAATCCTATCTTCCTAAGGTAAATAGAGGATTGGGTCTTAGAATCATAAAATCTATAAACAGGGCTTTCCTGGTGAAAATGGGTTGGAGACTCATGAAGGAAGATAGTAAATGGGTAAGAGTTATCAAAGAAAAATGTCTAGAAGGGCTAGAAGTTGAGGACTTTCTATGGGAAGAGGGTCCTATGGATATATCCACATTATGGAAGGCCATCACCAACTATAAGGATATTCTAAATAAAGGCATTAAATGGAAAATTGGAAATGGTCAAAAGATTGATTTCTAGTAAGATGCCTAGTTGTCCACTACCCCCCTCTCCTCACAATAGGCTTAGACCAATTGATATAGGGAGTTAAAGAAAAGATGGAGCTCAAAAGTTAGAGATTATTAGGTGGTGAATAAAGGATCAAAATGTTGGAAATCACTCCCCATTAGAGGGCACATAGTTTAAGAAGTGTAGGAGATTTATACGCTTAACTCCTTTATCAGTAAGATCCACATCCCCACATTCTTAAAGGAAGACCACTTCATATGGGCTGCTAAAGATAGTGGTATGTACTTAGTGTCCTTAGGACATGCCACTGATCTTAAATTACAAAATGAATGGAATTCCTAGAGATATCTTTGGATAAAACATCTAAGCCCTAAAGTCAACTTCTTATTTTGGTTGGCAGCCCAAGATAAGATCTTAACATTGGATAACTTGGATAAAAGAGGATTGATAGTCCCCAATAGATGCCCATTATATAGAAATATGGAGGACTCAATACACCACTTGTTCATAACTTATCCCTTTAGTTTAAAATTATTTAATTAGATGTTGAATAAATTTAACCTAGTTTTGGTAAAATCAAACAATGTGCTTGATCTCATAAATAAATGGAAACCACCCTGGAATCTCCTATCCCTAGAATTCCTATGGTACTTAGCTCTCCCACACTAGTTTTGGAGTGTGTAAAAACCCTATAATGATAACCTTTTCTCAAACAAAAGGCACCAACCTAAATGGGCCTTTCTCCATCTCTACCAAGATATCATCAAAAATTAGAAAATGTTTCCTTCTACGAATAAAAAACTAGGACCTAATTCAACATAATTGATCTTTAGCAATTGGGATGTGGTTTAGAAAGTAAGTTAACACTCTAAATATCTTATCCATAAACACACAAAATGGAAATCTCCACTTACAGGTTGGGATAAATTAAACTTTGATGGTGCTTCTAAAGGAAACCTAAGCCCTGTAGGTAGGGGAGGAGTCATAAGAGATTCACAAGGATTATTCATTGCTTCCTATGCAAGGCCTCTAAGAACTCAAAAAAATCACCTTATTGAATCCAAGTGGCCTATTGGGGCATTCAACTAGCCTCTAACCTTAAGATAGAAAGAATCATTATAGAAGGTGACTATCTAAAAAAACTAAATGATCTAGATGGAAAAATAATACCCTCACACACAATAAAAGACATCATAGATCATGCCAAACAACATTTGAGGGGTATACCACAAGTTCAAATTATGAACACGTAGTTTGAAGGCAAAAATGTGGTGGATCTACTTGATAACATAGGATTATAACTCCCTCTTTTAAATAGTTAGCATGAAGGAGACCACATCCTTGATAAAATCTAATTAGCCATATAAAATTAAAGTATAATGGGTTAAGAGGGATATTAAGCTGACACACACAAACATCTCTCATCAAGAGATGTGTTTTAAAAATTATGAACTACCATTATGAAAGAGTCAGGTGGATTTATTTCCTAAGGATGAAGGTAATGTGCTTTCGAATCCTATTTTGAACTATTCAAACTAGTCTATTCTAGAACCTCCTAAATGCTTGTCTTGGGTCCACTGGCACATAATTAATGGGGGGTGATAGAGAGTGATTATAGCCTAACTCCTATTTTGAGGTGCATGGATTAAATAAAGTCTATTAAAATTTATGGTAGGAGGGGACTAATGAAACTAATGTTATGGATTATTGAGCATGATGCTAATGTTTTAAAGGATTTCATCACTAGATGGAATAAGCGTATGGTGGTGATACAGGGAAATAATATTGAAGTCATAGAAGAATTTAAAAAGGAGGCCACATGTATTTTATGTGAAGGTGTGAAGGTTTAAAAAGACTAGACTAAAAAGAAAAAACTCCTTAAATGCTTCTTCTACATGAATAAGTTCATGAAAATGATTAAGAAGGTTTTCTCCCAAGTTGATCTCCCATGACAATGGCTTGAGGTTTGCCTTTGGGTGAAGAGATACCTAAATCTTGAGGTTAAGTATAATTTGATTTTTTCCCACCACTTTTTATTATTAAATCATTTTTAGGGTTATAAAATTAGCCTCCCATTTACTTGTTAAAGTCTTTGGAATGCATAGTCATTGCCCACCAAGTTATTGAATCCAACCCCATACTATATCATGGACTTATATTATTGTTGACTAAACATGGTAAAAATTTTAAAGTGATGGGGGTCCCTCTAAAGGGGTATTTCATTAAGTAATAATACCTAGAACATGATCCCACCTTGGGATCCCATCGCCCCTCTACCAGTACCCCAAGCTATCATGTCCAAAACCCCTACTGATGAACTACTACTGAAGCTATTTGCCCTTAAGTCCAAAATGGTTGTATTTAATGAGGGAACCTCCATGGAGGTTGTCAAGAAGATTAATTTCCTCTTATTTGAATAAATTAAAAACAATACAGAGTAGCGAGATTGTTTTAACAATAAGGTACATGAAGTTAGATTGAAACTAGATAGTCTCACTCAATAATAGAATGCCTTGCACATGCAAGTATACATGACTATTTAATATTTTGTTTATTACAACATGGTGAAATAGACCCCTATTAAGCAACCATTGAAGGTGATGGAGACCCCCCACCCAATATCCCTATTTTGATCATTATAAATAAAACCCCTCTATAGGTATGGGGATAAAAAATGTTGCATATGATCCTCCCTTGAGATGATACTAAAAGATACAAAAATAGGACGAGGGACAAATTTTTCAAGAATAAGTGGGGATTACCTAAGAATATATCTAAATAAGATAAAAAACCACTATAGGGCCCCCCTTCTTGATCTATTCTCTATTGTTTTTGTTTTGCTAACTAAGGGGTTATCTAGATAGTTTTTTGTTATTTTTTTACTTCTTGGCCATGGTGGCCTGCTACTTTTTTTATAACAATTTTATGGTTCCTGGGTCCTTGTAAAACTAGGCTATTTACTCAATCAAATAAAAAAAAGAAATACAATGCCTATAAGCCCTTCATTTCTCATTAATAAAATTGATATACAAGGTTATGTGAAAATTTATGTTTTAGATGAGCTTGTGTCAAATTTGGGTGTCTAAATTTTCCTCCACTTTATTATATTTATGTAATGAATTTAAGTTTCTATAGTAAAATAGATGTGAACCTAATTGTGTAGACACAATTTATCTTTTGGTTCAAAGCTTGATCATGTAATATGACTTAATGCGGGACTTAAAACAATGCCATTGAAAGTAGTTAATGCCTATATTTGAAAGTTGAAAATTTACAATTTGAAATTTTTAAAGAGAGAAAGGAAATAATACACCTAAATGAGTATATAGTCTTCTTTCTTTGTAACTTGTAAGTGAAGATAGGGTGTTTTTAATTTTGTTTGTTTCCTAGACATGGAGAACATTTTTTTTGAAAGTGGTAATAGGATGAGTGGTAGGCCATACCAAATCATGGAGTTAGAACTTGTGGTGAGTGTAATATTGATCAAGTATTAATGAGTGAAGTTTTAAAATTAATCATAGGTATGATTTCACTTGTGAATAACACTACAAGGAATAATAAACTTGTAACTATCAAATGTTAGTAGACTCTAACTTGAACTAAAACATAAAGATAAAAAAGTAGGGGGAACCATGTATTGGGTTTGTAAAATTTCATCCATATTCATTGAGTGTCACTAGAATTTAACATGTCCCACTTATCACTTTACGAATCACACCACTACATAAAAATTTAGATTTTATTTTTATAATTTATACTTTTCCACTTTGAAACAAGATAAATTTTTGAAATTTGCAATGTAGAAACATGGTCATGAATGAATATTGTTCCCACTGTATCTGTATTGAATTGATATAGCATCCTATTGGAATTGTGAATATTTTGAAATTATAACTTATAATAGTAGTATTTTGAAAATTACAACATAACATGAACATGTATCATAGCCATTGTGTTTTGTATTTGTATTGAAAGGTTCTATAATTTATAGAGTAATTTCATAGAGGTTATATGCCCTCATAAATTGTAAATTTTCACTTGATAAGTAAATTGATGTCATGTTATTGTTGATTTTAAAAATTTTAGAGAATTTTATATATACTTTTCTTAACATTTATCATCTAATGAAAATATTTGAGCACATTAGAATGTATGTTTTCCCCCATTTTAAGGAAAAGGATGAGATAAATGAATTGTCTGCATTGAAATGAGGGTAATAAGAATTAATGTAGTACACTTGGAGTATATGCATTTATTAAGAAAGCCATAAGTGGATATTTATAAAATTTTAGGAATATTTATATTTTCATGGTAAATATTGCACTCGGTATGATGTTTAGGATAATGTCATTAGGATTATAACAAATTTTATGGTAAGTCTTTTGGATAAATATTCTACAAGATATCATAATTTTCATTTTTGCTAATAGTAATTGTCATGAGTGCCATGAAAGCAAGGTGTAACCTTAGGGTAATAGTAAATAATATAAATAGGTTAGGTTAAATATTTTTTAATATTAATTTTCATTATAAAATAGTAGTAAAAATTTAAGAATTGGTAAAAATAGAACAAAAATGCCTCAAAGGAGACTAGTATTTACAAGACTATTTGAGTGAGTAAGAGCGACGATGAAGGCGGATATAAAGTTAGATATTTTGAGTATCAATGCCCTTAAAAATATTGAATATTAATTTTTGTTTTTTTTTCATTTTCATTATTTTTTAAGCTTTTATGATCTTATCCCACCTCGGCTAGTCATGTATAGACCTAATATAACATTGTCTAGAATAATGCAGCCTTATTTGTGGTGCAATCATTTATAGTGTATCATCATCCATGCTTCTATAAATGTGAACACATCCAAAAAATGATTTTAATATTATAGTTTTTAATGATCATGGAATCCAATTTCTGAAATTTATTTATGATTATGAATTTAGAGTGGTCTTAGAGCATGGGAGTTCCATAATGAACATATTATACAGACTATTCATGGGATCCCATTATCAACTGAAGAGACTACCATTACTGATGTAGCTAGATTAGGGGATATAGGTAATTTAGAATAATTAACTATGATATGAATATGATGAATGACTTAGTTGAGTAGTGAGATTTAGAGACATGTACCTTTTGGATACCAAAAGGAGAGATGATGGTGACATTAGAGGATGTGTGGTAGATATTGTGGCTATCCATAGTGGGTAATTAGGTTGTGGCAAACATTGAAGTTGATATTATCAAAGCCCACATGTGTATGAATAAGAATGATAGAGTTATAGGTTATGGTATAGGATATAACACTATTTTGTTGTTGAAGATCATTAGTTTTGGAGTTTCATGATTCTAGAAATTTCTCTATGGATTAATAACTTTTGTTACTATTGATGGAGATGCTATATTTATTTCCTATCAGATGCTTAATATTGTGAGGAGTATAGAGGATCATAGTATCATATATTAATGAGTTCATATTAATTTATCCCATTTATACTAATATTTGCATATATTTACATAAGAGGGATATGGTAGTGGTTCGGGTTCTATGGCATTATTACATTGTTGAGATTTTGAGCACATAGTAGTGATTGGGAAAATATGGATGATTATAGCTATGTGGGCACATATATGTATGTATGAATGGAGGTGGGAGAGTATAATTAAAGTGACATGATTGATTACTATGGATTTTTAGTGTATGTTAGATTGTTAGACAACTAAAAATGTGATATGGAGACCATATCATGATTTTGAGGGCTAGTGGAAGGATGTCATAGAGTAATGACATCATATTTTATGTGAGCTATTAGATATACAAATATTTTCCATGTGTATATGATAGGTTTGAGATGGATCACATTATGTGATAGTTTGGTATTGTTCAAGCAATGTAACCAATACCTGTGATATGGCCATGGTCAGTAAGGACACCTATATGAGTGGGGAGTGAGGTCATCTACAGTGGATGAGTTATCTCCTTGATCGATGAATGAGAGGGATGATGTTATATAGATTAAATTTGATGATTAATTTAGATTTTAAATATTATTATACATAATGATGGAACCAACATATGTGGGAAACATTATTTCCCATTGTAGTTTCAAAAAATATAACAACAAAGCTAGGGGCTACCATTGTAGTTGGTGATAAGTATAAATGTTAGTTTGTAACATAGTTGTAAGTAATTTATTGTAGAATAATCAATTTGGTATTAATTTTAATTTTTTAATGAATGTAGGAGATGATGATTATCATCCTTTGATCATAAAGGCTACATTATGTTTACTAGGCTTGTGCTAAACAATGCCATTATAGAGGGTATTATGGAGTGAGTTGATGTGGAGGGGCCCCATGCCCCTTTAATTGATAGAGCTAGAATTTTTGTAGTGGAATATATGCATGCAATGAGAAGATTGGAGGAGAGGACTAAGGATATCAAGATACTTATAATGGAGAGAGTTGCCTTGGTGATTGAGCAAGATCAATTTCATGCTGAATTATATTAGTAATAGATGCCCCCACATACTAGAGCATCAAAGTTGAGTATGAGAACTTGTATAGAGTATGTTAATTTTTTAGGGTGAGAATGTGACTATTAAAGAGTGGTTAGAGGCTTACAAGGCTTGTGATAGGAAAAGATACATATAGACATCTCAAAATGTAGGGGTATTTCAATGTCACATGCACCATTGATAGATGATATAGATGTAAATGTTGACATTGATTATGCATTAGATATTAGTGGTTGGGGGCCTATCTTTGATTGATATATGTATTATGTTATAATTTTTTATGTTTGGATATTTGAATGGATTATTTGATTATAAAAATGTGATAATTATATTTTTCATTTATGATGTGATGCTTCCATGTCTTAATTAGTCCTTGTTATCCTTTTTGAGTAATTAAAAAAAAAGTAAACTAACAAGTTGATGATAATAAGAGTGTAGATTAATCAGTTAAAATATTATTTCTTGAATTTATAATATCTAATTTTTTATGCATATGCATTTTATGCTATTCAATTTTACAATTGTGTTAATTTAGGATCCCATATTTTTATGGGTTACTTAGCAGGCATTAAATTATATATATATATATTAAAAACTTGTGTTGATGTGCTTTCATTGATTACATTTTTATAATGATAAATTATATATCTAACTTGATTTTGGTTAATAATAAAATCATTTGAAACCATTGGTTGTTTATATATATGTTTATAAATTATATATGTTGTTTGACTTATTATCAAGTGTTTTAAATGATATAATTTGTTTGTTTTCAATTTCCTTTAGTTTCTGATGTAATGCATAACAATAATTGTCATGATGCCCATTAATGCCAAGTTAGGTGAAAAATGGTTGGCCCTTAATTTTTTCCAATCAATGAGGAGGATGGTAATAATTAAGATGTAATTTGATAAAATTTTTATCCAAAAAAATATTTAAAATATCATGTGGATGAATATTGAAATAAAATTTTAAAGGGTGCCCCTTCCTTGATGTAAAGGAATGATTATGATTATTATGACTAGGAATAAATTCTTTTACTTTATGTAAGACTTTGACATTGTTGAAAGTGTATGGAAATTTAGGTAAAAGATATTAACATTAATGTATGCCTTTTTGTTAGGAAGTTATTTAATGTGTAAAATTTTATAATCATTTTTCTAATTTAATGATTGTACTTGATTAGGAATATGTGTATAAAAATTATTTTATTGGACTTCAATTGATGAATATTTTTTGTGTACTTCAATGTCCCCATTCATATTATTTGATACTTGCACAATACACAATTATTATTCTAATGCTAAAGCCTCATAGAAAAGAGATATAAATGATTCAAAAGTATAATATAGTAGCTTCTCTTTAAACATATATATTAGAATTCTAACAAAAATTGTAATTCCTAATCAGTTGGTTGGTAAATTAATTGATGCATAGTAATCTTAAATCATAAGATATAATCACAAATTTTCTTAGATTTGCTTTAGTGTAAAGAAGGTAAATTTTCACAAGTGACCCTAGGTTCATTATTTTGGATATATTATGTTAAAAATACTTCTCATAATTCTTGATAGGTAGTTAAGGATCCACAAGGAAGGGAATGAAACAAAGAAAGTGCACATCCCTTTAGGCTTTTAGGAAAAATTATAATAGTATTCAACTACCATTGTAAACATTCATATATTTTTTCAAATATCTAAGATGAAAATAAGGGTCCCCACTTCCATAAAATTTTGAAAATGTAGGTGTTTGGAAGCTATGGGGTAAGGGTGCATGACAAATATTAGACACAATAGGATTACCATGGATTGTGTTAGAGTTAACCCAAGTGTGATACACTTTACTTTATAATGATAATTTATAAACTTTGTCTTCCAAAGCACCTATAGCATGCATTCAAGATACAACTTATTGAGATAGTATGTTAAGGTTTTTAAAGAGGCTTATTTAGGGGTTGAATTATATTATTAATCTTAACCATTGGTACACTATTATAGATAGAAGAAGAAGATATAGGAATATTTTTTTCCTTAAAAATGGTAGGATCAAGAGATTCATTGGCATATTCTATATAATTAATTTACAAAGGCATATTACATTTAATTGAAATAGAAAAAATATTACCACTAGAATTTTCATGTGGACATATTTTATGTTTTAAAGGGGAACTAGAAACATCATCATGATATGCAATAAAATTATCATTAAAGACACTATCATTTAATTTATTATGTAACATTTTATCAACATGAGGGGAGGATGAATAAGAAACAACACTAGGTTTAGTAGAAACATTATCCTCATTACTATACACATAATAATCATAATCATTCTAATACTCGTAATTATTACCAGAGTTTTCATATTCAACATCAAAAATTGAAAAAACAACATTTTCATTTTTACAAGAAGAAGAAAAAAGACTGTTATTTCTCAAAATTATAACATGTGGTATATAGACTCAATATCCATTAAGTGGAAGGAAGAAGGGATGACATCACTATTAATAGAGCTTATTTTCTCTTAAAATGAAGGAGGAATATGGATAACATGATCCTTATTTATGAATATATTATGTGAATTTATTTTAAAATTATAAATGTAATGAAGTGTGGTAATAGAGTGGATATAAAGATTAAGTGTACACATATAAGGTTCCTGTATTTAAAGAGTAGATGGAAATATAAGAGTTAAGAGATAGTCACCTTTAGGAGGTTATTTGTGCTCTAACATATATTTAAAGGAATAAGGTGAATAAATATCATGGATGGAATTTAAAGAAACATCCATAGTTCAAATTAAAGAGGAATATAAATGAGAATACAAAAAACAATTTATAATAAATCTAAAAAGGAATATAGAGGTGTTAGAAAGGGTAAATCCAAAGAAAAATCAAGAGGAGAATCCAAAGAGGATCAAGAGGTGTGACCAAAGGTAAATCCAAAGAGGAATCTATAGAATAATCCAAAGAGTAATTTAGAGGTGTAACCAAAGGTAAATCGAAAGAGGAATATAGAGGTGTGAACAAAGGTAAATCCAAAAAAGAATCTAGAGAAGAATCCAAATAGGAATATAGAAGTGAAACCAAAGTTAAATCCAAACAAGAACATATGGAAGAATATAAAGATGAATCTAGAGGTGACTTTGATTTAATTAACAATTGTTCCCAATAGTCAACAAAATCTAATTGTTTATTTATTGCAACATAATCAAAACCATTATCATCATTAAGATCATATTCAATAAAATTTTAATTTTGATGAGTTGTCCATTCATCATGATAAGTAAAAGTCATAACATGAGTAGAGAAATTTTTATCTAAAGGATGTACATCATTATCATATTGATTTTGACTATCCATGATATATACAATGAAAATAAATGAAACAAATAAAATGCTTATAGTTAATAATTAGTCTAGTATGTACAATATAATGACTATGAATACAATACAAGTAAATAAAGGTATATTGGGTGATCTAAGAAAGGGTTTGAATGATTATGTGATATTTAAAGTACACTTAATCATTAATTTATTAGTTTTGGCCCAATGTTTTAGAGCACTAAGTACAAAGGCAAAATTATGCTTGTATCCAACTAACCTCATTTCCAAGGGTATGGCGAGAGTAAATTTCTTGGGCAATGCACTCCTCTCATCTGCACAAAAAATCAAACAAATAAAAGAGGAATCCTATTATTTTAAATATACCATGAGGTATGTGGAAAATAAAATTCATGTTTATTGTTGTACAATAGTTATGAGTATTGGAATAAACCCCTCACACCATGACATCTCTAAAATAACTTATTTTTTTAGCTCATAACGATAGTCACTAATTAGTTTTAAAAGTGTTGGAACATATTTTCTAAAAAAAGTAAAAGTAAATAGAAAAGTGATTTTTTTGTGTGTATATATATCAACTTTTTTAACCTTTTAGGGTGTTACTATGTAAATCCTAAGCTAGATTAAAGGGCCAAGTCTATTTATAATCTAGAATAAAATTAGAAATTATTGATTATATGGAGCTTTCCCAAATTAGTAAGTATAAGGAGAAAAGGAAATTATCTAGAGATACACATAGTTTTTTGTAGATCAAGGTACTAGAAATGGCCAAACAAACATAGAGGAATGTTTCATCTTTGGATTATTTGTCAAGATTTAGCTCTAGATAGTAGTGACCCTCTTAGGATAGTAACACCATGTGGAACTAGTGTTTAGTTTTGGTACTAATGTCTAGTTTTAGCATTAATATCCTTTTATAGTGATTGTTTGTAACTTTTAGGGAAGTTAAGGGAGCTTCTAGAGGTCTTGTATGTGATTTTGTGTTGTATAAGGGCTCATCTATGTCACTATTTTAGTTGAAAATTCTTCAAAACCCTAATGAATACCTACATACATGAAATAATGAATTAACTAAATGCAAAAAGGAAAGGAAAAACTAGATTATAGGATGTTATGATCATGTGGAGTATAACACCTATTTGTCTATTCATTGCCTATATTAATCCTAATGTTATGCATCTTAGATTACATGTAGTTCTCCCTTAGGAAATACACACCATCAAATTTCATGGTATGTTGTGTCACTTAGATTTTCACCCTTTGATGATATGTCTCAGATCTCCTCATCCAAGTGGCACAATTGAAACACCTCTAGGCTTTAGGTAGCCTAAGGATGAGGTGAATCTCTAGATAGGGCTGGCTCTCTTGATGTACCACTTGTAGATCACTACTAAACCTATGTTTATAAGGGAAAAGGGAGAGAAAAAACTAAAATAAAACTATCCTAAGTGAGGTGATACACCGAATTTTTTGATGATTACTGACCAGATGCATGTTACACATGAGAACAAGGGACTAACCAAACATACACTTCTCCAATTTGCATATTCTCACATCAATGTTTCATTATGAGGTTATGGATTAATGTTAAGATAAGAGGACTATAAAAGAGGTCTATAATGAAATTATTGAATAGGATAACTCAATCAACCTTTAGACTTCCTATAAAACTTCACATGACCTGAAAGAAGTAGCTTTCCAACTACAAATAGGTGAGAGAATGATACAAATGCTAAGGAAATCATGGTTATCACTAAGCAAGATCAATAATAAAAGTAAAACACACTATAAATAGTCATATAAGAGGTAAAAATAAGTAGTGTTATTGATAAAATGGTATGCAAATGATCAGGGCTTCACCATACTTAGGTGGAACATAATTTATAAAGGCCAAAATGGTTAGTTCTTATAGAAGTTGAGAGAGAGAGAGAAGAGAAGAGAGAAGTCCAAAGGTCAAAAGGACACTTGTAAAGATAATAAAATGAGTTACCTATTCATGATAATAAGATGTGAAATATACCATGAAATTTTAAAGGAGATAAGTGGATTTCCATGTCATGAAACTCATAAACAGTGGCATGGAATTCCCTTTATTGGCTTAGAAAATTACCTTCATGATTTAGCCCTATTTGAACATCCAAAAACTAACTAGAGATAGGTATAATGATTTGAATTATAGGGAAGGGTTTTATACATGACTTTACATGAATTGGTTGTAGTTTTGGTCATATGGAATCTTCCCAAAATGAGCTATCACCATCTGTAGTGAAAATAACTCTTGTTTCACACACCTTGCACACTTGGCCTCAAATTTGGCTTTAGTTTCCCATAAAAATACATATAATGAGGTTAATTACATTTTTAAAGACCCTCTATGTAATAGAGTCATTAGGCACACCTTCAAATCAACCCACTTGAAGCTTTTCACCCCTCTTACTACCATGTTCACTATGCTAGTTTTGACTGGCTAAAATAAAGTAGATGGTTAAGTAAATTAGAAGTTTTTCCAAGGAATTAAATGGAAATTATGAGTTATATTAAGTCCTGATATTCTTTTAAAATTTTATTTCATATCTTTAAACCTCTTATAACTTGTAAAATGTATAAAATAGTTAGAAATACCATATTTTGTACTCCATCCATATAATTTCGTACAACTCATCCTAATGGTAGGGATCCTAAGTGAGTCCTTTACAAGGTAAAATAAATTTTATGGTCAAAATAGGCCATTAGAGTATATTTACAACTTCATTTCCTTCATTGGGTCTTTCTAAGGGTTTGGCAAGGATTTAGCCTATTTTACCCTCTTAGGATTTATTCATAAAAATTATATGTTGAAGTTGAATTTTTTTTGAAAATAATGAATCTTAGTACCACTATAAAGTTTTATAAAATTATTGATCTCCCATGAACCAAGACCATATAGTTATGAGTTCTTCAATTTGACCTCTCAAGTTATTATTTTACATAAGCTTGATGTGATTTTGATTCTAAAATATGACCTCCTTGTGCTTCCTCTACATTTTTGATGCTTTTAAACATCTAAAATTACCTTATAAACATGATCTAATAGGTTGGAAATATTATCTCATGATATAAGTGAAAATGATTCTCCATTTGGCTTTAGGCCTAACCATGGCCAATAGGCTTGCTTACAACCCTTACGATCTAGGCCATCCAATTGGGCTTATTTTAATTCCAACAAATTTAAAACATATATAAAAAACCCATAAACATTTCTATAAAAATTTATAATTCCCACGTAAGGTTATAAGTGAAAATGCCTTCTCATTTGGGCTTTAGGCCTAACCATGCTTAATAGGTTTGTTTGTAAGTTTAAGGGTAATGAGCACCCTATTAGGCTTCTCCCTTTTGTGAGATGTTTTTTATGTTTCCCTATATGTTTTTAAACTCCACAAACATTTTTTAAGGGTCTCTTTTTTGGTCTCATATTTTTACCTTATTCTCCAAAACTTGCCAATTTTATTCGTGAGGGAGTGCCCTCTGTCTGAGATAAAATAGTGGGCACTTCCCCCATTTACCTAGGAAAAAAATGTTGGAGGTTTTTAAATAGTTTTATAGAAATTATACACGAAATATCAACATATATTCATACCATTTAACCCTCCAACTTCTAAAAAACCCAAGACAATTGTGAACAGGGAACTTATGTGTAGGGTTTTAGAATATAGAGTATGTAGTGCATATTTAGAGCTGCTTATATATTTAATTTATATTATCAAAGGAATATAAATAATCACTCCAACCTTACATGTACTTATCCATACAACTTACTTGGTCAATATTTAGTGCCATATGACTGTGATTGTGTTTTATTCCAGAATAGGGGCCCACTTGTAGATGACCTTGTATGGATTAGACCTTGGAAACCTTATATGAGTCTCTTTAACACCTTATAATATCATTTGGTAAGTTATTAGACCTATTAATTACATGTTTTAGCTATATTTACTTTAAGAATCTTAATCCTTCTACTCTCTGCCCCTCACAATCAACTATAGTTGACTATGTGGGGTATCATAGGTCACCTTTTATCTTTGAAACCTCAAAATACCAACCTTTCCTAATGTTATTCATGCCCAAAAAGTTTCATATAATTATATAGTTGATTATGCTATAGGACCATAAGAAGGAAACACTTTAGCAAGATTACACCTTAGGTTGGTTGTAGGTGAGCACTTTCTTGTGAAGGTACACCTGTAGGTGTACATGAGACTTAAACTACAATGTTCTAGCCTATTTAGATGACATATTAGGCCATAAAAACTAATTTAAAATATTTTGAAACACTCAACCATGGTGGAATAGTATAGGTTTGCAATTTTGGTTAAAGGGTCTATTTGGAGCTCTTTCTTGTAGATTTCACTACCTAATTTTAGTGCATGAAAGTGCATTTTTGAGTTTCTCAACATCCTTCCTCCTTAAGTTATTTTCCCTAAAAAATTTACATAGTTCCTATCATATATATAAGATTCAAGGTTAAGTCACAAGGCGTGATCAAAACTCAAAATAACATTATTATGAGACCTCTTCAAAAGAACTGGGTGCTCTATTTTCTTAGTTAAAGGATAAGGTCACTATACTTAGTCATTGGCTTTTGAAGGTGATTTTTAACTTTGTTTAAAAAAATAATACTTAAAAATTATATACCATGATATTTAAACCTATTAATACTTGAAATAAATTCACACCAAATTCTCAACACTCCATATGAGTACCTTAGTTCTCTACCAACACCACATGTAGGTGCCTATTCAATGTATACAGGCAGTGAAGGAAAATGTGGACAATGTTCATGTTTTTAAGCTCTCATGAGTTGTGAACCAGTATAAAAACTACCAAATTCACTCTTCATGCTTCTCAAGGTTTGAAACCACCAATAATATTCTCATTCTAGTATGATGTCATCATGATATGTTATATGTGCACCTTTAATGGTATGGAGGTAGTAAATAATGAAATGACTCTTGTACCAAGGAAAATATCTTCATAGTCACTTGGTATCTTCCTCACTATATCTAAATGAAATATTATTATGTTTTATATCTCCAAACATGCTCACATACTTCATTTCAATGTTTGAAACCTTTCAAGTACTTGTAGGTGCAGATTCCAATGCTAAACTTTATGAAGGTGTTTTTTTTTACTGCAACAGTCCCTTATTATTGAAAAGTAAAAGGTTTTTATTGATTATTAATACTAAGATAATGTATTAAACCTTTTAAGACCACATTCATGACTCCCGTGGACATGTTGAAGGCCTTAACCTAGCTTTATAAGCTAATTATGCATGACAGTCATGAAACCAACTGACTACAAAGTGATTTGTGATTGCAACTCATAGAATGCTGATTTAAAAGTGATATTGAGAGAAGAAATTAATCAATAAAACATTTATAACATTTAATTAAAGCAATTAAAACCCTATATAACCATTATCAAAATATGAATATCTTGCAAATGATGAAAAATTGCTTGTTAGCTTCAAAGAGACCAATTTACAAACATGAGATGGTTTACTCATAAAAACACTTTGAAATACCAAAAAAAGAATGGAGAACATTATTTGAAGATTTAAATGTCCTCTAGAGTCCATTCAATATCTAAATTGTATAGAATCATCTAGAGAAGAGGAAAAACTATAGGGTACATGAAATAATGAATAGAAAAGTGTAGTCAAATCTATATAGATGGTTCATAAAGAAAAATTAACCAATATTATAAATATGGATATTAAAATTAATATCTTTTAGTTTACTATGACCTCCCAAAATTTTTTGACCTGAAACCTCTTTTAATGTCCATACCAATCACAAACCTGTTGATGTGTCTAGAAAGGCAAAGAAGGATTATAATGATTTTATCTCAAAAATGGAACTTATAGAGAATTTAAACCATGTAAGTGAAATTGAAGGAGATGAATAAAAATTCCATGGCATTTTCCCATGTGTCACCTTCCCTCATGGGCTATACAAGTGCTAAACTCCCTCTTTTCAATTGGTTTCTTGATCTTTATTAGAAAACCTAATAGATTCAGATGGGAATAACATTATTGATAGGTAATATAACATTTTATATGTTTATAAGGATTTTAGAACACTTTTACACCTTCATAACTATGTGACTTGCATTTATGACCCCTAAAAGTGCACTAAGTGACTCAAAGTGACATATACACTAATAGAACCATGACCAAGGCTAAAAAGGCATAAAAACAAATTAAAATACCTATATTATACCCATGAAAAAATATTAGACCCATAAAACATATAAAAAACCAATTTTTTACCTATAAGGCCCCCAATTTGACCTATAGGGTCAAATTTGGTTAACAAATTTATGACTCATAGGGGTAGTATGCTTGTTATACTTACTATACTAATAACATTATTAGTCCATTGGGATTAAAAATTCATCTATATTTTGAAACACAAAAAAATGATTTTGACCATTGACAACAAGCTTTGATTAAGATAATACCACTTGACTACCTTAACCAAATAAAAAAAAGGACACACACAAAATAAAGCAAATAAGCTAACAAGACACACACACACATGTGTTCAAGGCACTTATGGAAATAAAAAAATAAACTAATATGCACAACTAGAAATTAAGCAAACCTCATTTCCAAGATCAAAAGGAAAATTACTTGAATCTTCTTCTTCATGAGATGAATCATAGTGCCAAGCATGTTTCTCCTTGGATTGGATGTTTTGTAGACTAGACCTATTCCTTAACACTTCACTTGATCTACTCTCAAGTAGATTATCCTTAAATAGGTCTCTAATGTAGATATATTACTCTTGAACTTGAACACATAACTCATATTTCTACCCACTCTTCATCTCATGATCAACTTGTATCTTTTTGGTAGGAATGGCTTCAAGAGGAGTAATTTATTATTCTTTATAAGATTGAGGCCAATAGGGGCTTATTTCATCCTTATAGAGATGATGTGTTTCTACCAACTAGTTAATAGGATGATATCCCATTTTAATTATTTCAAACATGTCATCATGGGATGCATATGCCTCTTGAAAGGATAGATTTGAAAATTTACTTTTTCTTTGCATACTCACTTGAGTGCCAAGGCTTCTCCATTTCTTATTAGATCATAACCTCCTTAAAGAGGATTATAAACTAATATAATTATTTAAATAAAGTCATCCAAATTATTATTAGGAACTTTTTCATGCCTATCTCTGATATCTTGCATGGTGATGGAAGAACCAATGATTATTTCTTCTTTTTTGGCAAAAGGAAAACATTCTTCCATATCAACTCAATCAGAAGTTTTACTAAAAAATACAACCTCCCATTCAACATTTATGACCTCTTAAGGGATATAAAATTGCATATAAAATACCATAAAATTAATTTTCTTCTCAAGGACTTCAATATCTTCAATCTCCTCCTTGGTGATGCCAAGACTAGGCATCTTGAAATCAGGTGACTTATTCCAATGAGGCTACCAAGGAGCTATATTTTCTTCAAGAAAGATTTTGTATTTTTATCAACTAATTAATCCTCTTTAGGTTCCCATACCATAGGTAAATTAATTCAAAGGGTGATGGGGTAAGGACAATATGAACTAGTTGGTTAACGTGGAACATAGAACTCAAAATCAGATTGAGAGTGAAATGTAGAGGATTCTTTTGGAAGATCTTGAGGAAGATGAGGAAAACCTTGGGATAAAACAACTTTATTGTATTCTTTACATTTGAAAATAACTTCATTTACATCTTATTTTTCTTTAAAACTCTCTTGAGGAAGGATATATGCGATGTGTTTAGGAATAACATATTCCTTTGGTTCTAAACCTTCCATCACACCTTGACTTAGAAATTTCATCCTTAACTCTAACTCTTTAATTTGCTTGGCTAGGTTCTCTTGGAAAAGTATTTCTTGAAGTTAATATCAATCTTCATGAGGATGAGGATTACAAGAGGGATGACATGGAAAACAAGAGGTCTCCTAAGGAAGGGTGGGAGGGTCTTGCATAGGATTAAGCTATCTCTTAACTTCACACTCCTTATCTAGTCTTTTAAATTATTTATTTCCCCATGATTCCAATACCTTATTATATCTTAGGATGTTAGGATTAGGATTCTCCTCTTGAGGTAGTGATACAATTTGAGGACTGGATGTAGTTTTCAATAAACTTGAAATCTCCTTGGGTTTAGATTCTCCACCTTGTCTCCAACTTAGAATGTCATATCTAGAGGTCTCTTGTTGAGGTGGGGATGAAATGGGAGAGGGAAATGAGGGATTGAATTCAAATTAATTTACTAATGATATGGATTGATGCATCTACTTATTGGATAAATAATTTTTCATATCAAGGTTTATTTCAACAACTAAGTTTGTCTCTCCAACTCTCTCTTCTAGCTGAATGGGAAAAGGATGACTTTGATAAGATTGATTAGGTTCATGAGTAGGAATCATGTAGGAATGATAAAAATATTGGGGAAGTGTGTATGAAGGTTGATATACTTAGTGAGTCTACTCTTCATTAATTCCTATCCTATCTTCTAAAGATGTAATCAAGCTACCTACATCTAACATCTCACTTGTGAGCCTTTGCTAATTATCTCTCTTAATAGGTGCCCACTCTCTTTTAACTAGATCTAATGCATTTCTCACATTATTAATGAGATTTATAAGAAAATCTTAACCATGTCCCCTTAGTGTATCAATATCTATCATGTAAATATCATTACCCAACATATTTTTCTTAAAAGTGGAAATGGATTAAGCTGAGAAGTGGCTAGGTTGACTAGGAGAAGAAAGATATTGAGGAGGCTAGCTATAAGAATAATAAGGGTCATGTTAGAGTTCATAGGGATCATAAAAATATTGGTAAGATTCACATCAAGGATGGTATGGAATTCCATAAGCTTTATATACCTCACCAACTTGTGTAAAATAGTAATCAACACCAAAATTAGCCATGAAACTTCACTCGAAACAAAAACACAAAGAACAATATTACCAACAATATTCAAATGAAAACTTGGGATACTTGACCAATTGATGTAACTTTGGATTTTACATTGATGCTTGGATATATGTCTACAAAGGATGATGTGTTGAAAGACAACACCAAAAATATTTCAACTTCTTGGACTAAGAGTCCCATCAGGCATGCCAAAAACTATTGTCACTTGGATTTTCACCCTTTGAGGATATGTCTTAGCTCTCCTAATCTAAGTGGAATAATTAAAACACCTCTACACTATAGGTAGCCTAAGGATGAGTTGAATCTCTAGATAGGGGTATCTCCCTTGATGTACCACTTGTAGATCACTACTAAACCTATGATTTGAAGGGAAAAGGGATAGAGAAAACTAAAATCAAACTATCCTAAATGAGGTGATACACCAAATTTTTTGATAGTGAACCAGTTGCATGTTACACATGAGAACAAGGGACTAACCAAACATACACTCCTCCAATCTATATCTTCTCACATTAATGTTTCATTATGAGATTATGGATGAATGGTTAGGCTAGGAGGACTAGACAAGACGTATAAAATCTAAAACATTTCACATGACATGCAAGAAGAAGCTTTCCAACTACAAATAGGTGAGAAAATGAGACAACATGCTAAGGAAATCATGGTTATCACTATGAAATATCAATCATCCAAGTAAAACACACTATGAAAATTCATGAAAGAGGTAAAAATAAGAAGTCTTATTGATAAAATGGTATGAAAATGAGTAGGGCTTCACCATACTTAGGTGGATCATAATTTACAAAGGCTAAAATGGCTAGTTCTTATAGAAGTTGAGAGAGAGAGAGAAGAGAAGAGAGAAGTTAAAAGGTAAAAATAACACTTTTCAAGTTGATAAAATGAGTTACTTATGCATGAAAATAGGTTTTGAAATAGACCATGAAAGGTTAGAAGAGACAAGTGGATTTCCAAGTCATGAAACTCCTGAAAAGTGGCATAGAATTCCCTTTGCTAGATTAGAAAATTTCCCTCATGATTTAACCCTATTTGAACATCAAAAAACTAAATAAGGATAGGTATAATGATTGGAATTAGAGGTAAGGGTTTTATATATGCCTTTATATGCATTGGTTGTAGTTTTGGTCATTTGGAATCTTCCCAAAATGAGCTATCACCATCTACAGTCAAAATAACTCTTCTTTCACACACTTGCACACCTTGCCTCAAATTTGGCTTAAATTTCAAATTAAAATCCATAAGAGGAGGTTAATGACATGTGTCATGACCTTTTTATGAATTTAGAGGCATCAATAACACCTTAAAAGCAACCCACTTGAAGCTTTTCACCCCTCTCACTATCAATTACACTATGTTAGTTTTGGTTGGCTGAGATGAAGCAACTAGTTGAGGTACTTGGAGTTTTTACACAACATATAAATAGACATGGGGAGTTATATTAAGTCTTTATATTCCTTCTAAAGTTGATTTCATCTCTTTAAACCTCCTATAACTTGCACAATGCACAAAATAATTATAAATACCCTATTTTGTACTCCATCTGTACAATTCCATACAACTCATCCTAATGGTAGGGAGACTGAGTGAGTCCTATACAAGGTATAATAAATTTCATGGTCAAAATATGCCATTATATTATATTTACAACTTCATTTCCTTCATCAAGTCTTTCCAAGGGTTTAACAATGGTTTATCCTATTTTACCCTCTTAGGCTTTGTTCATAAAAATACGATGTTGAAGTTGCAAAAAAATTCACAATAATGAAGCTCAATAACCATTTAAAATTTTACCAAGTTCTTGAGCTCCCATGCATCATGACTGTACAATTATGAGCTCTTTAATTTGACCTCTTGGGTTCTTCTCCTTATTTTGCATAAGCTTGATGTGATTTTGAGTCCAAAAGATGATCTCCTTGTGATTCCTATGAATTATTGAGACTTTTACACATTTTAAATGACCTTATACACATTATCCAATAGGTTATAAATATTATCTCATGATAAAATTGAAAATGGTTCTCCATTTGGCTTTAGGCCTAACCATGCCCAATAGGCCTACTATAACCCTTGTGTTCTAGGCCATCCAATTGGGATTATTAAAATTCTAAAAGGTTGAAAACATATTTAATGACACAAAAAAAAATTTATAACAATTTATAATTCCCTACTAAGTTTATAAGTGAAAATGCCTTCTCATTTGGGCTTTAGGCCTAACCATGCCTAATAAGCCTGTCTACAAGTTTGAGGGTTTAGAGTACCCTATTAGGATTCTCCCCTCTATGAGATATTTTTTTATGTTTCCTTATATTTTTTTCAACTCCAAAAACCTTATTTAATTGTCTCTTTATCTTCTAGTCTCATATTTTTACCTTATTCTCAAAAACCTGTTGGTTTTGTTCACATGGGAGTGCCCTCTATTTGAGATAAAACATAGGGAACTTGACCTATTTTCATAATAAAAACAAATATTGGAGTTCTTTATCCTAGTTTTATATACATAATACATAAAATATAAACCTATAGTCATTCCATTTAACCCTCCAACTTCTAAAAAACCTAAGACGACTGTGAACAGGCAACTTATGTGTAGGGTTTTGGAATGCAGATTGTGTAGTGCATATTTAGAGCCCCTTATCTATTTTATTTATAATATCAAGTGACTATAAATACTATAATTATCCTATTTAAGGTATCCCAACCTCTATTCATAACTTCAAACTTGCATGTACTTCTCCATATAACTTACTTAGTCAAGACTGAGTGCCATATGGCTATGACTATGTTTTGTTCTAAAATAAGGGCCCACCTATAGATGACCTTATATGGATTAGACTTTTTAAACCTTGAATGAATCTCTTTTACAACTTAAAAGATAATTTTATAAGTTTTTGGACCTATTCATTATATTTTTGAGCTATATTTACTTCAAGAAGTTCAATCTTTCTGATCTTGCCCCTCATAGTCAACCCCAGTTGATTATGTGGGGTCCTGTAGGTCACCTTTTATCTTTAAAACATCATAATACCAAAATTTCCTAATTTTATTCATGACCAAAAAGTTTCATATCATTCTCTAGGTTATTATTCTCTAGGACCATAAGAAGGAAACACTTTATCAAGATTACACCTTAGGTTGGTTGTAGCTGAGCACTTTCTTGTGAAGGTACACCTGTAGGTGTACATGAGACTTAAAATATAGTGTTATAACCTATTTAGATGATATGTTAGGTCATAAAAAAAAATTAAAATATTTTTAAACACTCAACCATGGTGACATAGTATAGGTTTGCAACTTTGGTTGAAGGGTCTATTTAGAGCTCTTTCTTATAGATTTCACCACCTAAGTTTAGTTCATGAAAGTACATTTTCGAGGTTCTATAAAGCCATCCTCCTTAATTTATCTACCTTAAAAACTTTTCATAGCTCCTATCCTATATAGAGGATATAATTTGAAGTCACTAGGAGTGATCAAAACTCAAAATAACATTGTTATGAGACCTCTTCAAAAGAGTGAGGTGTTATGTTTTCTAAGTTTAAGGATAAGGTCCCTAAATTTAGTCATTACCTTGTGAAGGTGATTTTCAAATTTTTTAGCAAAATATTACTTTTAAATGATAATAAATTATATTTAAACTTATTAAGACTCATAATAAAGTATCACCACATGATCAACACTCCATATGAATACCTTAGTTCTCTGCCAACACCACTTGTAGGTGGCTATTCAGTGTATACATGTAGTGAAGGAAAATGTGGAAAATGTGAATGTTTTTAACCTCCCATGAGTTATGAAACAATATAAACACTCAAAAATTAACTCTTCACACTTTTTATGGTTTTAAACCACCACTAATATTCTCATCCCAATATGACCTCATCATGATAGGCTGTGTGTGCCCCTTGAATGGTATAGAGGTAGTAAATAATGAAATGACCCATGTACCAAGGAAACAACCTTAATATTCACTTGGTATCTTAATAACTATATATAAATGAAATATTATGACTTTTCAGATCTCCAAACATTCTCACATAATTCCTTTCAATGTTTGAAACCTTTCAATCACTTGTAAGTGTAAATTCTAATGTTAGATGATATGAAGGTGTTGTTTATGACTAAAATAATCCATTTTTATTGAAAAGTGAAAGTTTTTTCTTGATTATTCCTAATATGACATTTTATTAAACATTTTAATAACATATTCATGACTCCCATGGACATGTTGAAGGCCTTAACCCAGCTCACTAAGTTGATTGTGCATGATAATCATGGAACCAACTAACTGTATGGTGCTTTGTGACTACAACTCGTAGAATGTTCATTTAGAAGTGAGATTGAGGGAATAAATGAATAAAGATAAAATTTATAACATTTTAATGAAGCTATCACAACCCTCTATAAACATTATCAAAACATGAAGATCTTTCAAATGATGAAAAACTACATATTAGCTTCAAAGAGACCAATCTACAAAATTGAGATGATTTTTTCATAAAAAAACTTTTATAGACCAAAAAAATCATGGATAACATGATGTGAAGATGTAAATATAATTTTTATTCTATTAAAATATATGGATTTTATGGAATCATCCAGACAAGAGCAAAACCTATAAGGTACATGAAATAATGAGCAAAAAAACATAGTCAACTTGCTAGAGATGGTTCATAAAGCATAATTGACCAATATTATAAATATTGATATGAAAATGGATCTATATAATTTTAATACCACCTCCCAAATTTTTTTGACCTAAAACCTCTTCAACTAGCTATACCATGCTCAAACTTGTTGACTACTTTTGTGTGTTTAGAAAGGCAAAGAAAGAGTAGAATGGTTTTAACTCAAAAATGGCACTTCAAAAGCATGTAAATCATGTAAATTAACTTGATGGGTATTAATATACGTTACATGTCCTTTTACCATGTGTCACCTTCCCTCACGGTCCGTACAAGTGCCAAACTCCCTCTTTTTAGTTGGTTTCTTGATCTTCAATTAGATAACTTTCAAGATTCAAATGGGATTGAAATTATTGATAGGTAATATAACATATTATACATTTATAAGGAAATTAGGACACTTTTACACCTTTTTAATTGTTCCATTTACATTTATGACCCCTAAAATCCCACTAAGTGACTCAAAGTGACATAAACTAATCCAACCATGACCAAGTCCAAAAAGGCATAAAATCACACTAAAAACCTATAGTATACCCATGATAAAATATTAGACCCATGAAACATCTAAAAAACTAATTTTTTACCTATGGGGACCCCAATTTGACTTGTAGGGTCAAATTTAGTCAATAATATGCTAGAATGAATTTTGCCTAGGCCCTGCTTTGATCAAGCATGCAAATGTCTAGGTGTGAAAAATGAGTATATATGAAGTATTTGAGTTGTAATATTGGTTTATTTTATGTAAATAAGCTCAAAAATAGTAATTTATATATGTACAATACCTTATGAGGCCCTTTATATAAAAATATCTTTTTTGAATATAATACCTTATTTACTGGCTGACAAGTCATGGAAAGGATATAAAAATCATAAGAGAAGGCTCACAGAGGTTTTAGGACTTAAACATAGGTGAAAGGTATTTTTTAACATTAAATCAACAAGTGGACACTAGCATCATATGGTGCTACTATCTTGAAAGTGGTGTTAATGTCCTAAGGCTCAGAATAGAGAAAAAATCAAGGAAGACAGGTTAGGGGCCATTGGGATTGGGAAAAGGTGACCTATGACTATTAGGAGTGTCAAATATAAGGAAAATAAGAATAATAAATATTAAAAGACTCAAAATAATTTTTCAAACAAGGATTATAACCATCACTGAGACCCTCACGTAAAATAACAATGAAAGACAATACTTTTGGTTGTTTGATAAAATTAAGGTGTTTACATTTACCCCCCTTTTATTATAGTAATGCAATGAAAGGAAATTAATAGAGTAAAAAAAAAAAAAATGAATACCTATGTGAATTTAATCTATACTTGGACCACTTCTTGGCTAGATAAGTGGATAAGAAATGGAGTTTAACATGTGAAAGGGAAACATATGGTGTGAATTCCCCTATATTGAGATTGAATATGTAAATTAAATGCATGGAAAAATAAGGATCACTTTCCCCCACTTTGAATATGAGTGTATAAATTAAATGTGTGGAAAAACAAGGATCATTTTCCCCCACTCTAAATTTGAGTATGTAAACTAAATATGTGGATAACTAAGGCTCACTTGCCCCCACTATGAATCTGAGTATGTCAACTATGTCTGGTGTAATGTTATGGATCAACCACTATAGATAGTGTTGTGACTTGATTGGTGAAGACCTGGTGTTGATACTGATAAATATAAAAATGGTAACCAATAATGTGCATTCTATATTGTGCCTTCTAATCTTTATATATGAGCAATGCAACTATGTATCTAAATATCTGAATGAACTAGTATACTTAATCTAAAGTTGTATATCTATGAAGAGTGTAAATATGAATACATGTATAAACCTACATAAACCTATGTAGATCTATGTGTCTGTATATCTAAAAAAATTTGAAAATCTACATAAACCTATGTATAATTGTGCATCTATATATCTGAGAATCTATGAATCTGAATGCCTATGTAAACTTGTTAGACCTGTGTTTCTATATATATGAAAATTTGTGAATCTGAATGCCTATGTAAACCTATGTAGACCTATGTATCTATATATCTAAAAACCTATGAAAATATATGTAAACATATAGACACTTGTGTGTCTATATATCTAAAAAGTTATGAATATTAATGCCTGTGTAACCCTGTGTGTTTGTATATCTAAAAATATATGAATTTGAATGCCTATGTAAACCTATATAGACCCATACGTCTATATATATAAAAACTCGTGAAAATTTATGTAGACCTATGCATATTTTTATTTAAAAATATATGAATCTAAATGCCTTTGTAAACCTATGTAGACTTGTGTGTCTATATATCTCAAAATATATGAATCTGAATGCCTATATAAACCTATGTAGACACATGTGTATGTATATTTGAATGTAGCTCTATATGTTTGAAGAAATATATGCATATTTTCCCCCTTTTGGTGAGAGAGTCAAGACTGTGATGAGGATATGTAACCAAAAGTGGTAAAGATCAATTGTGCAGGTGTTAATTAGTAGTTATAATGTTATATTAGGTTTGAATAATGCATTGATTATGTTAGAGTTAATATTTGAGTGTGTATAGTTAGATGCTTGTGTAGACACCGCAAACGTGTCTGCACCTTGGTTCTCCCCCTTGTCCACCTCAAACCCCTATCCTAACCCTTGGCCTCCATTTGATTAAAATAACTTAAATATTTTAATCAAGTGGCCCCCTTTCCACCCCACCCTTGCCACCTTGGATCCTCCCTTGAATCCCTCCACCTTCCCCCTAGCATTTATTATGCCAAATCTCTTCATTATCTTCCCCCCACGCCCATTTAAGCTTCCTTATGACCGTTCTTCCCACAACCCCTCGCCCGGCGGCGTGCAAGAATGGGCAGAGGCTATTTTTAGCCTCTGTCCCCATTCTGCCACCGCCGATGTCGGCGACCCTTCGGCCGACGTCGGTGAAACTACCGGCGTCGGCAGCCTTCATTACCCCTTTCTGCATCCGTTGCAGCCCCTGGACCCTTGAGCTCGCAAACAGAATCCTCTTGGCGCTTTGGCATTCGACTCTCTTCTCTCTGGACCTCGTGCAGCAGCAGCAACAGGTGCAAAGACTCTGGATCAGGGATTTTCTTCTTGACAAGTCTCCTGTGGCTCCAACAATAGCTCCTCCATTCTTCAGTCAACAAGCCAAAGGTAAGCACAGTCTGTTATTTCATTTCATTCTTTCATTTAGTCTCAGTTATCTATCCTATCTACTGTCTTCTGCTAGCTGTGTCCTTCCCCTGAGAGGCTGAAAAGCCTTCTCAAACCCTGTCCCCTGTCCATCTTCCTCTTCCCTATCTCCCTTTCTACACAATCCCAGACAACTTCCTCATCCCCCTGTCAACAAAGACCCTATACAGGGCACCTAATCAGAGCTAGAGCATTCCTCAGTCCATCCAAATTTGTCCCCAAACTCTGTCTCGACCCTGTTCACAAACCAGACCCGTCCACAGTCCAGAAACCAAACCAAACCCGACCATAGGCCACAACCCCGACCGACGCCGGTCACTTCCCCAACCGACGTCGGCAGATCAGATAACTGACGCCGGTGACATTTTTGACCTTAGTGACTGTCATCAGCCCGACAACTCCTTCAGGTAATCATTTTGTCTTTTCTTCCCTTTCTAATTTCTTTGTCATTTCTGTATTCTGGCATTCTGTATTTCCTTGGTCTTTTATCTGTCTGTTATCAGTGGGTTGACCTCCCTTGAGGAAGTTTTCACACTTTCGGGAACAAGCTTTTGCTTGGCAACCCACCGCCTATCCATCTAACATTTTCTTGTCCAAGTTCCTTTTCTTTGCAGGTGTCATTCCTCCACAGCCAAAGAGGGGTGTCCACAAGCGTCTGGATTACGGTGCGCGATCTTTATCCAGGTACTTCACATGCCTTGTCCATTTATCTCTTTAGTTTCTTCTCTCTCTTTATAATCTGAAAAGCGAATTAGCGATAGAAACATTCTGGCACGCCCGGTGGGACCCTAGGTTCCTCCTGGGTTCCTTTTCTTCTTCATTCATTTAGGAGCATTAGGTTCTTACCTTTTCTCCTCCTTCTTTTCTTCTCAATGACACTATAAGCAGGACTAAAATGAATCCTTCTTCCTTGCATTTCTAGACTAGTCTAAACATCATACTCTCAACCCTTTCTCAAACTTGTCTTCATAACAAACATCACATTTCGACTTGGGCATTAAAACACTTTGCATTCATCTCTGCTTGTGCTTGCATCTTCTTAGTCCACATCTAGTAACTTAAATCCGCATATTGAATAAATCGTAGACACTTGATGTTACACTACCAGACCACATCCACTAAAACGAACATAAAACTTACTTGAGACAAGGCCCGACTGGGATTTCATCCCCCAGCGGATACCTTACCCGTCCTGGTGACCCTACTTGGATTTCATCACCAAGGGGGAAGCCCACTCCATTCTCTGGCGGAGGATAAACTCTAGGTGAGGTATATCTTAGCTAAGCGAGACCAGCTAACCACTGGAATCGTGAAGTGAGGGGAGCTTGCTCCTTAGCACCAGGCCACGTACCAGACCCTAACACAGACTTTGAGCACCTAAAACAACACCTGAAACCATCTTTAGACTGCCTTCTTCTAGGACCTTCTTGACAGCCAATCTCCCTAAACATTCATCCAAGGCATAAGCCACAAGTTTCTAAGGTTAATTCCTAGGATTTATCGCTTAGGCTTGTCTGTCTCTCTCTGTTTTCCTCTTCTCATCTATTTGTTTGAGTGAGTGAGGACGCTTTCTCCTTTGTTTTTCCAAAGAATCTTAAAATCTTTTTGTTCTCTGGAAGACACAGTCATCGACATCGGTTCTGCCACCGATGTCGGCTTTCCCCTGTCACCGGCATCGGTTCTGCTACCGACGTCAGCTTCCTCTATTACCGGCATCGGTTATCTCACCGACCTCGGCCACATTTCTTACCAACATCGGTTTTTCAACCGACGTCGGTCTCTGTCACTGTCCTTTTTTTCAAAACCAGCAGCCTAAAACCTGTCCCTTCTCTGTTAAAGACCACATTTCAGTTTTCTGAGACTGCAAGAACACAGTTTTTGGAACCAGGACTCTCTTCTTAACCACTTTAGCCAACAACCGCTTCCGTCTACCCCATCCCTAACTAGTCCTATCATGGAGTTCCACTCGGAGACTGAAAGAACTCCTACAGGACCGACCCTGACCCTGACCCTGACTCAAATTCCCATCATCCCTGAAGGGGACCAAGATTTTGAGAGATTCTTGGACCTCAATACCGTAGCCCTTCAAAACTATCTCGCGAGAAACCGAATGCGAGACCTTTCAGGTGACGTGGTGATGACATCCACACCATTCGCCACCCAACCCTTTATGACTCAGCCTTTCGCCTCAACTATTAACCCAACCATGGCCAATACGCAAAGTTTGGCCTCCCCACCTATTTTTAGACCGACCTTCATCGGGGTTCCATTACCCCCTCAACCACCTGAAATTCAACCAAGTTCTACATCATATCAGAACTTGATTGTCTCGACCCCTCATACTCTTGCGCCCACAAATGTAGGCGTGCCAACCTATCTTTCTACCAGTGCCGCCATTCAACCACCTTTGGCGGTGCCCAGTCAACTTATACCTTCGACCTTCGTAACGTAACCACCTTTAGCCTCCACTTCTGCCCCTGTGACTAGTCATCCATACATTGTACAACCGACTACGTCACACACCTCCTCTAGCCTCTTCCAAGCGCCTTACAACTTAGGGGGCGCTCAACCTGCCAATCTGTCAGCAGATCTTATCAAGATGCTGATGGATAAAATGTCCAGTCTCGAAGCCTCCATTTCCGGTTCAAGCAATACTTTGTCATATGAGCAAATTTGCAATGAGCCCATCCATCCTTCCGTCCCTATTCGACCATACCCTAACCATTGGGAGCTTCCTAAATTCACTCACTTTCAGAGTAAGGAAGACCCACAACAACATCTACGGGCATTTAGACATGCCTATTATCTTATTGCCCATGACGATGCGTTGCTTTTACGCACGTTCCCTATGTCCCTTTCTGGCCCTGCCCTTGACTGGTATAGTTCTCTTGCCAGACACTCTATCTTTTCATTCATTCAACTCGCCCAACTATTTCTTGACCATTTCTCAATCAACATCACCAAACAAGTCTCAATCACGGACCTCTATTCTATCCGGCAATTCGAGGACGAGTCCATAGCCGACTTTGTTGCTCGATGGAGAGGCCTGATCAACCAGCTCTCCTTCTCTTTGCCTCAACCCGAGCTCATTGAGCTCTTTTCTCGAGCATGTGCCAGACACATCTCTTCTACCTTGCGGATTCAGACGTTCCATACTTTTGACGAAGCTTTCATCATGGCTCGAAAGCTCAAACTCCGCGCCCTTGAAGAAGATAAGGTCAAATTGCGTAATACCAACGCAAAATCAACCAATGGCCATTCTTCTTCCAGACCTTCTTCTTCTGCCAATTCCGAATCTAAAGGAGTGGCCAATACTGTGGTTGTTAGATCACCATCCTCGACAACAACGAATTACTCCCAACCTTCGACATCTTCCAGCATCACCAAACAATTCCAACAATGGTACATTCAGCGTTCTTACACTCCACTTGGAGAACCATACGCTTCCATTTTGGAAAAACTACTCAAGCAGGGGGTCCTCAATCTCCCTCCAATCTGACCACCTCAATTTGACCCTTCAAAAGCTATCCCTACATGGTATAGGGAGGCCGACTTCTGTCCCTTTCATCGTGTCCAAGGCCATGACATCGACAACTGCCAAACCTTCAAAAACATCGTCTAAGACATGATCGACAAGGGGGATCTTATTTTAGATAACCCGAACGCCCCACCTAACCAACATATCGACATTTTCAAACAACCTTTTCCTAATCATTCGCCTACTCAAAACAACGTCCAGACTTCGACCAATGACCCTCAAGACCATGACATTCACACGATTAGCACTATCTTGCCTCTTGTCCTTGACCAACCTCTTCCATTAAAGGACGAAGAACCTTCTTCTCCTACTAGCCCTCCATTTACCTCTCTTGTATTAGAGGACGCTTTGACCACATCAACGCCATCAAGCCCACCTCCACCTGAAGACCCTACCTTGCCTACTCCTCAACTACAAGTAGAAGGCACGATCATCCATGCCCTCTGCCCACTTGAGGAGCTGCCCTCTCTTATTTCTTCTCCACCAAGAGAAGAACCAGTCTCTCCACCCATTTCAACCAAGGAAGACCCAGTCACGGTTTCCTCCTGCCCTTTGCCTGAGATTGCTATATCTCACTCACCTCCGTCCACATCTAAACCCAAAACTACATCTAACCTCGCCTCACACAATAGTGGCCCTCGACCCAAACACATGAAAGCTACTAGACCACGTCGGAGGACTCCTCCCCCACCTTCATCATTGCCTTCAATCTTGGGCCCGCATCCGTGCACTTTAATAGGAGTGCTTACCACTCCCATCCTTCACAGAGGCAATTTGCCCCCATTACTCCCTCAACCCATCAGACATACATCTCATCCAAACCCTCGACCTATGCCTCCTTCACCTCCCAAACCAATGTCACCAACCCTCACTGCAATAAAACATCCCGACCCATTAGCAGGTTCATATGCCTTGCTCTTACGGCACTTATTGCGGTCGTCTCGTATCGACCTCCCGCCTCTTAGACAACATCAATCTCTCGGACCTAAACCACCATGGTTCGACCACACTTGCATTTGTGTGTATCATCGCACACCTGGGCACGACACGGAGCATTGTCATGCCCTCAAGATCGCCATTTGCCAATGTTTGGAGAATGACACCTCCCTTTTCAACCACATCATCAACAAACCTTCAACACCACTCTGCTCATCACCTCTCGGATCAAGACCCTCTTGGTTTGACAACTCTACATTCTGCCATTATCATCACATTCCGGGACATGACACTGAGCATTGTTGTGTTCTCAAAGCTGTCACTCGTCAACACCAGAAAAAGGATTCCCTTCTCATCAAGGATCCTCTTGACCACCTCTTCGACAAAACATCAACCCCGACTCATGCCTCTCCAACCTCATCACCTAAATTTGGGTCTCCACACTGGAATATGGTCCCTTTGCCGCCTTTGACCCCCTTATTTGACATTAATACCATCCATCTGACCACTAAACCTCAACCGACCTTAACCAATCTTTCAAACATTCTCCCTGCCTGCTGGGGGAATTCATCCTTCATCCAAACCTCGACCAACTCTTCAACCCAGTCTCTACCACATATCAATCACTCATCTCGACCAAGTGTCCATCGACCCAACCCCCGACCAATTATTTGACCAGTCTCAACCAAACTTCAACCAAATATCAATCAACCTGACCGCTCGACCAAACATTCAACCTTTTTCAACCAACCAACGGCAATGTCAACCAACTTCACATCCATCAATCAACACCTGACCAATCTGGAAAGAGGCAAATTGGGGCAAGTTTGCTCTTAATTGACTTGGACCTTATCGTAACATACAAGCATGGCCCAGGGTCTTATTAGACCTTAAACCCCTTCTTATGTCTTGCGTCTTCGACCTTTCTTCTGTTAGTCGAGTGCTCAATCACTTGACGTTTTACTTGAGCTCGTCCCTTGAGCAATCCTCGTCCTCTTAATCCTCATCCCTTTCAACCCTATTCCCCTTTAACAAGTCCTCTACGACCCTTTTATGATGCATGGATGCTTTGTCCTAATAAAAGGGGAGTCCTTGAGCTTCTACAGCCTTGTCCGTGACTCTAATCAAAAATCAAAAAAATCAAAATCAAGATGTCAAAACATATCCAAGGTCACAAAATCAAATCAAATCAAAAAGACAGACTGATCCCTTAAAGGACAGATGTACTATCATTGCTGTAGCTAATAGACTGATCCCCCGAAGGACAGCTATTCAGACTTTTTATCAAGCAAAAATATAGACCACTCCCTCGAAGGATGGCTATGACTAAATCTTGCTACAAATAGCACCTTTCTTAGAAGCTTCCTGCATTGATCAGCTTCGCAAACTGACCATACACCAAAAGACATCTCTATGTAGGCTTCCCGCATCGATCAGCCTGCACCAAAAAAAAAAAAAGGGTCATGGACTTGGCTTGTAGTTGTCTCAGGGTCTCCTATAAAAGGGGGCAAGGTTATTCCTGCTCTTAAACTGGGTTACCCTATCCTCCTCCTATCACCTACTCAGGGGACTTCGAGCTCACTTTAATGTCAAAGTGATTCGATTACCGTTCTAACACCACACTGGTCAATGACGTAATGCATGAACGGAGCTTTGGTTCTACTAACCCCTATCTATGCTTCCTTTCTGGTCCTTGTCAATGAAAGAGTAATTTGCCTTTCACTTATCTTTTACTTTGGTCACATAAAACCAAACCAACTTCAACATTTTTAAACCAACCTCGACATTTTTAACATGACATCAGGCATCGCCTTGTCCTTTTCACATAGTTTCTATGGACACCAATACACATGGAAACTACCGACCAGACCCAATTTATGTTAAGCATAAACCAATACTTGCTGAAGCATAAATAGACTTCCATTCATTTTTAGCATGCATCCATCACGACTATGGAAACTTGCTAGAGATGAAAGCCTCTCGACCCCTATGACATCAGTAGCATCATCTTACCCTCGTCATTTCAACACATGACCAAACTCATCATCGACCATTTTGACCCTCGCAGTCTGAACTACATTGGTCTGAGGCCCTTCCACAGGGGCTATGTAGGTAGCACTCAGATGACACGACTGTCTTCTGGGGTTAGCTCAACCATTCTCATTTTTTCATCTCTCTGATGGACAAACCTTCTTGCCTTCTTTTAACCATAACCCTGCCCTTGACCACGACCCATTTTATCCCTTTGACCCTTCCTCCCTTCTAGGGAGAACTACATTGGCCTGAGGCCCTATCACCAGGGCTATGTAGGCAGCACTCAGATCACAGGACATTTTCTGAGGTTAGCTCGGCCACATCCTTTTTGCGTCCATCCATCCCCTTGACCAATGACCATTAGAGATCATGCGTATCTCCTTCGACCTTCGACTACTTCCAAGCCAATGTTGCCTTGGTTGTTTTTGCGTGTGTGCTACCTCACGGCTGGTTAGCAAAATTGTCTGCAGACCTTATTTTTTGACCCTTCACAAGTATAGGATCGCCAGCCAGTTGATCCCTACTACTTGTGGCTTTTTCGTGTCTCTGGGAGCACTTCCTGAGCCTGGGATACCTGGAACACGATGACCATTTGGAGCTTTGGCTTAGATTGAGTGACCTGATCAGCAGACGACTAAATGCTGGGGCCCAGTTACTTCAATTTTGGCACTCCTTGACCCTCAACATGTGACAATTTAACCTAACCCTCTCGTGAAGTGGACTATGCGCAATCACGACTATGGTAGCATTTTCACTCACTCTCTTCTATACATTTCTCTGTCAAATCGACACTCGATCTTCGGTTCCCTTCTCTCGACTATCGCTTTGAGGGGGGAACACCTCATCCTTTTCCTGGGGCAACCAACTCCTATTTTTGTCTTGCAGTTCATCAAGAACAACCAACAAGACAAAAAGGGGCAAATGTAGACACCGCAAACGTGTCTGCACCTTGGTTCTCCCCCTTGTCCATCTCAAACCCCTATCCTAACCCTTGGCCTCCATTTGATTAAAATAACTTAAATATTTTAATCAAGTGGCCCCCTTTCCACCCCACCCTTGCCACCTTGGATCCTCCCTTGAATCCCTCCACCTTCCCCCTAGCATTTATTATGCCAAATCTCTTCATTATCTTCCCCCCACGCCCATTTAAGCTTCCTCATGACCGTTCTTCCCACAACCCCTCACCCGGCGGCGTGCAAGAATGGGCAGAGGCTATTTTTATCCTCTGTCCCCATTCTACCACCGCCGACGTCGGTGACCCTTCGGCCAACGTCGGTGAAACTGCCGGCATCGGCAGCCTTCATTACCCCTTTCTGCATCTGTTACAGCCCCTGGACCCTTGAGCTCGCAAACAGAATCCTCTTGGCGCTTTGGCATTCAACTCTCTTCTCTCTGGACCTCGTGCAGCAGCAGCAACAGGTGCAAAGACTCTGGATCAGGGATTTTCTTCTTGACAAGTCTCCCGTGGCTCCAACAATAGCTCCTCTATTCTTCAGTCAGCAAGCCAAAGCTAAGCACAGTCTGTTATTTCATTTCATTCTTTCATTTAGTCTCAATTATCTATCCTATCTACTGTCTTCTGCTAGCTGTGTCCTTCCCCTGAGAGGCTGAAAAGCCTTCTCAGACCCTGTCCCCTGTCCATCTTCCTCTTCCCTATCTCCCTTTCTACACAATCCCAGACAACTTCCTCATCCCCCTGTCAATAAAGACCCTATACAGGGCACCTAATCAGAGCTAGAGCATTCCTCAGTCCATCCAAATTTGTCCCCAAACTCTGTCTCGACCCTGTTCACAAACCAGACCCATCCACAGTCCAGAAACCAAACCAGACCCGACCACAGGCCACAACCCCGACCAACGCCGGTCACTTCCCCAACCGACGTCGGCAGGATAACCGAGGTCGGCAGATCAGATAACCGACGCCGGCGACATTTCCGACCTCGGCGACTGTCATCAGCCCGACAACTCCTTCAGGTAATCATTTTGTCTTTTCTTCCCTTTCTAATTTCTTTGTCATTTCTGTATTCTGGCATTCTGTATTTCCTTGGTCTTTTATCTGTCTGTTATCAGTGGGTTGACCTCCCTTGAGGAAGTTTTCACACTTCCGGGAACAAGCTTTTGCTTGGCAACCCACCGCCTATCCATCTAACATTTTCTTGTCCAAGTTCCTTTTCTTTGCAGGTGTCATTCCTCCACAGCCAAAGAGGGGTGTCCACAAGCGTCTGGATTACGGTGCGCGATCTTTATCCAGGTACTTCACATGCCTTTTCCATTTATCTCTTTAGTTTCTTCTCTCTCTTTATAATCTGAAAAGCGAATTAGCGATAGAAACAGCTTGATTTGTTATATTGTTAAATATAATGCTATTATTTTTGTCTTTTTTTAGACTTGATAATGACAAGGGGATTGGTTTTAACAATATGGGACATAAAATATCACTATCATGTCCCATGTACAAGAAATAGTTCATGAATTGGAGCTATGGTTATCGAGATATGGTAATAACAAGAGAGTTGTATTAGTTAACAAAATTGGTGCACATAAGTAAGATTAATAAGGTAGAATTTGGTAAGTAATGACTTAAAAAGGTCATTTTAATTTATTTTATAATTCATTTAGATCATTTAAGTTGAAATCATTTTGTGTTTGAGGGAGAGAAACATGTCGAGGAGATGAGGAACTAGTTTTTCATGCTATAAGGAGGTTGAGGCACATATTCAAGCTAGGGAGGAGGTTCACCTGGTAAGGGACTCAAAAATTTTCCTATTTTTATCATTTTTTTGTCTTGTTTATTATTTTTAGTAAAAAAGGACTTTTTTAGAGCTATTTTACATAGACTGGTGCTAGTGTCCCATTCTAGGTTCTACTATTTAGGTCTTGGTGTTACTTTCCAGGGTGTGGTGTTATTGTCCTCTATGTAGAGATAGTGTCCAAAAGTCTTGAGATATGATGCTTAACATTGTTGACTAGTTTTTGATGTATGATTTGGTTTTAATTTTGTAGATGGATGGCCATATGAGAGAGTTTTACATTGGAAAGATGATGGAGACCTTGCAAGGTTTTCCCTTGGATGATGCAAAGATGAAGGTGCTTGAGGGAGTAGGCCTAAGATACATTGATTTCATGGAGCTTATGCCCTAGGATAAGCATATAATTATTGTATTATGTGAGAGGTGGGAAACCAACACATGTACATTCTAGATACCTATAGGTGGGATGACTATGACACTAGATTATGTATATCATATTATATGATTATCAATTTCTAAGTAATAGGATATATTGTAGGAGGCCACTAGTGCTTGGGATATACAATGGGCATTTAGGTACTTCTATGCCATGATAGTGGGGATTCATTATATAAGGAGTCAAAGTGATATATTATTGACCATGATTGTGATGGACAATATTTCATGATTACATAAATTCTTAACTATGGTGTTATCATCATTTATTATGGTATATGGGAGTAGTGTCTTTATTTCTTATAATATGCATGAATTAAGGATCACAACACCATGTACTCTTGAGTTAATAATGTGCTATCTCATTTATATAAGGATATATACCACTTTACATAGGAGATGAGTAGTGGGGGTATAAGTGTGTCAATGCTATTACACTATTGGGCATATGAGGACACAACTATGAGTAGGCTAGTGTCATATACATAGGATGTATGGGCTCATCTATAGGTGTTTGAAAAAATATGGACTAAGATAAGACATGCACCAAGGAGGAACACTACATAGTGTCGGTAGTTATTGGATAGGTTGAAATTAGAGGATATAATTTGGAGACCCTATAGGGGATAATAGGGGTGGCCTAAGGATAACACACACCTAAGGTAGATTTGGATTAGTTGTTGGATACATGATTATTTGGATAATTTATATGAGCAATTTCAATATGAGAGGGTCACCTGATAGTTTGATGTTGTATAGGATATGCCCCCAACACATGTGAAATGGTTGAAGAGTTATTGGGATCCTATGAGGCTAGGTAGTAGGCCTAGGCCATCTATTATTGAGCTAGCTCCTATGCCATTGATGGAACATGATCCTGAAATTGAGGTACTAGATATAGATGATGTTAGAGTGACCAAGGCCTATGCATCCTAGTGGAGTGACAAAAAATGGGCACCTCTATTTTTGAGAGGTGGGATGATTATGTATGAGGTATTGGATGTAGATCCCCTAAGGGATATTTATGGTAAGTTAGATAACATGTTTTTATGTTTTTTAAAACTTTATTATGTGTTTATATGATAGGATTCTTATGAATTATGTGGATACTTACAAGTTTAGGAGATGATGAGTATTGAGAGGTCACTATTGAGTCAGCACTATCTGAGTTGACATAACATATCCATAATGATGGTGTGGGGGATGGATTGGTAGAGAGGTCCACCAATGTTTTTGGGGTGCATGCCCATTTATTTGAGTAGGTTGTGATAGTGACTATGACATTTGGGAAAATGATGATAGATAGAGATGAGTTATGTGCTAATTTATAGAGGCATACCATGCCTACTCTAGATGATCTAGGTGAGGCTAATAGTCATATAATATACAACTACATATGACTTAAATGAGAGCATGTAGAGTATATGGTTGAGTTGGGCATGTGGGAGAGATAGAGTAGGTGTAGACATAGGCTGATGTCACATAGGGATAACAAACCCTCTAGTTCTAGTTTTGGTTTATTTGATAATGAGAGTGAAGGAGCTGCTCCCAATAGTCATGTTCACATCTTTGAGTGACACACCATATTTGTATTGAACAAATGTTATAAGTTACACACACACATATGGTTGTTTTTTAATTTAGCATCATGTATTAGTAACTATATCTTTTATATTATATAAATTATTGTGTTAAATTAGTTTGTTTTAAATGTTGATGTTTGAAATTTTTTTAGTTGGAGTAAATTTAATTGATTTATATATGTTTTAAGCATATGTGTAGGATATTTAAGTTTTTTTATTTTATTGGTATATTTTTTTTTAAATATTTCATAATATATTTGCATGTATAACATGTGATGGTGATATGCCCTATTTGAACTTGGATGGCATGGAGAACCAATAACCATACTACTCATGTTGTGTTGATGTAGACATAGAGTATGAAATTAGAGCTACCTATGATGCACTTCTAGTATATGAGTGTGTAGGATTTGATGATAAAATCTTGATTGGTTGAAATTCTAAAACTACACTTTTAGTTGTATGACTTCTTTAAAATATCTGAATTTATGAACAAACTAAAGCTGGGTTCTAATCTCTATAATTATTGCAGTATAACTTTATTAGTGATCAAAATAAAATTGTGTCCTTGGGTTGATAGTTGTTCCTAAATATCTTTATCAGTGTATGCACTGGAGGTACATTCTAAGATATATAATTATTTACATATATTTTGATTGGTGATTGTACCTAAACTATGCCCATGGGTTTATAGTTATTACCAAATATATTAATTATTGTATACAATAAAAGTGTGTTTTGAACTCTATGAATTGGTTTCCATTTCTATTGAGGTTATGATTTATAAGACTAATAATAAATGGATGTCCTAGAAGTCACAAGTCTCATACAATGAGTAACCAATGGTTCCTTAAAAGGAACATCTTGGGATAACTCCATCATATAGGAGTGTGATATAAGAGAGTATGGAGAATGAGGTCACAGTTCCCCCTATGTAAACTCTATGATGCTTCAAGTAACATACTAGTTCATGCAAGGTTGGAGTGCATGATAATGATCAAATTAATGTCCATTTATCCACTAAAAATGGTAATATGTCTTATGTGGCACGTGGTCTAAATAGTGTGGTAGATTATTATTATTTGAAGGAAGTGTGATCATCCCCTTATCTAATGGTGTAAAAAATATGTCATGAGGCCCAATCTTATCTAAAAAATGTATAGCCCCTTTGTGTATATCTTGTGTTCAACTCACTATATAAGGTGTTGTGTAGAGTGGTTCTTTTCCATTACTAAGTATTTTTATTAGTTGCTTTTGTTTTAATGTTTTTGAATTGGAAGTAGAGTAGGCTCTATCAGAGGGGTCTATATCTAAATTTACCTCTCACTATGTAATCACTAATCCCAAATGTGCATATAATGATATAGTTTTGTTTCATAGATGTCTAAATGAATTAGATGTTTGAAATAGCAATCTCTCCTTGAGAGTATAGATTAAACTTATAACAAAGATGTACTATACTTATAAACCTATTGACTGATAAACTAGTTGATGCAAACAAGATTTGAACCATAGAATGTATTAATATTTAGGATTAATCTCACCATGATGTAATGCAATTAATATCTCATGTGTGACTAGAGGTCCCTTATTTTGTATGTAATGCATGAGAAAGACTATCTCAAACTCCTCATATGTATGTAAATATCCACTAGGGATTGTATGGTGGAACAAATATATTATTTTTCCATTTAGGGAATTTGGAAACACTTGTACTAGAATTAAATTATTTTTAATATGATCCATGGCTTTATCATAAGCATGAATGTGTAAGTATGGATCTCCCTATCCATCAAATATAGGTAACATTGATATCTAAAAGTTGTGTGGCAACCTCATAGTTGAGATTCTATGTGGAATAGGGTTATTATGTATAACATTAGCCTTAACCTAATATTTGTATACTTTATTCTCCAAAGTGAGATGATATACTTATTATTGAAAAGCACCCACATCATGCATTAAATAAATTAACACTTGTGAATATATGTATATATATATATATATATATATATATATATATATATATATATATGTATATATATATATATATATTATCATTAACAATGGGTCAGTTTAAGGCTTAAATTTTATTATATATTTTATCCATTGGTACATTGTATTGGAAATATTATTTAAAAGGGGTCATTATGCTCTCAATAACCTTCAAGGGTGTGATAGCTTGAACCAATTTAGAGGGAAATGAGCTACCACCTTCATTTATGATTTTTTGAGAAATGGGTTCTACTATAGCAAGGAGGATTCATTGGTATCTTTTATATTGTTATTTTGTGAAGGAATATCACATACTAGTTGAACAAAAGGTAATTTACTCTCTAATGAATGTAAATTATGCACATAAGAATACGTTTGTGTTAGTATTTTTACATGTGACCTATTTTTTTGTTGAAAAAGAGAGACATGTGAGCTAAGAGAAGAAGTAGAAGGTGTAGATTCTATGTCATCTTCATCATAATCACAATAATCATCATTATCCCATGGTTCATCAAAATCAGAATTTGATTCATTTGTAGAAGTAAGAGTAGAATAAGTATCATCCACATGATCATTAAGAGAAAGAGAATAATAATATTTTAACTTTTTACTACTATGAAATGTATCATCATATGTAGGTGTAATGTAAGGCATTTGTTCACTAGTGATTTTTGAAATGTAAGCATGATTATCATTTTTTATTTTGGAATCAAGGGGAAGAAAAGTAACAACCATGTTTTATTTTTTCACATTATGACATATAGGATAAGAGCTAAAGACATGTAAATTATTGATTTGTTATAAAGAATCATTGCATTGAGCTTGAAATGTGAATGAGGTTGATAAAGTAATTTCATCTAATTTAGTTTATACATTGATAAAAGGTGTAATATCATTTGTATTTTCTTTTTCAAATGTAATTGAGAAGGGTAAAGAAGATGAATTATTCCTATCTACTTTAATTGAATCATGTAAAAGTGGATTTTGTGTAGTGAACTTATATTGATTTAATTTGAATAATGAAGTAACAAAAGTAATTGAAAATCTAGGATCACATTAGAATAAAACACTACCAACAAGAGGTTCTTTTGGAATTATATTGTTAATTTAATTTTTAGGAGTAAGATAAGAGTAAAAGGAAAGAGAAGATGATGTATTTAATATATCCTCATTTTAATTTATATTTTCATGCTCATAGTAATACTCATATCCATCATTATAACAATAGTCATCATCATCATTATAAATGAAGTCATCATCATCATTATTATTATTTAATGTATAATCTTAATAATTAGTCCATTCATTATTATAATCATGAGAGAAATTCAAGAGTGGATCAAGTGGATGAGGGGTATAAGACTTTTTAGATTCCATTTTAAACTTTCCAAAGAATGATAGTGTAAACAAGGAATAATAAACATTCAAGAGGTAGAATATAATTTAACATAAGTATATGTGCAATGTGTTAAATTCTGAATAAAGTTTGTAATAGAAAATAGGATTGTGATGGAAACCCTAATTACTAATACTTGTATGTATAGGGGCCTAATATGTGGATATAGGGTTTTGATTTAGGGTTATGTTATAAATATTTAAATTAAATTAAATAAATGAAACCCTAGGATAAGATTAATTAAATTAATTAGGTTAGTACCAAAAAATAGAAAATTAGATTTTTGTAACCCTAATTTAATGTACAAAACTTAGAGAAGGTAAAACCTAAGGAAAGTTAGGTTTTTAAAGCAATATTTAAAGTAAGATGGGTTTACCAAATGTTTTAATCTTATAGGGTTTTACTATGTAAATCCTAAGCTAGATTAAAAGGCTGGCTCTATTGCTAATCTAGAATTAAATTAGAAATTATTTATTCTGTGGAACTTTCCCAAAATATTAAGTATAAGAAAAAAAGGAACTTATCTCAAAATACACAATTTTTCATAGATCAAGGTACTAGAAATGGCTAAGTAAACACAAAGGAAGATTTTATCTTTTGACTATTTATCAAGATCTATCTCTACACAATAGCTCCCCCCATGTGGCACTAACATCTAGTTTTGGTGTTAATTTACTTTATGTAGTGATTGTATTTAAATTTTAAGGAAGTTATGAGAGATTATATAGGTCTTGCATGTCATTATATGTCATGCAAGGGCTAATTTATGTCATTATTTTGGTTGAATATTCTTGAAAACCCTAATGAATACCTGCACACATGAAATAATGAACTAATCAAATGAAAAAAGGAAAGGAAAAACTAGGTTTTGGGATGTTAAAATTGCATAGAGTAGAAGCCTTGTTGTCTTGGGTGTTACCTATATTAACCTCAATGTTAGGGGTCTCAGATTGCATGTAGTTTTCCCTTATGGAATATGCACCATCAACTTACATGGTATGCTAGAATGAATTTTTCCTAGGCCCTTATTTAATGAAGCATGAAAATGTCAAGGTGTGAAAAATGAGTAGTATGCAAAGTATTTGAGTTGTATTATTGGTTGATTTTATGTAAATAAGTGAAAAAATAGTAATTATTAGATGTAAAATGCCTTGTGAGGCTCTTTATATAGGAGGATATTTGTTTTAAATGTAATACCTTGTTCACTGGCTAAAAATTCATGAAAAAGATATAAAAAACATAATAGAAGTCTCATGGAGGGGTTAGGAATAAAACATGGATGAAAGGGTCCATTAGGCATTAAATCCAAAACTAGACTCTAGCATCATGTGGCACTACTATCTTAATATTGGTTCTAATGTCCTAAGGCTCAGAACAGAGCAAAAATCAAGGAGGATAGGCTAGGGGCCCTTAAGATTAGGAAAAGGTGACTTGTGACTAATGAGATTTTCACAAATAGGGAAAATAATACATAAGAAAGATAAAAAGAGTAAAAATGATCACGCAAAAAAGGAGTATAACCATCACCAAGACCCTCATGTGAAAGAGAAATGAAAGACATAGTACTTGTGGTTGCTTGACCAAATTAGGGTGTTCACATCAGTAAATTTCAACCCAAGGTTGAAAGAAGAGATTCATTGTTATATTTATCCAAGGTGACAAGATAATTTATTCAATTTTAGATTAAATCCAAGGTTAAAAGCTATTCTATTTTATTATTTAGTAATTACAAAAATTTAAATGAAACTATAAGATAAAAATCAAGATAACCATAATCATTGTTCTAAAAATAACATGTTCACTAGAATGTTTAATCTATTTTTGATTAAAATGAATCAAACTAATAGATTTAAACTATTGAAAGTGATATATAGGGAATATACAAATATGCTAGTAAAATACATAATTTACAGAACTAGAAATTAACTAAAAATAATAAATTAACTAATAGTTATGCAAACCTCCCTCAAACATATTTTATGTTAACTATGTAGGCTGAATGTGACTATAAAATGCATGAAAAGACCTAAAAAATATGTTTTGTATAAAAATAAGAATATAATCTTTGATGGGACAATGATGCACTAGAGATATATGCCCAAAATTTAGCCTTATCTATCAGATACATACACATCCTAGTTGATTTTTTAACTATATTTTATATCCACATTTATACGTCTGTCACAAGGGTTTACTAATTTTTTATTTGTGATTATTTACCATGTGGAGACTTGTAAAACACAAAACCATATCTCCTATAAAATAATACCAATGGATATCAAATGCCAAAATGGGGGAATAAGGTTATGGGAATAGCTCATCTTTCCTCATAAAAACTAGCATAATTTGACTGCTACCTACATATCCCAAAAGGGCCTAAAATTGATTTAATTATCCATCTTATGTGTGTATGTTAAATAATGGAATGCAAGACTAGATATTATTTCAATTGTGATTTCCTATGACACAAACATAAAAATTATGTATTTAATATTTGAAAATGCAAATAAATTAGTTATTATGTAAATATAAATAGATGTAAACTTTGTATAGACTTTTGATAAAGAGAGATTGATCCATAAACTTTAACAAGACCCATATTTATATAAGACTCTTAGTTTCAAATTTGGGGGATCATTGACACATGAGGATGCCAACTTGAAAATACCAATGGTAATAAAAGAGATCATTGTTGACAAATAAACTTTAAAAACTTTTAAACGTTACACTAGGACTAGTCCACGTTACCTTGATAGGGCCACAATGTGACCTTGTTTGTGAAGTTTGACTTTGTCCAAAACTCACAAGACATAAATATAAAATCGTAAACTAAGATTATGGATCCCAAAAGTGGATTTGAAAAGGTAAAATGGAAGTATAAAAGACCATAAAGTGATAAAACAAAACAAACAATCTTTAGACTCAAGACAAATTACATCAATAAGTCATTCATTCTATAGTTACTAAAATCTGATTTATGTAGTACTTTAATATTGTACACTTGGAAAATATATATCATGGCTATAAATTTTAGTTATAGTAATGCTCTCTACTAAAAGGCTCATGTTAACCATATATTTATGCATAAATTAACTATGTCTTAGTCTGATCATTATTATTCTAATGACCAATTATTTTATAATTTTCAAAAAGATCTAAACCTGATCATTATCCTTCACTACTAATTTTGGACCTATACCTATTTTATAGCTTCCTAAACACTTGCATCCAAGATAAATGCCTGCATATATGCAAGTGTCTAATTTTACTACAAAGTGTCCAATGCCCAAAAGTCATCTAATTTGTAAATACAATGTCTACTAAAAGTCAACCCAAGTGATTTAGTTTGAGATATTTCCAAAAGGGATTGGTATATATATAAGATCAATTCTCATTCATTCCTCACCTAGAAAATACTAGGAACTCAAGGAAATTATTGTCACTCAATTTTAAAACCTTGGAGAGGTATTTCAAGATTTCTCAAAATTTAGTGGAGCATGGGATTACCCCTAGACTTTTGGGTTGTCTATAGCAGGGGTAAACCTCTAGATTGAAGGGCTAGCTCCCTTGATATATTCATTGGAGATCATTACCTATACTACTAGCTTGTTTGGGGTAAAAAAGAGATATAAATAACATGAAATAAACCTAATATAAAGAGGTGATGCACCAAGTTAATATCCACTAGACTACCATGTACTTCCACTATGAAAGATGACTCACAAAATTGACTTCAACATCCAAGGTTTCTCTAGCATAAATAGTTCAACATGAAGGTGATATGCAATATGTATCTCAAGGTGAATGAATGAGAGGTTTTATTTTAGAAATTATTACCATTTCATACACATAAATACATATAAAGACACTAACTACACTTCATGTGACTTGTTAGAGAGCATAATACTTGCATGAAACATGAAAGAGTAATATGAACATAATGATAGAGGATTATCACTTGTAATTTAACTATTCACTACTTTACACAATTATACAATAAGTTATGAACTCAAAACTAGATTGAAACATTTATTCAAAGGAAAAAAGTACTCAGACCATTAGGACTTTGCCATACCATGTGTGGATTCTACAAATTAAGCCAAAAGTGGCTATTCATATAGAGAAGTGTGAAGAGAGAGAGGGTCATAATATAAGATAATTAAGAGGTGTACATGAGTTAAAAAAATAAGGGAAGTTATGAGATAGTAAAAATAGACCTCCAAGTCCATGTTTCTGAAACCTAAATAAGTTTCAATCTTCAAATTGGGGTAGGGGTTACAAATTGGCTTGAAACCTTGACTAACTTCTTGAAACCTACCCTTATTTACATGAAAGGAGTAAAAAATGGGACTTATAATCATTAATTATACATTAAATAATCTTAGGTATCTCATTTGACATTTTCCATGCCTTAATAAACTCTTCTAACCTACCATTCCATCATTCATATGAATAGGTATCTTGAAACTCTTCATTTCCCATGCCTATCTTAGTCCAAGTGGCCCAAAAATCAAGTGAATATTATTAAAGTCATATTATCTCCATTAATTGTCTTAAAATATGTTATAAACCTTTAAAAAAAACCATTTTGGTTCCTATAACAACTCCCAAGAAATCATTTTTCTTCTTAAGTCTTCACTAGGCATATTTTCCTTGTATCCCTAAAAAATTATAAACAAGATTTTATAGGGATTTTTATAGATGATAAAAAAAATGGAATATTATAGGACATATTATGTCCTTTTATCTCCATGTCAAATTTTATTTTCTAAATTTGAGTGGAAGTTCATCTTTTTTGCTTTTCTCTCTATTGAATTAGGCCTCAATTAGGCTTCCTTGCTTAGGACCCTATTTTATTGATCCATACATCCACCACACATGTTAAATGACTAAAAATCATGTTATTAATTTTAAATATGTTATAAAAAACATATATTTCATTTTTGAGGTCTTGAGAACCTGTGGAAGTATGCAAACTATGAAATCACCTTGTTATCTAGTCTCATTTTGAGCCTTTTTAATACTACCTTGGAAAATAGGTATGATTTGACCATATCTATAGTATAATATTAAAGTTTTTGGAATTTAATAACTATTAAAAATCCCAAATTATATCATATAATTATAGGGAAGTTATCCCATTCTCATAACACTTATAAAATACCAAAAATCACATAAAATAATGCATTTATGACAATATGTATAGGTGACATTAGCATGAAAGTACATGTTAAAAACCTAATTTGATTCCTAAGAAACATAAAATAGGTTTAAAGATCAAAATATGGCATTAAATGTGAATTTGAGGTCTTTTTACCTTAACCGGTCACTATTAGAGGGGTTTAAGATGGTTTAAGACCTATTTAGGGTATTAATAATTGTTCATAAAGAAAAAATCATAAATTGACCTCCTTAAACTTTATTTTTTTTAAACATCCTAAAATATATAAAATGGATCATATTCCCATATAAAGTATGATTTATGGTATGAGTATCTGAAGTTACTCCTTAGGTGGCATGCTTAGTGTTTCTTAAGCTCAAGAGAGGTCAAATATGAGTTTTGAGTCTCAAAACTTCACCTAAATACTAGGAGAGGTTTAAAAAAATATAAAAATATCCCATTCATAATTATACATTCATTTTTATTTATCATTACCCCTTTTATACATTTGGTATATTGGTCAAGGTGCTAGGGGTTATGAGTCTGTCACCTTCTTGCTATCCCTCAAAGGCATTTAGATGGAAACTAAGTATTTTTTCCACTTATAGGTGTATGTAGACCTTTTAAATTATTTTTACCACATTAATGGTATTTCATGAAGTTTTATATGATTTTTTTATGCTTTGAGGCCAAATGGACCCTTTTTGATCTCATGACTTCCCCTTACCAATGGAGTAGGCAAGGTCTAAGACAAAACAATGGGTATCTCCACTACTTATATGACCTTAAAATGATAATGTATGAATTTTTATACTCACTAACACAATATGTACAAATTTTAAAGCATGATCATGCCTATATAAGCCTCAACACTTCAATTTCCCTTAAGATTGGTTGTAGGCCTATGTGTCCTAACATTAGGTTTCATTAGGTCTTAGACCATGTTTTGGCCTTCTAAAACTTTTTATTAGGAATAAATGTTTAGATGAAGTATTAGAGTAATTATGAAACCGTTTATAAATGGATCTCTTTTAAACCTATCCATAGTCCCTTACTCTTCTTCAATCCAAACAAAACCCTCATATAAGTATCTTGACTTGTAGTGTAAATTGAATGTGTATGTAGGTTTATAAATCAGTTTTATCTATCTTTTACATGTAATTTTATTGGTATAAAAATTAATATATGAATAATAAGCCTATCTAAGGTAGACCTTAGATTCCTCTATCATCTCTACTCCTTATTTTAGGCTAGAGGCTAGTATGTGTTCTCTCAACTTTTAGGTGATTGTTTAGGGAAGTCTTAACTTCATACCTTGGATTTAGGTATTCACCCTTACACCAATTACTTTGTGTATGGATTTAAATTTTTTTCATTTTTAGTTAGTCTTAGAGTGAACTATACCTTCTTTCCCTTGGTTTGAAGCCAACTTAACCTAACTGTATCCTACAAGTGCTAGAGGGCTATGACTGTGTTCTTTACCTAGACCTTATCCTCATACCACTAACCTTATCCTAGTCTATAAACCTAGTTAAAGTTATCATTTAGGATTTATAGCCTCTCTCATCAATACAAATCATCTCTAAGTATGCACTGATACTCACACCTTAAAAGGTATGGTTGTAGGTACTTCTTAGGGTTGGATTTGAACATGCAGTCTTAAACCTAGTTTCTTCACCTACCATTAATGCTTGAAGGTGTAAAAATAAAAAAGGAACTCATTCATTATCACTATCTATGCAGAGCTCATAGGTCTCTTGTGACCTTTTCAAATCACTTGCTAATTATTTTTTCCATATAGAGTGCCATAGGTAGTCTTAAGAAACTTGTCAACTCAATTTCATCTTTCTCTTGACTATTTAAGTGACTAGGTGTTATACAATGGATTATGTCCTATTTTCATCTGAAATGAAGTTGAATATTCATTTTTGAGACTTCCTTGAGTTTTTTTTAAGTTTGATCATTATCTCAAAAGAGGGCCTACAAGCCTAGGGCCTGTAGGTCTCCTTTTGACTATTTAGGGATACCAAGCCACTTCCTAAGTTCCTTAGCTTCTTAAACATATAAAAAAACTATATACATTTCTTATTATTCCTTCAAGGCTCACATATTTTATAATTAGGCATCAAGTCACCCTCAACTCACCTTATAGTCATGAATGCACTACATACATAGTCCACTAATGTATAAGCCTTTTTTGAGTGTCTTAGAGCACATAGTCAATTTGAATAATTTGATGAGGGAAGTGAGGTATTTTATACCATGTAAGTGTATGAGTAAATGTATCAAATATTTTCCATGGCTCTCAGCATCCTAAACTCATTTTTTATAGTCTGTATAATTGCATATGAAGGAAACACTTGTGATCTCTCATTAGGTGTGCTTAAATTGAAATATTCATTTATTCATGATTTAAATAGTGAACTTTGATATTAAGAAGTTAGAACATGATATATCATTGTAATTTGAGCTAAAATTAGCAATCAAACCTCTACTAGACTATTCAAACATAAACTATGTCTCCCAAGAGGAAACACACTTGAAGAATAAGGGTAAAAACACATCTCAGACAAAAGAAATTAAACTCCATGAAACTCAAGGATTTTCCATTAGTGATAAATAAATATATACCTATGAGAGTGACCAACATATTAGACAACCAATATTTTTATTAGGATCTAATGAAACAACTTATTCATCAAGACATTCTTCTTCCAAATGAAATCAACTCATAGAGATGAGTTAGATGATTAAAACACCATGAAAGGGATATATCTGACCTCTAAAAACCCCCTCAAAATCATTCTTCTACATCAATTTCTTAATTGGATAAACAAGTGTAATAATATACCCCTCTTAGATGAATAGGCCATAGTAACCTAATGTCACCTAAAGAATAAGCCATAAATATGCAAATAAATTCCACTAATTTTGAGCTTAATAAGACACCTAAAGATTGGCCAAAGTTTTAGATCCTATCTCTCTCTCTCTCTCTCTCTCTCTCTCTCTCTCTCTCTCTCTCTCTCTCTCTCTCTCTCTCTCTCTCTCTCTCTCTCTCTCTCTCTCTCTCTCTCTCTCTCTCTCTCTCTCTGACCATACCATCTAGTTCCAATTTGCCTTCTTAAGCTTGTGAAGGTAACAATAGAGGAAAAAAGGTGTTTGAAATGTTAATTTAACCTAAAACTTATTCAAAATATATAAAATGATTTGAAGGAGACCAAGGGACACTTAAAAATAATTTAAAACATAAAAATAATATTTTAAGGCCATACAAGTGCTTCCAAATGACATTTATTTGACACCAAGGATGTTTTTAATCTTCTTGAAACATTTGATCCTTAAGGTGGTATGTCCAACTCTTCCAAATGGGGCAAAAGGTGGAAAAATTGACATTTTTGCATAAGAGGGTCAAATAAAAGGTTAGCGAATAATAGAATAACTTTAATAACACATCAATAACATTTTATAATTTATTTTAACTATATTAAACCTTTTAATTTGTTTTAGCAATCCAAGACCTTGTACTTGACCATAGGACTAGACAAGTGGACATAATACCAAAACTTATACAATGATATACAAGGGCAAATATGACCATATGGAACTATCAAAGACCACTTGAGACCACTTGAGACCATGACAAACATTTGAAAACACATTTGGGTGACCAATCTTGACTTGAGGTCAAAATTTGGTCAACATTCTTGGTAATTCATAAGGGTAGCATGCCTACAATGCTAATGAATCAGTAGCCTTCTCCTTTCATTGGGAAATGGATTCACTCTTATGCTCAATATAAAATAGACATGCCTTCCAAATATTTCAAATTCATACAAAACACACAATAAGAAGGAAAGACACACTATGCTTCAAAGCATTTAGGGAAAACACACACAAAAGAATAAAAAAACACACCTATCCTAATATGTATAGCCCTCAAAACATGTTTGACATAATGAAACACTTCTTCTTGTTTCAACCAGGATCAAAAAGGATATTTCTTGAGTCACAACTACTCCATGACAATAAGTCACCATATGATGGATGTTTATTGAAAAGTATTTTCTTATGAAGATGATCAAAATACTTACAACTCATAGGACCTTTGTTAGCTACAAGTGAATCATTTGAAGCTCCATTGAATATTGATTCTATCTCTCCTTTAGGACAATTTGATAGTGCAACTTGCTTGTTATCATTTATGCTCATTAGATGCTTGTTAACTTGCTTTTTGGGAATCATGGGAGTTGTCTCAACTTCACACTTATCTAGAACATGATGTTTTTGATATCTAGATTTCTTAAACTTGCCTTCTTGCTAGCCCATCATGTCTACAAGTGACTTAACATTAGATTGAGGCATAGGTTTCTCTTTGCACACACAAATTTCTACCTTGGTCTAATTAAAATCTTACAATATTGTAGCCTACTTGATAGTGACTTGATGTTCTAATTAATGATAGTCACATTCATAAACTCTTTCATTTTTAGTAGGCATAATTGCACCATATTTGACATCCTCATTATCTATCACACTTGAATACTTATCATCATCATCCATCTGAATATAGTAGTTACATTTTGAAGCATGTTAAAAAGAACCAACAAGATTTACCTCAGAGTGTTCATCACCCTCATCATGAATGATGTATGTGCCAAGGCTTGTTTCTTCAATGTAAGCATAGGGATCATACTCACATGTCTCAACACCATATTCATATAGGAAGATATTAATAATACCCTTAATTTTGGAAGATGCTCCATCATCTATAACATGCTCCTCTTGTTCATGGATGGTAAAATTCAAATTAGAACTAGCTTACACATATGGTTCAATGTAAAACTTGGCCAATGGATATGTTCTAATTGTCACCTTATCCCCATACCTTATTATAAAAGACAATAAAGACAAATTAATAGAAAAATTCCCTCCTATCTTGGTAGTGAAGTCTCCTTATGGATAAACAAAAAAGTGTGTAGGTAGATATACCACCACTGTTTTGTAGAATTGGGAAACTTGGGAAATCATGAAAAATTTGAAAATTTTGATGAGCCCTATTGACTCTACCAGTGTCCCATCAATATAAAACATTACTTAGTTATATGTCTCATATTTCAAACCCAATTTGTCTGCAAATAGTTTGGGCATGATTGAAGTGCTTACCCCACTATCTATGATGTAAATATGGACTAGTTTGTCTCCCATAATGAGAGTAAGGTATAAAGGTGGGGGATTTTTAGATTTATTGGAAGGTTAAACAATATGAGTAGGTGAATTTTTGAGGGATACACCACTATGCTTGATAGTTTGGGGATTGATATGGATTTGGGATAAATGCTCTTCAAGTAATTCCTTTTGACCAAGCATGTGAAGTACTTCCTAAAGAGATATACTTGTCCTAGTATTAATCAAGGAGGCAATGATATTCAAAGGAGAGACATTAACCTTTTATTTCATTATTGGAGGCAAAGAAGTACCTTGATCTTGAGGCAATGAAGTAATTTTAGTCACCTTTCCTAAATTTTGATTTTAAAGAGGTATAGGACTTGTAGAGGCTATCACATTTTCATTCACACCTAGTAACCATGAAGGAAGATTGTTTGAACTTGTATCCACATATTGAACACTCAAAAAGCTATTCTCTTTGACCTTGTGTTGTTTAAAATTGAGGTGATTTGAATTAAGACCAATTTTTCCTTCCCTTGAAAGTTTACAAGGCTCACTCATTGAATGCCATACTTTCCATTTGATTCTACTTGCATGAACCTCTCATCCTTTGTTATCAAGTGAGGATTAGGTCATCCTTGAGCTATCAATGTTTTAATTCATCCTCATTTGTTTTCATGTACTATCCTTGATGTTTCCATTCTTCTCCTTAAACCAAGTTACTATGGACTTGAACCATGGCTCTTGTGGTGGGAGCAGATTTTGGATCATACGCATTAGGTAGCCTATTGAAATTAGGCTAACCTTGTCCCCTCCCTTGACTATTATGCTAAGGTGTAAATCTATTTTCTTAAGGAAGGTAATGGTATGGGTTATGGTGAGCTCTAAATGGTTGATTTAGCTAACTAATTTGAGCTTTAAGGCCTTATATCTTATTTACCAATTAATGACATCATCTGCATTCTTGGGAATAGATTTGGCCTTATTGCTTGGATTTGGAAATGGAGGAGTAGTAGACGTGTTAGGAAAGCTAAGCATAAAGACCTCTAGAAGGATTTTTATTGCTTGAATCAAACCATTCTCAGCTCTAATGGATATATCATAGGCCTTAGGTAAATTATATCCACCCATGGACTATAACATGACAACTATATCAGTCCCAATAACATTGACATAAGTTGGGAAAACAAAAATTACAGGGGGTCTCATGAGAGGTAGAAGCTTATTCCATATCCTCTAGAACCTTTCATTGAAATAATGCATGGTTGTCTTAGGCCATATTTGGATAACATTTATTTGATGAATCAATGATGTATGATCACTCTTATCTTTAAACCTTTCAGACAATAACTCTCCAAACTCATCCCAAGTAGTAATACATCCTCTCGGCAAGGTTCTATACTAATAAAAGGATTTTCCTCTAAGAGACATAGTAAGCAATATGACTGCTATGTTAACTTCTATGACATTATGGAAATTTAATAAGTTGGATATGTCTCTAATATGGTCATTTGGGGTGGTAAGAACTTCCCCATTGAAAGTGGGAACACTCTTAGTGGTATTAGGAGGGATATCATCATAGGCATCAAGGTTTATAGGATTTTTAGTATTGAACACTAGGAAAGCATGTTTCCTAGACATGTTACCTTCCAAATATTCTTCACTCTCTTGATCTTCTTGAATTTCAAAACATTATTTATCTTCAATCTCTTCTTTAGGATTCTCAAATGTCAAGGTAGGTTTAGGTTACTGAACTTCAATAGGAAGTTCAGGATGAGGAAGTGAATTGTAGGATGGTTACTTCTATTAGAAACTAACCTAGTAAATACCAGGAAGCATGAACAAAATAAATAAGAAATTGGTTTGAAACAAGATGTTATACCTTAAATGGAGTCACCAAATGATTAGTGAGGAACACTTATGCAATTATGATCTTGTCAAGACCAACATTCACCTTGATAAGAAGTGCTTGAGACAATTATCCCACTAAGCATGCTAACATTTTTTTCACTCAATTTTTCACCCTTGGAGAGGTAGTTAAATCCTAATCCAAATTGAGTGGAATATGGGATTACCATTAGACCTATGGGTTGTATATAGTAGGGGTAAAAATCTAGATTGAAGGTCTAACTCCCTTGATATGTTCATTTGAGATCATCAGCTATACTACTAGCTTATTTGGGTTTAAAAAGAGATTTAAGGAAATGAAATAAACCTAATATAAATAAGTGATGCACCAAGTTAATATCAACTAGAATACTATGTACTTTCACTATTAAAGATGATGCACAAAACTAACTTCAACATCCAAGGTTTATTCAACATAATTATTTCAATATGAAGGTGGTATGCAATGTGTATCTCAAGGTGAATGCATAAGAGGTATGGTTATAGACACTATTACCATTTAATACACTTGAATACATATAAAGATACTAATTACACTTCATGTGACCTGTTATATAGTATAATACTTGAATAAAACTTGAAAGAGTAAGATGAACACAAGGATAAAGGATTGTCACTTGTCATTCAACTATGCACTAATTCACACACTTAGACAAGAATTTATGAACTCAAAATCAAATTTAAATATTTATTTAAAGGAAACAAAAGTAATCAAACTAGTATGGATTCACCATATCATGTGTGGATTCTAAAAATGTAGCCAAAATTGGCTACTTATGGATATGTATGTATGTATGTATATATATATATCTATCCATAAGTAGCCAATTTTGGCTAAATTTTTATAATCCACACATGATATGGTGAATCCATACTAGAGAGAGAGAGAGAGAGAGAGAGAGAGAGAGAGAGAGAGAGAGAGAGAGAGAGAGAGAGAGAGAGAGAGAGAGAGAGAGAGAGAGAGAGAGAGAGAGAGAGAGAGAGAGAGAGAGAGAGAGAGAGAGAGAGAGAGAGAGAGAGAGATAAAAAGTGTCCATGATTTAAAAAAAGAAAGGAAGTTATGAGATAGTAAAAATATACCTCCAAGGTTATATTTATCACTCTTAAAGAAGCTTCAACCTTCCAAGTGGTGTAGGGGTTACAAATTGGCTTAACATCTCGACTAGTTTCTTGAAAACTACCCTTCTTTGCATGAAAGGAGTGATAAATGGGAATTAAAAAAATGAATTAAAAAATAAATAATATGAAATAAATAATTATACATCTTACATGCCTTAAAATCCTTTGACCTACCATTCCATCATTCATGTGCATAGGTGTCTTGAAACTCTTCATTTCCCATGCCTAGCTTGGTCCAAGTGGCCCAAAATTCAAGTGCATATTATTAAAGTCATTTTATCTCCATAAATAGTATTAAAATATTTTATTATGCCTAAAAAAATTATTTTTGTTCCTATAATAACTCCTAATAACTCATTTTGCTCCTTAAGCCTTCACTAGGGCTATTTTCTTTGTAACACTAAAAACTATAAACCTCCTTGTATAGGGAGTTTCATAGATGATAATAAGAAAAAAATGGAATATTATAGGACCCATTATGTATTTTTATCTCAATTTAAAATTTAATCTTCTTAATTTTATTATAAGTCTATCTTTTCTACCTTTCTCTCTCTTGAATTAGGCCTTAATTAAGCCTCTTTACTTAGGACACTATTTTATTTATCCAAACATTTGACACAAGTGTGGAATCACCCAAAATCATGTTATTATATTTAAATATGTAATAACCAACCTATATGTAAATTTTTAGTTCATGAGACCTTATGGAAGTATGCAAACCATTAAATCACCTTGTTCCCTAGTCTCATTTTGAGCCTATTTGAGATTACCTTGGAAAATGGGCCTAGTTTGACCATATATATAATATAATGTTAAGTTTTTTTGAATTTAATATATATGACACATCCAAAGTTAACTCATAAAATAATTTATAAGTTCTCCCCTTATTAGAACACCTAAAAAACACTAAAAACCCCACAAAATAAGGCATTTGTGACAATTGTGTATAGGTGATGCTAGCATAAAAGTACTTGTTTAAAACCAAATTATAGTATTTAAAAACATACAAGAGGTTTTAATATAAAAATATATCATTAAATGTGCATTTTAGGTCTTTTTTCCTTGACTTATCACTATCAAGGTTTTAAGAGGGTTTAAAACCTATTTAGGGTCTTAATGATTGTTCATAAATAAAAAATAAAAAATAAAAATAATTCCAATTATAAAACATTATTAAATTATCTCCTCAACTATCCTAATTATATCAACTTCCCATGTAAAGTGTGAGCTATGGTATGAGCATCTAAAGTTGTTCCTTGGGTGGCATGCTTAGTGTTTCGTAAGCTCAAAAGAGGTCAAATTTGAGTTTTGAGCCTAAAATTTTCATATAAATAATGGGATAGGTTCATAAACCTATAAAAAAATACAATTCATTATTATACATTCCTTATTATTGATCATTACACCTCTGTATGCATTTTGTATACCGATTAAGGTGTTTAGGGTGTAGTTTGCCACCTTCTTGCTAGCCCTTAAGGGAATTTGGATGGAAACTAAGTGTTGTTTCCACCTATAGGTGTATTAAGAAATTTTAAAATAATATTTAATACCTCAAGGGACTTACATGAAGTTTTATATTCTTTTTTTATGCTTTGAGACCAAATGAACCCTTTGATGTCATGATTGCCCCTTGCCAATAGAGTGGGCAAGGTATGAGACAAAATAATGAGTATCTACACTACTTATATGAACTTTAAATGATCATGGATGAATTTATCTACTAACTACCACCATATATACCAATTTTTAAGTCATTATCATGCCTATAGAGGCCTTAACACTTTAATTTCCCTCAAGATTGGTTGTAGGCTTGTATGTGTCCTAACATTAGGTTTCATTAGGTCTTAGACCGTGTTTTGACATTACAAAACCTACTATTAAGTTTGAGTGTTTAGATGAAGTATTGGTGGAATTATGAAACCATTTCCAAATGTATTTTATTTAAACCTATCCATAGTCCCTTACTCTTCTTTAATCCAAGTAAACCCCTCATTTAAATATGTAGACTTGTAGTTTTGATTAATTATGTATGGAGGTTTAGAATTTAGTTTGATCTATATTTTATTTATCATTTAATTTGTATCAAAATGAATTTATGAATTATAAGCATATATAAGGTAGACCTTAGAGTCTTCCATCATCTTTTATCCTTCTTTTAGGCTTGAGGCTAGTGTATGTTCTCTCAGCTTATAGGTGATTATTTAGGGCAGTGTTGACTACATACATTGGGTTTAGTTCTTCACCCTTACACCAAGTACTTTGTGTATGTATTTATATTTATTTTTAGTTTTATTTATTATTAGAGTGTACTCTACCTTCTTTCTTTTGGTTTGAATCCAACTTATCCTGATTGTAGCCTACAAGTGTTAGAGGGTTATGACTGTGTTCTTTAATTAGACCTTTTCCTCACACCACTGACATTATCCAAGTCTATGAACCTAGTTTAAGTTATCAATTAGGATTTATATCCTCTCTCATATAATATAACTCCTCTCTAAGTATGCATTTATTTTCATACCTTACAAGGCATGGCTATATGGGATCGTTAGGGTTGGATTTCAACATATAGTCCTAAACCTAGTTTTTTTGCTTTCTATTAATTCTTGAAGGTGTATAAATAAAAAATGAAATAATTAATTATCACTATCCATTTAGATCTCATAGGTCTCTTTTGATATTTTCAAATCACTTACTACTTTCTTTTTCCATACAGAGTATTATAGGTCACCTTAAGAAACTTGTCAACTCATTTTCATCTTTCTCTTGACTATCCAAGTGACTAGGTGTTATTTAATGGCTTATATCCTATTTATATCTACAAATGAAATTAAATATTCATTTTTTATACTCCCTTGAGTTATTCTGAGGTTGATTTTTGTCTTAAAAGAGGGCCTATAGTCCTAGAGCTTGTAGGTCTCCTTTTGACTATTTAAGGCTACCAAGCCACTTTCCTAAGTTAATTAGCTTCTCAAACCTATCAAACCACTATATACCTTTCTTGTTACTCCTTCAATGCTCATATATCTAGGCATTAAGTCACCCTTAACTCACCTTACAATCCTTTATGGAATACATACACAGTCCACTAATGTATAAGGCTTGTTTAAGATTCTTAAAGTACATAGTCAATTTGAACAATTTGATGAGGGTAGTGAGGTATTTAAGACCATGTGAGTGTATGAGGAAATGTATCAAATATTTTCCATGGATCTAATATTCCTTAACACATTTATATAATTCATACAATTACGTATGAAGGAAACACTTATGATCTCTCATTGGAAGGTGTGCTTAGATTGAAATATTCATTTAATAATGATTTCAATACTATAATGTGATATAAATAAAATAAACCATGATATATCACTATAATTTGAGCTAAAATTATAAATCAAACCTCTATTATATTATTCAAACATAAACTATGTCTCCCAAGAGCAAGCACACTTAAAGAATATGCACAAAAACACATTTTAGATAAAATCACTTAAAACCCATGAAACCTAGGGAGTTTTCATGAGTGATAAAGAATTAGAGAGATCTGAGAGTGAACAACATTATAGGAAGTTGAGATTTATAGTAGATTCCATTGAAACAACATGTTCATCAAGAAATTCTTATTCTAATTGAAAGCAACTCATAGAGATGAGTTGTCTAATGAAACCACCATGAAAGGGAGATATATGACCTCTAAAAACCACCCTCAAAACCATTCCTCTGCATAAATTTATAGAGTGGATAAATAGGTTCAATAATAAACCCCTCCTAGATTAATAGGCCATAGTGACCTGCTATCAATCTTAGCAATTGTTCATAAAGAATAAGCCATCAATATATAAACCAATGCCACTTATTTATATCATATTAGGACCCCTAATAATGGCCAAAGTTTCAACTCCTAACTTTCTCTCTCCTAGCCATACCATTCAATTTAAATTTGCCTTCCTAAGCTTATGAAGGTAATGATGGAGGAGAAAAGGTGTCTAGAGTGTCAATTTGACTTCAAACTTGGTCCATAGTAGGGAAATGATTGAAGGGAATCTAATGGACACTTAAAAACTATTTGAAATTGAAAATTGGTCTTCCAAGGCCATACAAGTGCTTATAAATTTTATTTTTACCAATGTTAGGCATTGAAATATAGATGCTATTAAAATCTAACTATCCCCAAACATTATCTAACCTTTTTATGATACTAGGGATGTTTGGAATCTTATTTAAACATTTTCTCCTTGTGGTGGTACATCCAACTCTTCCAAATGGGCCAAATGGTGGCCAAATTAAGATTTTTGCATAAGAGGGTAAAAAAAAAGGTTAGTGCATAATAAAATGACTTTAATGACACCTAAATAACCCTTTAAAATGAATTTTAAATATATTAAACCTTTGAATTTATTTGACCATTCCAAGACTTTGTACTTGACTATAGGATTAGACAAGTGGACATAAGACCAGAACATAGATAATGATAGACAAGAGAAAATATGACCATATGAAACTATCCAAGATCACTTGAGACCATTACAAGATCATGAAAAAGATTTGAAAACCCTATGAAGTTTCTGTATATAATCAAAAATGAATCAATTCTATAAATCAATCCTAACTTGGAGAAGATAGATCCTACTTATGCTTCTGATTGGGGATACATTAGTTAATTGAGATCAAGACCAATATGTGGATTTTATAGACCCAATTAGGGGATATCTTATCACAAAAATAAAAATAGGGAGGTTTTTAAAGCCTCTAGTCAAGCACAATCATGTAATAACCCTAACTAATCCCTATGTTTTCATATTCACTAAACTTATAACAAGTAAAGTTAAGTCTAGTTTAGTGCTCACCAAAGCTTGTGGCACAAAGTGTTGGTAATAAAAAACAAAATTAAACATGCATGGAATAAATATAATCACATCATTATATATGGAATATTAATGCATGGAAGATAAGTACAAATGAATATCTATCTACTCTTACAAAGGAGGAACAAAGTTAGGAATACTTACCTTGAAGATGAACCTACCGAGCCTCAATCTCTCTCTTGGCCAAGGTGATTTACAAGAGGTTATTATGGTATGTAAGGATGACAAGGATAAATCATATATAGGATACATAACCTATAAATGCATCCAAAATACTTCTCCATAAGACAAGATTTGTATCTCCAAAGAAAGTATGAAACCCTAATCTTACTCCTCAAGTAGAATGGTGGATAAGTAGATGTGCAATATCTCTTACTTATTCTCTTCTCTAAATAAATGTGAAATAATATTGTATATATAGTTGGATTTAACCTTAAGTCATTTTTAAACTTTTAGCTAACAAGGTCAACCTAGTTGACCTAGTATTGATATTGACAAAAATTCTCTAGGTCATAGGTTAGGTTAGCCAAGAGATGACCTAGAACCTAAATGAATTTCACCAATAAGAGTACAAGGTTGACCTAGTTGACCTAGTAATGTAAACTATCAAAAGGGTTTTTAAGTTAGGAAAAATAGGATGAAAGGTAGTAAATTAGTGGAGTATACAAGAGAAAAGAACAAGCTTAGGGGAATTGTTTTTAGGAGACAAGTGTGTAGATAATAAGTGGCAAAAGGGACAACAATATTATAGAACACTAATGGTCTACCCACCCATTTCTTAGTGCACCCCTTAGGACATGCACTTAGAGATATTGAGACTCAACAGGGTATTTCAAGATAGAGAGTGTTAGTAATTGATAAAAGTTTTAAAATATTATGTGTATATAGTTTTAATCTAGAGGAGGTGACCAAATTTGACTTGGGGTCAAAATTTAGGCAAAAAAAAGCTACCAAGAAGTACTAAATCAATCATTCAAGTGAAAAAACTATCATATTCATTCCTATTTATATATCAATCATAGGATCACTATTCTCATAGGAATAAAGCATTCAAGGAGTAGTTCATGAGCCATATTTGCAAAGTTACAAGCTAGGTCACCATATGTCTTTTATCATCACACATTACATCCTTAAACACACACAAGCCAACACATAGGGGATAAATACAAAAGTCTGAGGCCATATTTAAAGTATTGGCTATGTAAGAAACACCCATTGATAGAGGGATCCTTGAGTAAAATCAACACTATGAGTCCACTAACCCATTTTTCTCATAGTCACTCCAATGGTGACAAAGATAGGGTTTGATCATTTGGAAAAGAGGGCATGAAGATGAAATAAAAAAGAGCCAAGATGGTAAGAAGATAAAAACTAAGATGAGGAGGATGCCTAGTAGCCATAATAGGTGTAACAAAGGTAGGAAATTAAGAATTTCAAACTTGTTTTGATTATTTTATTAGAAATTAAGTGTTTTATATAAATTTGTAAATTAGACCAGTTTTAAAAACTAGAATGAATCCTAGGAAGTTGTTAAGGGAACTAGAGGCCAAATGTGGAAATGGGTTGAAAGGAATTAAAGTAATAAATACTAAAGGGATTTATTACAAAGAGTTAGTAATTTGAACCAACTAGGTCAACCTAATCAACCTAGTAGGTTAAAAATCAACTTTTAACACTGTCAACTTAGTAGGTATGGGTCAACTTAGTTTGTTTAGGTAAAGTGATGACTTAGTACCCCTATGCCAACTTAGTTATTTAATCCACTTTTTTGAATTAGTACTAAGGGGAAATGAAATGATTGACTTAGTTGATTAAGTCCACAAGGTTGACCCAGTATTATTTGGTCAACTTAGTATGTGATTAAGTGGCTGATATAGTATTGAAATGCAAAAAAATTGCTGAAATAGCATGTTTAAGGCCCAGTTTGATTGAGTGAGAACTGAAATGGCCTAGGCTAATAATAATTGAAATTGATCTAAAATGAATAGATTAAGGAAAATTAGGTTCATTTTTATTAAAATTAAAAAATAATGTATTTGGTTATAAGTGACATAAAGGTCTAATACATATTTTATTATTTGATGATTGTATGGGTACCATAGATTATGGTGATTAGTGGATGCTTATTAGGTAATAGATTTATTAGATTAGTTGAAAGTGGAAGATTGAGATAGATTAGTTATATTAGGCTTAGGAGTTATCATGGAAATGTGGTGAGTACTCTTGAGTATTGATTTAGTAGTCATGTTCCTAGGAGGCTAGGAGTATTTGACTAATACCTTCAGGTAGGTGTTAGATGGGGATACCATTGAGGTGGATAATACACTAAAGGATTTCCATGCTTTACTTGGACTTCCTATAAGAGGGATGATAATGATCATAGGGATAATGGATGGGTAGGATGAGAGATGAGCATTATCCCTATGGGTGATGTGTTTAGATATAATATATCTAGGATTAGGGGTGAGCATTTTTGACATATACATAGCCTAGATTCTGGATATCTATAAGGTAGAGACAAGACTTGTGATAGCATGAGTATTGTGTCACATGTCATATATAAAGGTAACACTATATGTGATAGCCTTATGTTAGTCTATTTTGGAGTAGGGGCACTTTATGACTTGGGTTCTATCATCTAGGTTCAGTTCATGTATGATATGTATGGGATGTTATCCAGAGGGAAGAAGACCATAGAGCCAATGATATTATTGAGTTCCTAGATATATGAGAGGTTTGTGATGTACTAACTAGATAGGTTACCCCATGTTGTCAATGATTAATTACCTTAGGTCTAGAGATAGAGATAGGATTAGGTGGTGTGGGCTATGATCCACATGCTAGTGTTATAGATAGTCATGTGAGTAGATATTATATGGTAGATCTATGCACACATCATGATATTTTGGATGAGGTGTAGGATAGTGGTGACAAAGCTAGCATGAGCACAAACCATAGGTCATTATACCTTGGTAAATAGAGCTAAATATAGTTGTATGCTTGATAAAATAGTTTAGACTCCTTCACCCAATGAATATTATACTGATGCCCACATTTTTAGATAGACATGTGAGAGAGATGAGGGGGAGAGGAGGAAAGGGACCACTATTTTCAAGACCAAAGATCAGACCATGGCATGATAGACCATGGATAGGTCAATAATGATGGTGAATATCTAGAGAGGATATGGATGTGTATGTAGGAGTGTTGTAGGTACCACAACTAACACCATAATAGGAGTGGTAACCACCTTGATCACACCACCAAAAGAGATGTCAGTGATAAGAGAGAGCATAGAGGGTGGTTATTTAGGATGACCCATCAGTCAGCCCAAGGTAGAGCTGGTCCATAGAGGTACCACTAAGGTTAGGATGAGATGGGCATGGGTGGTGACCCTAAGGTTTTCATAAGTTAGGAGGCATCTCATGGATAAGGTACTCAGAGGATGAGATAATGGAGAGACCATGCTTTATAGTCAATAAAATGGGGAGATGGTGATAGGCAATATCTAAATAGGTAATAAGTGGTTGAAATTTTCTTAAGTTTTTTGAAAATACAATACTATTTGTACAAGATTTGATAGATAGATTGTAAATAGATAGATTTAGAGATATATCTATGATCTAACATCTATATGGTGTGAATTTTATAGATCCTATATAGGAGGATACCAAATGGAGATCCATGATGAGGGGATCACTCTATGATATCCTAAATGAGGTGCTGATGCCACACAACCTTATCATATTAGATGATCTTATGGTATCATATACCCCAGCTCAGGTGAGATAGTTTAAATTAGTAGGAGAGGTTATGAGGTGATTAAAAGTGTGATGAGATGAGTTAAATCCACTAAAAGGGGTGGGAGTGAGAGAGGCATAGACTTGATAGGCCTTGGATTAGGAGAGAACTATACATTTGGATACTATGATGAAGCTAGGATAGGTACAAGCCTAGGTGGCCAACCTATAAGGATAGGTGATAAGATTGAGATATTGAACATCCTCTTTCTAAAATACCATTTAGAGGGGACTATTCAAGGAATCTATGGGAATTATGGCTAGGTAATGAGATAAACATGATAAAGCCCAACCTTAGAGCTAGAGGGATGCAATTTTATACTTTGTATCAAATACACATGATATATAGAGAGATTTTGTATGTTGGTAGTTGGATGTTGATATTATGTGTTTGTATTAAGGTTGTGGTTTTGGATGCATGGATATATTTATTTTTAGGTAGGGGAAATAGATAGTCTATAAGAGATTATGTTGAACAAAATGACAATGTATTGAAACAAGAAAAAATTTGCAATATAATTTGAAATAAAAAAATGGAAGTAAACATAAAAGAAATTGGATTAATGAGGATAATCCAATTGACATTTAAAACATAAAACCTTACACCAATGTTGGCCAATGCAAGTTTTTACAATACAACATATAATAAACAAAGAGAAAGTAGTCAACTTGGATAGTAAATGGTAACTAAGTGGTCATCTTGAATGTTGTTAGATTATTAGAGTGTTATTTTAAATATGATAAGGAATTTTTCTGAAAGTAAGGAACTAGAAAGTAATCTATGGATGGTTTTAGGATGTTTAGGTAGAAAAGGATCTATGTTGACAATAGTACTCACTTGGTATTGGGGCTTAACACTCACTTCACAATCCCAAAATGATAAGGGTGTCAATTTATTTGACAATATATACCATTAAGCATGTATTTATACTTAGCCAAAAAACTAAATCATATTTTCCCTTGGTGATGAAATCCAAGTAGGTAGGCCTCGGGTAGATAAATATTTAAATGCATTTTGAATTTATGTGATTTGGAAGTGTGAGAAAGAAAGATAAAAATAGTTTAACTAAATGGTATATTTAAAAACCACCTAATTAAACTATATGATCTAATATAAGCATGCAAACAACTAAAAGTGAAAGTGTGAAGTAATTACTAGCATATAAATTTTGATTCAAATTTGAAACATAGTATAGTGTCGGTTCAAATGATATTATATGTAAACATTACATCATAGAGTTGATAGTGTTTCTACTATACTTCAGAGAAATGGTCTTTAAGATATATGTCGATAATGTTGACCCAGTCTTTTGGATAAAAGATATAATACAAAACTAGGTCGATCAGGTTGACCTAGTTTGTTCTATGATGGTAGTTTTAAAGAATACAAATTGTGTAAAATAGAACTATAAGGAATAAATGAAATGAAGGAGAAAGAGAGAAAGTAACCTTGGTGGGTTATAATATATATAGGAATGTGATATTTATGTTGAAGTGCCCTAAATTTTACTTACAAATTCTACCAACTGTGTCTACTAGGTCAACCTAGTTTTGTAGTTCCTTATTTGCTAAAACCTATAAAGATGATATATCAGCCTGGTTGACCTAGTATGTCTTTTAGAATCCTATAAGATGACTATAATATCCTAGTTAACCTAGTATATTTTTTGGAAGCTTGTAAGAGTACTATGCCAACCTATTTAATCCAATAGACTGTATCTAATGAAACCCTGCATAAACATAACAAAGTCATTTTTGATGTAACGATGTGTTAAACCTACACACAAAAGTTGGAAACTATACCAACCATATCAAAATACTATAGAAAATATAGAAAAATAATAAATAAAATGATATAAATTATAAAAATGTGAAATAAAACTTGAAAGGGTTAGATTCACATTGGGTTCACCAAAATGTATGCAATCAAAAATGTATCAAGTCTATAAATCAATCCTAACTTGGAGAAGATAGATCCTACTTAAAATTTTGATTGGGGATACATTAGATAATTGGTAACATGATAAATATGTGGATATTCTAGACCAAATTAGGGGATATTTAATCAAAAAAATAATACTAGGGAGGATTCCAAAGTCTCTAGTCAATCATAATCACACAATAACCCTAACTAATCCCTATGTTTTTATATTCACTAAACTATTAACAAGTAAAGTCTAATCTAGTGCTCACCAAATATTATGACACAAAATAGGGGTAATAAACAATAAAATTAAACATGCATATAAGACATATACTCACATCATTGTATATATATAATCCTAATGCATGGAAGATAAGTAAAAATGCATATCTATCTTCTCTTACAAAGGAGGAACAAAGTTAGGAATATTTATCTTTGAAGATGAACCCGCTAAACCTCAATATCTCCCTTGGACAAGGTGTTTTATAAGAGGTTATTGTGTTATGTAAGGATTAAAATTATAAATAAGCTCTAGGCTACATAACCTATAATTCATCCAAAATACTTCTGCATAAGACAAGATTTGTATCTCCAAAGAAAGTATGAAACCCTAATCTTTCTCTTCAAGTAGAATAATGGATAATTAGATACATAATATCTATTAATTATTATTATATTCTCTAAATAATGGAAAAAATATCTTGTAGGCATAGGTGGATTTAACCAGAAGCCATTCTAAAAGTTTTGACCAATAGGGTTGACCTAGTCAACCTAGTATTGATATTGACAGAAAATCACTAGGTCATGGGTTAGGTCATCTAAGAGCTGACCTAGACCCTAAATTAATTTCAAAAATAAGAGTACAAGGTCAAAAAAATTTACCTAGTATTGTAAACTATCAAAAGGGGTTATAGGTTAGGAAAAAGAGGATGAAAGGTAGGAAATGAGTGGAGTATACAAGAGAGAAAAACAAGCTTAGGGGAATGGTTTTTAGGAGACAAGTGTGTAGATAACAAGTGAAAAAAGGGAAAATAATCCTATGATGCACAAATGCTCTACCCAAACCTTTATAAGTTCACCCCTTGAAGCATGCACTTAGATATATTGAGACTCGATGAATTCTTTTAATATATAGAACATCAATAATTGGTAAAAGTTTGAAAATATTATGTGTATATAGTTTTAACCTAGATGGTGTGACCAAATTTGACTTGGGGTTAAAATTTTGTCAAAAACTTATGAAGAAGAACTAAATCAATCGTTAAAGTGAAAAAAACCACCCTATTCATTCTTATTTCTATATCAATCACAAGAGTAGTATTCCCATAGGATAAAATCATTTAAGGAGTAGTTCATGAGCTATATTATCTAAGTTATAAGCTAGGTCACCACATGTATTTAATAATCAAACATTACATCCTTGAACACACACAATCCAATATGTAGGGGATAACTACATAATTCTAAGGACATATTCAAATTATTGGTTATGTAGGAAACACCTATTGATAGAGGGGTCCTTGGTTAAAATCGACACTATGATCCCACTAACCCATTTTCCTCACATTCACTCCAAGGGTGATGAAGCTAGGGATTGATAATTTGGAAAAGAGATAGAATTTTCATGTGATATTTATAAATTATAATAAATTAAATATAAAACCTTGAAGGATCTAGTTGGTTGTATCCTGATCCAATCAATATTCCATAAAAGACACCTATGTCAAACTCAGACATCTGAGTCGATGAAACTATCTAGATCTAACATAAACATATAAGGCCATAAAAATAATATTTTGATAGTATAATTAATATTATAGTATAATATCCCAATCCATTTATATCCTATTATAGATCATAACTACATGACCACAATAAACCAACTATCATTCTTTCCTTATTCACTGCAATATCTATAAATATTTTTACTTTACTATTTTTATCAATCTTGATTGTATATATTTAGAATTTTTTTGAGTTTTCCATTTAATGGTATTTATCATTAGGTTATTTCACCATCCTTGTGTAAAATATAATATAATACCCCTTAACCATATATTCCCTCACACATCTAAATTTAGGGTCTACCAATAATTTACATTTGATGATCCTCCCAAATATTTAGGGTCACTTCTTGGTGACTATCAAAAATAAAATATGTTTAGTGATCCATTAAAATATCACATTGGAAGTAGACAATGAGTGGGTGGGGGGGATGAATTAGTAGACAACAATGCACACTCAATTCCATAAACTCATTCATCATACATTAACATGAACATGAAATCTTATACATCTAAAACATGAAAAAGAGAAAACGTCATATGAACACATAATTTATGTGGAAAAACCTCTAGGGGGAGAAAAATAAATCTCAAGATTGAAAACCAAATGACTATAGTCCTATAATAATAATACAAACATGAGACTTTAGACCAGCACTAACTGATTAAAGAACATCCACCCATCAATTTAGTCCAGATCCAACTAGACCTTTAGCTAGCTCCAACTATCAAGGAGAATAAAAACCTATAGTTTATTAATAACCTACTCAAAAAACTCAAATATTATGTATTATACACTATATTCTGACCTCTTTAATCTCACACACTTGTAATCCCCTTCTCTTCTCCAAACAAGCGCACCTAGCTCATTCACTCAACTAAGTCACCCTTTAAACTGTTAGGTCTAATGACTTGTTAGCTCATGAACATGATCAGTCAAAAATTATTTATCATAGTCAACATCTTATGGTGATAAATTACTCATCTCTACTCCTTGACTAAGTTCCTTAACTTTTTTCCACACACACTCTCATAACCCTTAAATAGGCTAATTTGAACTTGTATATATACCACTCTTTTATCTAACCCATTTTGGTCAGCCAAGATGATTTACATAATTTTATTACCCTTATAAAATATCCTCATACACTTTTTAAATACAACTCAAACACTTCATAATTCATTCATACTTCAAATGACACTTATCCAATTACTAGGCTACATTATGCCCATTTAGCCCTTATAAGTCATTCACCACATATGATCATCTCCATGAATAATATACCTCATAAAAAAATAATATAATTCAATAAAATTTAATTCAAACCTTTTCATATCCCAAAAATATCCCATACATCAAATATACATAGAATTCACCATTAGGTCCAAATAGAGCTGTTAGACCTAATAGGCCTAAAACCACTTGCTCACACATTGAGCAAGATGAACACTTTGGGATTAAAAAAGAGATTAAAAAAATCAAAAATATATCTAATTAAAATTTTATGACTCTCACATTGGTCTAAAAAATCTATAACTCCAAACCACTACTCCATCCAAGTCATTCTCTATCTCGCTCCAAGTCCTGTAAACACCTAGAAAATACCGCCAAGAAGAACTGAGGCATATTGTTGATTTTATCAAATAAAAACCAAAAAAATAGCATGGATAAGTCACAAATGACATAAAAAACACCTCCAAATCCATTTTTCACCTTCACATAGCTCACACAGGTCCAAACCAACTCAAACAAATTGATTACTCAAACTAGTCATACATACCAGAAACTTAGTCAAAGATATTTGATTGATCTAAAAAAATAAAGAAAAATTAAAAAAATAAAATAAATATAATAAATATATTAAAATAATATAATATCACCAAGCTCTCACTCACCTCAAGCTCTACTCATACTATCTCAAATTAGCCTCTCCAAATAGGCCACTTTAGACTGCCTACAAGCTCCAAAAACCATTCATGTAGATGTTCTTGTCTAGAACATGAAATAAAACTTTAATATCATATAATAAACATTAATATATTATATTTTATCTCTATATCACTCTCAATTATATATTTATCTTGTTATAGTAGCATCTATTGGTTTAATAAACCAATTCCTCAAATCACTATCCCACAGACTTTATTACTCAGATAAGTCACTTGGAAATCACCTTCTTGCTTGTGTAAGGTCATCAAAATAACATAAAAATAAAATTAAAATAAGTAATATGTATTAAAAAAATACCCAAATCCTTTGATTCATCCCTACTCATCTAGAACACTTCCCAAAACACATATTCACTCTACCTAGATATTGTTAACTATTTTCACTGTTTATAAATTAGTGACTAGTCAACTTAATTGACTAAGATAATTGACACAGATCACATATCTTTCAAAACAAACTCCATATACATCAATAAAAAGTCTTGACCTTCAATATATAATGACTATCATGCGTTGACTTAGTCAACCCTACCTAACGTACTAAAATATTTAGAAATAAGCATATTTTTGTACCTTCTATTCACTTCCTAACACACCACTACTACCTAGATATGCCTAGAGGAGTCATATAGACCTTAAAATAGTCAAAATTGGTCAACTAATCCATTATATGTCATTTATATAAAGCTCTTTCCAATCACTCCATTATGGCAGTTTATAAAGGGTTTTAACTAGTTTACATTCTTAATGAATGTTCATAAAGCTCTACCACTTAACTCCTAAAAAAATGCTTGGAAAAAATTCTTAGGGACCTTACCCAACTACTCTAAAGAGATCAGGTTCCCATGAAAACCTTGCACATGCCAACAAGCATGAGAAAATTCCTCTTGAGTTCCTTTTACTTATTTCTAGCACCCTTTAAAGATTCTAAATGAAATTTCTAAGTTTGTAGCTCAATATTTGACCTCATACCTTATCAACATGCTTGAACAAAATTTATTGACCATATATCATGAAAAAACAAGATTCACCAGACTACAAACACCTTTTGACCCTTTATAAGGCCTCACAAGCCCACCTAGGCCAAACTATCTTACATACCACTAGCCACCTCTTGAAAACCATATACTTGAACTCTTAGAACCCTAGACACATATGACATGCATATTCCAATCATAGTGAGCTCCTCATCATGATATAGATCTCATGATATTCAAAACCCCATAGGCAACCACACATGGACAATCCCACAAGGCATAAGATGACATGCACTCCACCTAAAGACCACCTGGAAGAACTCAAATTTCTCTCTCAACCACATGGACATATCATGTACTCTCTCTCTCTCTCCATGCTCCATGACATCCACTCATGCTTCCATAGAACCAATTGCTCCCACAAGCTTTCACTAGCAACCAAGATTGAGTTGATCACTAAGATCATGCATATTAGACCAAGATTACTCTCATACCACTTTGTCATCACTAATGCCACTTGAAATTAATGACAACACATCACTACCACCAATATCCCTCTTTTTAATTTATGGAAACACCTCCTTTAATCTCTCCCCCTTTTCCAAAATGACAAAGTGGACTCATTTATGAACCTGATCTTTTATCTTTAATCAAGCAATTTAAGAAGTTGAACCAAAAACAAAAATAAGAGCACATACCTTTATCTCTCATCTTTTGAAACTTAGAGCACACCAACTACCAATAATAGATCATAAAGTAACCATCATGCTCCCCCTTAAACCAAGCTCCCTTCAAGAACTAACTCAGGTCATAGCTCCAAATGACCTATAAGATCCCTAGCCCTAACCATTAGGAAAGCACACTAGCCCCCCCTTTGCTAAACACTAAATTTTGACATCTAAGTCTCCAAAAGACCTAGAAAACACTAAATCACACTCCCTTCAAAAGATATGATCAAACATCTAAATCTTCTCAAGCAAAACTAAATAGCTAAAACTTAGTCCTTCTCCTAAGCTACTTAAATCCTTGGAACTATCACCAATTTTATGGTAACATAGCTCCCTCTAGGACCCTACTCCACTTTGAAGGCTCCCCCTCAGTCTATACAACCCATACATACCCTTGAATTCAAGGCACCTTGAATAACACCAAGGACACTCCAAGTATAAAAACACACCTGAATCATGCTTATAATAGACCAACATGTTCATCTAGAACCAAAAATGCCAACCTTCTTTGGAAATATATCACAAAATTGCTCAGTTTTATTCACTAAGCCCATTAGGATTTATTATATCCCTATCTAGCCACTATAGACCTCATAAATACATATGTGTGCACTTTCAAATTATGAAATTTAATATCTAGATCACTCTTATATTCCCCCTTAGACATTCCAAGAATGACCCTCCAACTCATCCTCCTTAGCATACTTCCTTCTTTAGTCTATAAGCTAATTAAGCCTCCTAATGATCAAAAACATGAATAAAATGAAATATACTTACTTAAAAACCACTATAAAACTTGTTTCAACAACCCATTTTTCCCATTCAATTGATATGAATCTTGTAGCCTCCAAATCCAAATATAGACCACTTTTCTAAATATGCTCAAATCATTAGGCCTTTAAAAGCAATAAGTAGTCAGAAGTCAACCTTTAGTCAACACCATAACTTGATACTAATTAAAGAAATATAGGTCACCTATCTATACTTATATATCAAATTTAAAGCTTCCACTCCATGGGGAACATAGACTTCCTTTGCCTTGGTTTTGACTTTCTCCTCCTTGGGTCAAAATAGGGTCAACAATGAGCATACAAAATTCAAAAAATTTCTTTTAAAACACCTTTGATGCATGAATACACTTATATAATTCCTTAATAACATGTGTAGACATTATTTATCATAAAATAATTCATGAAACATCTTCAATCTTCAAGTGACCCCTAAAATCAAGCAATATGTGCATACATGTCATAATCTATAATAGTCACCTTGACCAAATGGTCAAACGCATACCTGAGCACCTCATGGACATCTCAAAGCCTCCTATATTACTTTTAAATGTCAAACTCAACTTTAATCATCTATTTCAAACATTTTATCCATCAAAAATCACCATAAGAGCACCTTCTAGGTAGTCATTATTGCCAAAATTGGTCAACTCTGACTTTTGACCATAAAACTCACATCTAAGCTCATTAAATACTTAGACCACCTAGGAATGATACATGAAAACTTTATTCATGTTCTCATACAATCCATTAATTCATATTTTTTCAAATCAGTACCCATACCAAGCATCCAAAAATGATCTTAATGACATTTTAGGACCATGAGACTTGAACATAGCTTCTAAAACCATTCTAGCTTCCAACTATCTTCTTGGGTTAACTTGAACATCTAAGAAAATTAGGAACAACTCCCATATGATAATTAATTAATCAATTATATATCATTTATACACAACAATCCATTATGACTAATAATTCTTTAAAGTATTCCATGAAAAGACATAGCCATATAATTCTATGTATACACCTGCTCTCTGTCAGTCATTTGATAAGCAATATTTTATTCAAAATACTCAACATAAGATACCACAATAAGAAATATCATTCTATATTCCCATAAGGTCATGACCAAACTCTTAGTCCATTGATATATTCATGAAATCCATTTAAATTGACTCAAAGGATAAACCTTACCCTTATAGTTAAAACCCTATTATGAAAACTCATAACTCATAAAACCTTCAAGATCACTACCTTTCACCTCTTGATCTAGTTCTTCAAATTTGAAATCAATATAATTACTCTCAGAGCATCTACATGTGTTTTATCACCTTGAGAATAGTGTCACATACTCTGATCTATCACCTTGAGAGTTTAAGGTCACCATTCAACTTAGTAAGCTATACTAGACTGTCAATCACAATCAATCTTCATGGTGATTTTCTTACACAAATGCATATTTTAATATCTCTTCAATGAACCAAACCTTGTCACACACTTTGTTTCTATTTAATCTAAGCCTTCTTCATGCATATATATCCATAAGAAATTCAATTTTACTTAGAAATCTTCATTGACTGTCATATCTTCTTTAGGTCTCAAGGAGGCCTAATTCTAATTACCTTGTTTTATTCAATGACCAACTAACGAATCAAAATGATACATAAGGTCCTTAAAAATGACTTAATTCTATCAAAAAATATTGATGACAACTTATAATAAATCTCACCATGCTTAAAATCCCTCAAATCACTTGTATATACTATCAAGGCACCATTAGCCTATATTTATCCATTAGATCTCATGGAGACCTAATACACATAGGATACTATTTATTGAACATACCTGATCAAAAATAATAAATCAAATCACCAATGGTCCTCTTTAAAATGCATAGCTTGTCTTGCTTGATGATTAATTTCTCCTTCAATTGCAGACCTCTGCCTACTTTCTTCACCAAGATGCCTTCACATACCTTTCTTCTACCACATTCAATAATGTTTATCAATCAAATAAGGTTTTATCTTGGATTGGCTTCAACATAATTTTTATCCATTGTAATATGCATTCTTTAAAAAACCTTCATGCTTGAAGAACCATCTGTAACAATAAACAACTCACCCTGGCTTGAGTAAAGAATAATCCCTACCTTGAAATATTTTTCCATCTTAGAGAAACCTTCAAAGTTCATCAACCCTTAAATTCATAATTTAGAAAACATGAAGAATTATGACATCAAAAAGGCTACCATATTGATCATCAATAACTCTATCAACTCTACCAACAAGTAGATGAGGCAGACACCATCAACCAAGCTACTCTCAAGATCACCTTCCAAGATAATTAAACCTTAATAAGGACATGCTCTGATACTAATAATTGGAAGTAGATACTAAGAGGGGGGTCAATCAGTAGACAAAAATGCACACTTAATTACATCAAACTCATTTATCATACAACAACATGAACATGAAATCTTATACATCTAACGCATGAACAAGATAAAATATCATATGAACACATCATTTATGTGGGAAAACCTCTAGGGGGAGAAAAACCACTCTCAATCCTACAAACAAATGGACTAAAATACTATAAGGATAATAAAAACATGAGACTTTAGACCAGCACCAATTGATCAAGGAGCATCCACCCCTCAATTTAGTTTAGCTCCAACTAGACCTTTAGCTAGCTCCAACTAGCAAGGAGGCTATAACCCCCTAGGTGATTAAGAACCCACTCAACCACCTCTAGTCTGATTTCCACCATTACTTTGATGTATTTTACACTTTATTATGACCTCTTGAAGCTAACACACTTGTAATCTCCTTCTCTTCTCCAAACAAGCATAAGGACATGCTCTAATACTAATATTGATCATCAATAACTCTATCAACTCTGCCAACAAGTAGATGAGGTAGACACCATCAACCAAGCTACTCTCAAGATCACCTTCCAAGATAATTAAACCTTAATAAGGACATGCTTTGATACTAATAATTGGAAGTAGATACTAAGAGGGGGGTGAATCAGTAGACAAAAATGCACACTCAATTACATCAAACTCATTTATCATACAACAACATGAACATGAAATCTTATACATCTAAAGCATGAATAAGATAAAATATCATATGAACACATCATTTATGTGGGAAACCCTCTAGGGGGAGAAAAACCACTCTTAATCCTAAAAACAAATGGATTAACATACTATAAGGATAATACAAACATGAGACTTTAGACCAGCACCAATTGATCAAGGAGCATCCACCCCTCAATTTAGTCCAGCTCTAACTAGACCTTTAGCTAGCTCCAACTAACAAGGAGGCTATACCCCCATAGGTGATTAAGAACCCACTCAACCACATCTAGTATAATTTCCACCATTACTTTGATGTATTTTACACTTGATTATGACCTCTTGAAGCTAACACACTTGTAATCCCCTTCTCTTCTCCAAACAAGCATACCTAGCTCATTCGCTCAACCAAGTCACCCTTTAGACTGTTAGTTCTAATGACTTGTTAGCTCATGAACATGATTATTCAAACATGATTGATCTTATTCAACCTATGATGTTACTCAATGACTCATCCCTACTCCTTGATTGAGCTCTTTCCTTTGCTTTTGTCCACACAGACTTTCACAACCCTCAAATAGGACAATTTAACCTTGTATATATACCACTCTTTCATCTAACCCATTTTGTTTATCCAAGATGATTTAAATACTTGTATTACCCTTATAAAATAATAAATGTTATCAAGCCAACTCAAACACTCCATATGTCATCCATACATCAAATGACACTTATCCAATTACTAGGCTACACTAGACCCATTTAGCCCTTATAAGTCATTCATCACATATGACCATCTCCATGAATAATAGACCTCATAAAATAATAATAAACAATAATATAAGTCAATAAAATTTACTTCAAATATTTTCATATCCCAACAAGCTCCCATACATCAAATATACTTAGAATTCACCATTAGGTCCAAATAGACCTATTATACCTAATAGGCCTAAAACCACTTGCCCACACATTGATCAAGATGAAAATTTTGGGTTTAAAAAAAGAGATAAAAAAATCATAAATATCTCCAATTAAAAATTTCTTTCTCCCACATGGGTCTACAACATCTGAAACTCCAAACCACTACTCCATCTAAGTTATTCTCTCTCGCTCGAAGTCTTGCAAATACCCAAAAAATACTACCAAGAAGAATTGAGGCATAATATTTATTTTATAAAACAACCACTTAAAAAAATAAAATTTATGTCTTATATGACATATAAAACACCTCCAAATCCATTTTTAACCTTCAAATATCTCACATAGGTCCAAACCAACTCAAACAAATTGATTACTCAAACTGGTCATGCACACCATAAACTCAGTCAAAGATATTTGACTACTCAAACCAAAATAAAGAAAAATTATAAATAAAAAATCCATGTAATAAATGTATGACACTCATATAATATCAACAATCTCTCACTCACCTCAAAATTTTCTCAGAATAACTCAAACTAGCCTCTTCAAATAGGCCACTTCAGACTACCTACAAGCTCCAAAAACCAGTCATGTAGATGTTCTTGTCTAACACATGAAATAAAAATTTCATATCATCTAATAAATATTAATAGATTATATGCGATATATATATCACTCTCAAGTATATATTTCTCTTGTTCTATTAGAATCCATTTATGTAATAGACCAATTACTCAAATCACTATCCCACAAACTTTATTACTCAAATAAGTCACTTTGAAATCACCTTTTTACCTATGTAAAGTCATCAAGATCAAATAAAAATAAAAAGGAACATAAGTCATAAATATTAAAAAAATACAAAAAAAAATTGGATTCATCCCTACTCATTTGGAACACTTCCCAAAACACATATTCACTCTGCCTGGATATTGTTCACTATTTTCACTATCTATAGACTAGCAACTAGTCAACTTGATTGACTTAGATAATTGACACAGAAAACATATATTTAAAAAAATTACTCCATATACCTCAATAAAAAGTATTGACCTTCAAGATCCAATGACTCTCATGCATTGACTCAATCAATCCTCCGTGTAGTACTAAAGTCTTTAGAAATAAGCATATTTATATATTTTATACTCACTTCCTTGACACACCACTACCACCTAGAGATGAATAGAGGAGTACTCTATACCTTCCAATAGTAAAACTTGGTCAAAAAATCCATTCTAGGTCCTTTCTATCAATATCTTTCTAGTCATTTCATTATGAGGGTTTATAAAGGGTTTTAACCAGTTTACATTCTTAACAAAGGTTCATAAAGCTCTACACCTTAAATACTAAACCAATGCCTAGAAAAAATTATTAGGGACCTTTCCAAACTAATCCAAAGATCTCATATTCCCATGCAAACCTTTTATGTTCCAACAAGCATGAGAAACTTCCTCTTGAGCTCCTTGCACTCATTTTTAGCACCCTTTAAAGATTCTAAACCAACTTTCTAACTTTTTAGCTCAATATCTAACCTTATACCTTATAAAAATTATTTTAAAAAAATTCCTAGACATATCTCATGGAAAAACAAGCTTCACCAACCTAAAAACACCCTTTGACCCTTCACAAGGCCTCATAAGCCCACCTAGGCCAACTAGGCCAACGGCCAAATTATCTTACAAACCACTAGACACCTCTTGAAAACCATACACCTAACCTATTATCACCCTATAAATTTTTAACATGCATATTACAAGCCTAATGATCTCCTCATCATCATATAGCTCTCAAATTACTCAAAACCCCATAGGCAACCACACATGGTCAAGCCCACAAGGCATATGATGACTTATATTCCACTTGAAGACCACCTATAAGAACTCTAATTTCTCTATCAACCACATAAACATATCATGTAATCTCTTTCCATGATCCATGGCATCAACTTATGCTTCCATAGAACCAACTTCTCCCATAAGCTTTCACTAGCAACCAAGATTGAGTTGAGTACTAAGATCATGCATATTAGACCAAGAGCACACTCATGCCACTTTTTCATCACTAATACCACTTGAAATTAATGAAAAGACATCAATACTACCAATCTCCCAATAGATCATTGTCTAAAGAGTCTAAAAGTGTAAATGGAATATAATACAGATTCCTTCCACCACATTATGGACACCCATTAGATGGAATTATTGGTATTTATACACAAAATATACCTCCTATGGTTTAGAGACCCTATATTACTTTCTATTAATATGATATTTTGGATTATGAATTAGATATTTATTCATTATTCATTCAAACATACCTTGATCACCAACCTATTTACAACATTATGATTGATAATGGTGATAGATAAAATGTTTACACATGAAATTACTTACACATTTTGGATATACACATGATGATTTACACCCTTCAAATAAAGTGGTCAGATCATTTGATGGGACCTCACAACAAGTTCTTGGTGAGATTTACTTACCTTTATAGGTTAGCCTAACATATGTGGTCATTAAACTCTTAGTTATACCATACATGAGAGTATTTGATATGTTACTAAGATGGCATTGGATACATAAACTCTATGAAATACCTATAAATATTGGGATTTCCATCCACTTATGTCCTAAGTACATTTAGGTGCATATGCTTCTTTCATCATGATACACGCACATTACATTATCCTATGATCACTTTGCATTATCATGTTTGAGTTTATATATACATACACATGCCTATATACATGATTATACCTTTTATAATGTAATTTATATGCTACATACTTAACATTTCTTGAAAACACATATGTTTAGGAACTACTATGATAAGTTCATCCTAATTACTTATATTTATCCTAATTTTCCATTTTAGCACTTCCTTGAGAGTGTTCCTTGCTTGATATAGTCTTACATTGTATTTATAGTTTGATCATTTGAATATGATCCATTTATGATGGTTCTTATGCCTTTTATTACTTATTTTAACATTTACATATGTCATTATTTTTTATATGTGGACATTTGAATATGTCATCTATGCTTTATAGTCATTTGACTAAGTCATGTCCCTTTGAGTGTGTGACATTTGAACATTCCCCTTGTATGAGGTCCCTTTGGACCATTTTCCTTTTTATTTACTTATGAGTGATCTTATATGTGTGATTGATTTCTTGATGGACTTATATTATTACTCTCTAGACATTGCCATTATATACATCATGCATATTAGGACTTGATGTGATCACATATTACATTCTTTAATGCTATATTTACCTAGATATATTATCCTTATATGTTACATAATCCATTAAAAAATTATAAAATTATATTAACATTTTGAGCTAAGGTATCTACCATATTCTACTTCCCCTCACCTCAAAAGGGGGATATCAGTGGGGGTATTTCATTTAGGCATGGATTCCATACTTTCATAGTTTTAGATTGTAGTGAGGGCATGTCAAAAAGGCATGAAATCAACACTTATTTAGTACTCAGATTCTCTAGATTATAGTGGGAAGATGTTAAGTAAACATGTTGTCCACATTTACACTAGTTATTAGATACTCCATATGTAGTGGTAGAATGTCATAGAAACATGTCCTCCACACTTTCACCAATTTTATATTCAATAGATTTCATAATTATATGATTTGATACATATTTTTGGGAAAATTATATACATTGATACTATTATTATACCCAAATTTTATATTAAGACATATATGATGTGTATATGCCATGAAAAAGGCACCTAAAATTGTAAAATCAAATCATTTTATAGATTTAAAATATTTTTATGAACTCTTATTATACCCAAGTTAGACTTTTATGGACTGTTATTGAGCTAATCTATTGTAGTAGTTGGTTCACTTTTGGAGGGTCAAGTTAATTAAATTAATCAATCTTACCAAGATTATAAGTTAGATTTAATTAAATCATCTAAATTTAACATACTTATAGGTCATATTTGATTAAATCATCCACCCTCACTAGATATATGATGTGAGTTTATTAAATCACTCACACTCACCAGATCTTGCACATATTTAGGTTGCACAATTGAGATGAAATAATCTCAATAGATGTGTTGTAATCAACCTTGGCAGTAAGGTTGGGGGTATGTGTCCTCCAATATCTATATCTATACACTTTTAGGTTTATATTTTTCATAATATAAAATTCAATGCTTCATAATAAGGCACCATTTAAAATTATATTGGTAAAGGTAAGATGGTTGTATCAACACACAAGTTTACTTCTAACCTTACTCTTTCTAATTTCAAGCATTTCAAATTATTTAAATTTTAGATTTCATACACCAAATATATAATATAACATGCTCACAGTTTTAAGACAATCACAAAAAAAAAAAAAAAACTCAAGTTGGGATCACATAAAGACAAGGTGTGTTATAAACACCTAGTTATGCATGTCTTTCTTTCAAACTAGTAATTTCATTACTAAATTAAAGGCGGGTAAATGTGATGCAAGAGCATCACTAAAGTTTTAAAATTTTGGTTTGTTGTTATTCATTTTGGATTGATTATATTTTTTTAATAGTATTAAAGGTCATATAGTTCACTTGAGAATCATTTTCAAGTGTTTAGGATAGGTTAGGTTAGCTAGAATTTGAATTTGGCACTTTCTTTCAAAATTCAAATTCAAATTTTTGAATGGTTATCTTTAGTTTTAGAGACTTTTACAAAGTTACAACATTTGGTAATGATATTTTTAGGAGTTTAAAGTGTTTATATATTCCTCATGGTTATTTAAATGTTAAAATCACCTTGGTTCTCACCATTTTCTATGTTGGTCAATAGTCTTATTAAACCAATGCATCTCAAATCTATTCAATACCTATGTTTGGAGATTATTGGACAATTAGAATTTTCATAGGAATATATAATGCCTTGTAAAATATTGAATTAATTCATAATAAATGCAAGGAAGATGTTTTAAGGCTCTAAGAATGAGTAATGAAGGGAACACATGCCTAATAACAAGATTGTGACAATAATTCTATGCAAGTGCATGTAAGGTTTTGATTGTCAATAAGACTTGATGGTTAATGAAAGATTTTAGTCTTTGAAAGTTCTAGTTTGAAATTGAAACTTTTATAAATGAGTGATATATTTTGATGGTTCATGTGGATACATTGAGAGAGATTGATATCTAATAAGTAAAATAGGGTTCATTCAATTTACACACATGATCAAGTGAATTATTTTCATTTTCAAGTGAATTACATCTAGTCCCCCCACCACTTGATCTTATTTTGGTTTTTCTATTAGGGGACTACAATATCCACATATCTCTCCCATATTTAATCACACAATATTATTAAGAAGGTTAGAGGAGTAGACTTAGATTTCTTCTTCATATCAAAAATATTGAAGTCCAATGTACTTGGGGAAATCATTTTCTTTCACTTTTTTCCCACTATTTGTGATAGCCAACTGGGGGTAGCATTTTTTATGTGTAGACACTATCACCTAAAAATCTAAAGCTGATGTTGTACTATTAGGCACTGTGACAAGTGTTGAATCCTATGTAGATACTACCATTGATTGTTCGATAGATTCCTATGGAATTTCATCTCCATTAGTAGGTTAAAAATCCACATTAACATCAAGAATCTATTTCTCTCCTATCTCCACTGAAGGGTTTTGATAAACTATGGAAGTGGAAGGGGTGGGCTTAATGGAAACAACTATGTCTATTAGGGTTTCAGGATGTGAAAGTGATAATAATGGGGGAGTAGACATAGGGACTCTAAAATTGGGAAGTAGTGGAAGGGTGGAAGCCAAAGCATTAAATGAATAAATTAAATGAGTTGGGCCACTTAATGTTGGCAAGGTAGGGAAGATGAAAGGGGATGAAAATGAAGCATTACTTATCCTAAGAGTTTGGATGACTAGTGGAACTGAAGTTAGGATGAGTGAGTTCATGGCTATATATTGTTGAGTTGTGTTGGAAATCAAAGGAGATGGAATAGAATGAATTGTAATAGAATGGAAGGAGGGAGTGAAATAGAAGAAGGGAGTGAAATTGTGGGAATGAAAAGCGGAGTGGAAACTGGAGTATCCACTGATGGGGGACCTTGAGTGTTCACTTAAATTGATTGTATTGGTTGTAATGGACTTATTATTAAAGGAAATGTGGTAGGAATGAGAGGTGGATGGTGAACCTAAGATCTAGGGGAGTGGAGATAGGAGGTGGAGGTGTTGGAGCTATGGGAACAATGTACATAGGTAGAGGGTAAACTATAGAAATAGGGGTTGTTACTATGATATATATTAGGGTTAAAGCTATAGAGGCTATAACTATAGTTCTGTCCTCAAATGAGATGATGATTTATTGATTAGTTTTTTCCCCGTCTTTACTAGATTTCCCTTTCTTGGAATTATTTTTCTTCTTTTTCTTATGAGAGATCACTAGTCACTCTAGTTGTTATCTTAATGTCCCATTGGGACCCTTTTCAAATTGAGGACCCTCTTCATTGAGCTTTATAAATTTCTCTATAATATTCACTGTATCCTTGGTCACTTGGACCCCTTTGCTTCTAAGCCAATTTATCATTTTATTGATCAAATGTGTTGTTTTATCTATCAAAGAAAATGACTCAAGGACTAATCACCTTAATAGTGGAAAGGGTTAAGTGATAATCTGATTATAGTAATTTGGGTCCACTAAGCACTCACCATCCACTATATCCTCAAGGACTAGTGCCAAATCAAATGCTTTGACCTATTCCAAGGTCATCCTAGAATGGTCCTTCAATCTAATATTTTCTTCATCTTGTAAGTCTTACTAATAGTCTTCAAAATATGGAACATGGGAATAAGTGGAAATTCCTAGTGTGTTGATGATGTTTCCATAAACATCATAGTATGACCTTAAATCCAAAGCCCTTAGTGTCATCTGTGTCATTTCTCCATCAACACACTTTTATTTAAGGAGAGAGAGGCATGTGTATCTACCAATACTGATTTGGAAATGAATTCTCAACTTGTGCTTACTGGAAAGGACCTTATGGGTTTCAACAAGTTGTCTTACCAGTTCCATTATTGCCCACTTATCACTGACATATTTGGGGAGTGTGTAGGGACAACCAATAAATTTTCTTAGCCTAATATATGAATAGGTGGGGAACTAAATGAATTAAGAGCCCCATAAGGTTATTTATGAAACTATTACATCTGAAAATCTTATTTTCCCAAGCTCTTTATCAAACATGATGATGATTTAATAGATGAATACATCATTGAATCTTCTAAAATATTGCCTACTAGCCTCCAATATGAGGTTAAGGTAATATTTAAACACTCTAGTTATCTCACTAGGTACTATGTTGAGGGTTGGGAAAGCTCTTCCCTTGGCCAATATGTATACAAGGTAGGAGGTCATGAAAACCTTTCCAATGGTTTACACCTCCATTAATTTCTTATGGAGGGAATCACTAATGAGTTGAGCCCAATGGGTATATTATGAATTTTTATGGATGACCCTAAATATATTGGTACATCCACTCTTGGAAGCTCTTGGCATCAGGACTACTAGTAATCCTAACTAAAAATATTATTATATTCCCTACCTCATCTTTGAAGTCAATTCTTGCCAATGTATTTGGAAATTTAGTGGAGGTAGCCTTGGGGGCCTTAAGCCATTGTTTGTTAATCATTCTATGGCATCCCTCTCTATTATCTTGGAAGAATTTTTTGGATGTATATGGAGTTATGGAAAGATATCTCTCAAAATCTGGTATCAAAAATACTGAATTGATGAAATCAAGGTCTAGATTCAAAATATTTTCCCCTTTCTTATTCAAGACCTCTTTTTTATTAGCATCATAATGTTGGTCTAGTGTCAACACCAACTTATGGATTTGGATCATTATTGGAGAGGCTTATGCTTATGGTAATCTAGAGTCATAGATAACCTAGATCTAGTCATTTTCAAATTCTACATTTATTTGGGTTTAGAAGTCCCCTAGGTCAATGTGATCTAAATCTATATCAATGATCTCAACACTATTTAGATATAGGTTTAGATTAACCTTAGGGCCTTTTGATTTGAACTTTATCTCCTTTAAAGACATGAAATCTAAGAGACTACTTGGTGAAAACCAACTACAAGAGATGCCAGGGTTTGTAGGTGCTTACATAAGGTAGAATCTCTGACAGAGATTAGAGGTGCTTTGTGTAGGTTAGATATTTGATGGAACTAAGAGGTGTTATAAGTAGGTGGGAACCTTTGTGGAACCTTGAGGTGCTTGGATCAAGTCTAATGTCCATAGGGTTGGGAGTTGTTATTCACAATTATTTATCTCATGGGAATGGGAAGTGTAAACTATAATAGAGATCTCATGAAGATTTTAGGTGTTTAAAATAGGTCTAATGTCCACAGGGACTTGGAACTTCTTGTGGGGATTATAGGTGTTTGGATAATGTTGAAATTTCATGAAAATGGGAGGTGTTTAAAATAGGTCCAACATCCACAAGGACTTAGATTATTTCATAGGGAATATTCTCAAATTTGGGGAATATACAATGATATATTCACATGGATATGGAAAAATCATAGATCCATTTATTAGGACAAAACCCTAGGATTTTAGTGATGAAACCTAGAAAAAACCCTAGATATATAACTAATTGAAAATATTTGGAAAATAACAAACTTTTAGACAACCCTAATCTAGATAATTGCTCATATAATATAGTGAATACATTAAATCTTTCAAAAAGAAACTTTGTATGGAATGAAAAGTAACTTGAAAAGCTTTAAATTTTAAGAAAATGGATTTTAGGAAAACCTAAAGGATTTAAAATAATACAATTCAATTCACAAAGGTAGTGTTTTACATGTAGATGTGGCTTGAGGTTTGCAAGTGTGGCTTGACACATGGCTTGAGGTTGATGGCATGGTGTAGGGTTGTTGTCAAAGCTCAAAATCATGATTAATAACTTAAACACTACATAAAAAATCCAAAATTTGAATTATTTATATAAAAAACTTGTAATTAATGTGACCATGGAGGTGGTTAGTGGCATAAATTTGGAGTCCACATGTAATTCTCGAATTTTTCAAATTACATGTTGACCTCTAAATTTAATGGGAAATGGAAGGTTGATGATCTAGAGGATTTTCATATGGTTTGTAAAAATGTGGAAAAGACAAGTGTCATAATGGAAAGTTGACACGTGGAAAAAACATAAAGAGTTTATACATTTACTTTTTATATTGAAATTATTTTATGCTAATGGGTGTTGTGTTACATATATGGGACCAAACTGACCTTTAACCTCATTACCTCATTATCAACTTTGCCAACCATATAATTATGCTAATTCCACCAATTTATTTATTCCACACCATCTTATTATTTTTCCATCATAATTATTCTATTTTCCCATTTTTAAAATATTAATTAAATATCTTATTTATTGGTTTTTATTAATTTTACTATAGGATATGTTTAATTAATTAAATATCCTATTTAATGGTTTTTTTTAATTTTATCATGGGATATATTTAATTAATTAAATATCCTATTTATTAAAACCTTGGGATATTGTTTTAAAAAGAAATGCCATTTTCCCATTTTATTAAACTTTATACCAAACATTCCTTATCCTTTCCCCATGTGGAAAACCTTTTCTCTTTGCATGGGGGGAAAATTTGGTCATAAAAGATTTACATGGGAAATGCTTTAATTATCCTCATGTTTTTGGTTAGTGCTAAACTCTTTTTCTCATACATGTTTTATTCCCCTCCCACATGTGTCCACTTAAAAGTGGTTGGCATTTTTAATTTGGATGGGGGTAATTAAGTGGGTAATGGGTTGTTTACTTAATGCCTTTATTTTAGTGCCAAACTCCTTATTAAACATGTACCCACCTTTTATCAATGTGGATCACCCACTTGCATTTATATTGGTCAACAGTTTTGCTTGGTCAATGGTTTTTTGTGGGATGATCAAATAAATCATGAACTATATTATTTATGGGCAAGTGTTTTGATAAATTAAGCATGGCATTCAACAACCCATAACATATGGGATTTTATTCCATTTAATTTTCATGTAGCCTATTATAGGAGTTTAAGCACTTCAAGGCAGAATGGAGGTTGTTAGCCAATATTGGCTATTAACAACTTTATTTAATTTTATATTGTGGATGAGTTTTTATTATCTAGAGATGGAGAACAGGGAACAAAGAATAGAGAATATTACAAAAGCTATATATTTTTGGTATAGAGGCAAAATTTTGTAATAGCCTGATTGAAGCCATTTTTGCCTATTCTAGATTCTTGTAAACATGTAAAAATTATAGAGAGTTATTTTCTCATTATGGATTAAAAATCACTTGTATAGCTCGAATGAATAGGGGCAGTTGTTGATCAGGCACAGAGTCTTCAATATCTGGTTTTCAATTCTATGTAAGTGACATGGTTCATTTATCCTTATTGTGAGTTTTATTATTACTTACAAATTTATTTTTAATGGATTGGATTGATATTTAGCAATACTAGGGACATAGCCAATTGATTAACCCCATAAACAATCTTTGGTCTTTATTTTATTTTGGATTTTCCATTATACTAGTTTAAAATTAATCATTGATATTTTGGAAAATAATTACAGGAAATTAATTAAGAGATTATTTATAAAGATAAAAAAATATAAATTGAATGTTTTATCTAAATAAAATATTTATATAAGTTTAAAAAATACTCATAATCAAAAATTTTACAGACAAATTACATTCAAATTAAAAGTCATTTTTATTTTAATAAATTTTAGAAATCAAAATATTATTAAAAATCTATTTTAAATAAATAATATTTATTAATATGAGTTTTATTATTGTTCATGGATCAATTTGAAAATATGGAGTTAAGTATAGAATCATATTTTTGGAGTTATTATACACTTAGGTTTGATTCTTAATTAGATATTAGATTGAGCATTCTACATCCAATTCTATTTCATTTAAGTAATTGAGGTTTTCAGTATCCAATTTCATAAAAAAACTATTTGATTTATCTAGGGGGTAAATCCAATTTTTGGATCAGTTAACTTATTTTAGAAATGGGAAGGTGGAACCCCACATGAAATTTTCAACTTTGCAAAATTATAAATTGCATTTAGAGTTTTGGATTTAGTGGCTTAGGATGTTTTCAGGATCCGAAGCCTAGATTACAATTTATAATTTTGTAAAATGTAAATTGATCTCTAAGTTCTAGATTTTGGGTGAAGTGCTTCATGGGAAGCGTAACTACAAATGAAATTTTCAATTTTTGAAATTGTAGTTAAAGTTATAGATCCTATGGGGTGTTCAGTTTACAAGATCTAGAACTCTACTTACAATTTATAATTTGAAAAATCACAAATTGCAAACATGTTTTTGGATTTCATATCAATAGTTAGGTCAACTCTCAATCTTCACCTATAGTTGACTATATATAATTCTTCAAGATAGTCTTAAGGGTTACTTAAGGGACCATCAAGATAAGTGGTAGATAGACCATATTATATGATGAATGAAGTGAAATTAAAGATTCCAATGAGCATCATGAAACATATCCAAACCTAATTCACCATACATCATGTTGGTTTTCTATCTTAGTCCATACATCATGTATTGAAAAGCCTTATAATGACTTAGTTTTGATAGTAAGCATCAATGCCTTAGTCTTGGTTAATATGGATGAGAGAGAGGTTTTAAGTGAATGGTATAAGTTTAAAGTTGAATAGAGAAAAAAATTAGCTCACTCTTCATCAACCTACTATATAGCAGAGTGGCCTAAATTCATATCTATATCCATCATAGTGATGTGAAGTGTAAACTGAGGTAGGTAAACTCAAGGTGTCCTTATGCCCAATGTATACCTCATGGATCGATAAGTAGTGATAGTGGAGGTATATTAGTTGATAGTATCACCAAATTTAAGGGTTATGATGTGATACCTAATTGGACTATTTATTAGAAAAGGTAACCTACAGGCCCCAACCTATATATTCTCTTTTTGAGCAAACCAACATCAAATTAGAGTGGCCCACAAGTGCAATTCAGTAAGAGTTACAAGTTTTTATAAGTGTTATAGAGATTAATGAGGATTAAAAACAAGTTTATAAATATGTATAGGATGTTACTCAATGGATAAGACTAAAAAATACTAAGAGCAGTCAAGTCACTCCAAGGCACACATAGGTTGACAAGTACAAGATAACCAGTTAGGCCTAAAAGGAAAGCTATACATGAGGTGATTAACATTGGTTTATTTATAAAAAAACCATGTAAAAATTGAACCATATTTAAAATAATTATATGGCATAAATAATGTTAAATAATATATTCATATGTAGTCATACCTATATACAATCTATGCATAATCAACACATATGAGCATGTTTTAGAGGAAATGGTGACATTGAAGCATATACAGGTATAATCAAGACTCTAAAATTGGTAAAAATGGTTCTTGTAACTTGATAAATATTATTAAATCATCCTTAAGGTCACACTAGTGGTATAAGTGCTCACTATTTTAGCATAGTCAACCCCCTATCTGTTGACACTCAAAGAAGGAACTAAACAAGGTTCTTAGAAGTATATAGGTTTGGTAGAGGGTTTGAAATTCATTAGAGTGCTTGATGATAATAAGAGGGTGATTTTAATTCTTAAAAAACCTATTTATAGTTGATAACACTCCAAGTTTAATGCAAACCATGCCCTTGAGGGCTAAAATAAGAAAGCAGACATGTATACTATACTAGTAATGGTGTCACTCATGTGGGTTGAGAGTTGTTTCAAGGAATACGATAGCTATTGGAAGATAAATATAAAATTACAGTGAAATTTAAAAATCCCATAAAGAATAATATCTCATTAAATTAGAGGAAATTTAGTAAAACCTAGCCATCAGGGTTTGATAGGCCATATTTGCAAGAAACCCTAAGCTAGAGGAATCAAGGCATATAAAGCATAAAGAGACTCTGATAATTTTTAAAAAAGAGTGTTATCACTATTTAACATATTTTATGGTTTTATAAATCTATAAAATATATTCATGAAGGATAAAAATTTTAAAAACCTTTGTTGTTATCATACACACACAAGTAGTCTTAAGAGACCATGAAGAGCAAAGTTGAAGTTTGATCATTTAAAGAGGAGAGTACAAGTTGAAAATAGGTATTAATGAGGATTTAATAATTATTTTTCATCACTAAATTAATTAAAGTCACCATTGGACCCTAAAACTCAGATTTGGCTAAATAGGCCTAAAGTTAGCCTTAAGGCCTATTAGGCCTATAACACCAAAAGGCATTTATAGACCCTATCAAGAAAGATGACACATTGTGGATGGTATGATTAAAATTTTTTAGGTATATTTAGGATTATTTAAATTATGGTAAGAAATGGAATAATCATTTTTGGTCTTAAGGATAAATTCAAACTATGTAGTCTAAAACACTCATTTGAGATGCCTGTTTGAGAGCTCATATCTTTCACCACAAGGGGAGTTTGGCCAAATGATCTTAGAATGTTTTGATTACCCATATTAAATTAAAATTCATGAATTATTGAGGTTTTTTGAGGGTCTGAGGTTTATAAATCATCCTTAAGAGTATAAACATGTCCATAATGTAAGTAAAACCCCATAGGAAAATTTCTTTACATATGTATATTTTCACACCTTTTACATGGAAACCCAATATTCTTAGGAAATTTGAAGGGATATATACAATTAATATTTTATATAAATAATTTTTGGTTTGGAGGTATGTAATTTATGAACCATTATTAATAAGGTTCACCTGCAAACCCTCCTATAGACCAGTTTTGAAAAAAGTCAAGTTTCTTGTAATAAAAACCCCATTAATCATCATAGAAACTTGAAACATGAAATACACTTAGATAGTGTCCTAGAAATGGTACTTTTTTATATGGAACTATATAGACATGGCATAAAAAAGGGTTTTTTGAAGAAAAAGTGCTAAAAATAGAGGTACAAGGTAGTTTAATGGATTTAAATCCATTGAAAGTGAAGTTTGGTACTTTTTATTCATCCTCAAACCATCAAATGCTCAAATCCATGCCTAGAAATACCCTTGTGAGCTTCTTCAAAATAGCCAATTTGCATAAATTGATTATAGTCTAACCTAATCAACCAGTTTTACTAAGTTTCAAGTGTTTCTTCATAAAAAAGACCTATTCCATGATATGAGGAGTTTTTCAAGCCTAAATATCACCATACTTTTAGGTATTCAAAGTTTTATGTAGGTTTTGAAATTCATCAAATATAGGAAGTTAGGCTACTAGGCCTAATTAGCCTAGTAGGCCTAGTTGTCAATCAAGTGAAGATGAAACTGGCATTATAAGTTATTATTGAGAGTTAAAATTGACTAATCACATGTTTAACTAACCCTTGAGGAGTTATCATGCTTCATATATGGTAGTCAAGTGTTAATTCATGCATAAAAGTGCTAAAGGAGTTAACTTGTCTTAAGTGTCAATCATTATAAGTTAACTAATCATGAGTTGAATACAAATCTATGCATGCTCCATGGTATTCATTATAAAGAAGTCATCCACTTATATGGATCTTTTTTAAGAGGAGTTAAATAACCAAATAATGACATAACATGTTATCAAGAAGAGTTTCATCAAGTCAAAGAAGGTCCACCACTTTTTTTTCAATGCCAAGGAACTCATACAAGGCTCATGCAAGACATCAAGCATAAAGAAATGTGATGAAGGATTATTGATAATGATTGTAACTAAAATTATACTTGAGTTTATGGTTATATGTCTTATTCTTCTCTCTTCTACACTAGTCAATTGGATTCTTCTCTTTTCATCTTTTATATATTCATGTTTTCAAGCCTATTTTTGGGATCCCTCTCTTGGGCATGATAGAACTCTTCCATGATTAATATTTTTAAACCTCTTAAATAAATAAAATGGATTGTTACAACATATCTATTATGGAATTGTAGTTGTATATGTTTATTTAGATGTGTAAAAGTGGATTAATCCTCCCTTAACATGTCCTTGTAATACATAGCTATTCATGAATTGTATTTTTTAGGTTACATGAAGTGTTAAAGGTTGGTAATCAAGTTTTTAATGTAACAAGGTTGAAAGTGTCTCAAATTATACCTCACTCTCTCTACCTCTAAACTAGTTCTATGTATCAAGACATCCATGTGAATCACTCATGCATACGAAGCATTAGATTTAGTCTTTTAGTCTATTTCAGATTCATTAGTGTTGTAAGAGTTCAAATAGAGTGGATGAACTAGTAATATAGGTGTATCATCATTAGTAGAATAAGATTTCCCTTTTTAGTAACCTTCTAACCCTTTTCATTAAAAAATCAAGTAAGATTAAATAAACTAAGCAAAGTGATATATTTAGAAGAGATATACTCAAAAATATAGAGGTCTTGTCCAAGATATAGGTGTCCCACACCTTATACCATTCCAATGTTAGTCTAGGTTTGAAGGAGATCCAATCAATCTACTTCAGTAGGTAAAACTTAGGTTGCTAATATTTCTATCACACCCTGATGGGACATAGATCTAGCTATTATATTACTCATTTGTAGCATCTTGGTCTTTATAAGTAGTTTTAATTACTCATATGGTCATCATCTCAGAGGTAAAGGGAAGCTCTTGTTCATAAATTTAGTTATTTTCATGTATTTTTAGGCTATGGTAGCCTATGGAGTAGACTTTGGCCAGTCATCTCCTTGTCAACAACCCTATGATCTTTCCTAGTTCTAATGTGATCCATATACATCTTTTTATAACCCATATTAGCCATACAATCACCCATATAAACCTTATGATGGAACTCATCAATTATATATAGAACCTTATCAATAGTATGGTGACTCATATCAATCCAATGATAACCCTCATGAACTTTGTTATCTTCCTGATCATCTCAATTAAGTTCAAAGACAATCCATATCAAGCTTCAAAAAAACCTTATTTTACCATGAGAAATAAATGGTTAACATATAAATTCAAAAGAGCTATGGATAGGAGATCCCTAATCATGATATTGAGAGCATGAGAGATTTATTACAAAAAGATAAATAAGTGTGTGTATCTTTCATAAGACAAGGCCATTCAAAATTTAGTGGTGATATCCTTGACATAGGTGGTCTAATTATAAACATTGAAGAAAAGTTGGTAGTTCATGAGAAGCATTAGTTCCCCATTGAGCTACCCTTTTCTCTTCATGAATATAAAAAAAAAATGTATATCATAGCCCTCAAGATTCCTATAAATCCTTGGCAAGCTTTCCTACTTGGAAGTCTATCCAAGAGAGACCTCAAAATGTGAAAGAAGTGTGTTTCAAGGAGGCCAATTTTCATGTTTCACATTAGATCATACAATAACCATCATCTTTAGGCTTTCAAGGAGAGATCTCTAATGAGTTGGTTCATGACTTTGAGGATCACCTAGCCAAGAAAATTGAGCTTGCAAACCAATATCTTTAGCAATCAATGGTAGCTACAAAGATAACACAATATAAGTAGAAAGTTACTTCATTCATTACCATTTTTGCAACAAGTGAAAAATAAGAAGATCTTAAACCCATGTTCATGACTTAGAAGAAAATGTAGTAGTCCAAGGAGAGTGAAGAGCATTCAAGTATAAGCTCAAGTGTTGTTCTAGAAAGCAAACAGGAGATCATTCAACCTCCACTCCTCCCTCCTCAAGATCCCAAGGACTTTTCTTCATGGAAATATATTCAATATATCTTGTAGTAGAGAGAGGAGGTGGAGCTGATTCAAGTTAAGCAACCTCATGAGAAGAATCAATCATCTATGGCATTACCTTTAGACATTTCTCATCTTCTTGAGTTTTTTTAGGGGTTTACTATGCCACTTTTTAAGAAGGAACCTCTCCTTTATGAATTGAATGAATAATATTCAGATAATTTGAAGGAAGATGAGAGATTATTGAGTGAATAGAGAAGGAAATCACCATTGAGACACTTGTTGACAAAGATAACCATGACTTAGTATTTCATAATGCCAAAGAAGGTGAGTTACAAGATGAGCTTCAGATCTAAGATAAGACATAAGAAGAAGAGGTTTTAATTGAGAAAAAATATGTTTCTCAAGATAATTTTGTTTATATAGTAGCTATTCTTCATCAAGAACTTACAGTAAACAAGTGTAGGCTATCCAAATAAGATAAGTGTCAAGTTAATGAGGATGACATTTGAAAGTAATGGATGAATGTTTGTAATGAATATCAAGCTCTTCAAGGTCTCATACTTCTTATTGAGGATGTTAAATAATAATTAATTATGAACCTATAAAAATTTTACCACAAGAAGAGTAGGTACATGATAATGTAAGAAATGAAGAAATGCTGGTTGAAGTACTACCTTAACTCATTACTCCTAAAGATAAACTAAATTAATAAATATTTTCCTTTGTCATGCCTAAAGAGATACAAGATGTCAATCATGAAGGTCTTGAAAAGTCACCATTCTATGTGGAATAGAGTGAAGGTATTAAAAAAGACATATTAGATCTAAATTAGCATTATTATTGTAAAGTAGAAGAATATGGGAAGAATGTGATTAGGTCATGAATCCACATGTACAATCCATGCACCTCAGAATGGAAATAGAATGTTGAACTGCTTCTCCAAGAGGTCATGAACATGAAAATGCTTTTATATGCAAGAAAAAACTATCAAGATATGAAAATCATGATACAAGATTACATGGTGGACAATCTTGTTTTCCATTTGACCTTGGAGGAAAGCTTTTGACTTTAGGTTAGTTGTTCTAGTTTGTTTCAATAAGTGAATAGTATAACCAATAGTCTACTGCCTTGTTGTTGTCTTGTCTTATTTTCTTATTTCTTTAGGTTATTTGTGTTTGTTTCTTGGTTTAGTTACTATTAATTATGTTTTTTTTGTGTCTTATTGTTTTTGAAGTCAAAGAGAGGTGTTTCAAAGTTTAAAATTTTGTTTGGTATTCAAGAGAGTCATCAAGCCATGTTGTCATGTTTCATATTATCATTGTCATGTGAAATTCAATGGGTTATTTTGAACATGATGTTGTTCAACCCCTGTGAATCACCAACAATGTTTGAAATTTGGCCTATTAAGGCTAAATTCCAACCCTAACATTAAAAACTTTTTATTTATAAATTTTCTTGGGTCTTTTAGTCATATGTTTGATCATCTTCATGTCTTTAATCATCATATGAAAGGAGTAAGTTTTAGTGTCTTGTCATGGTATTGTCTCACTCTTAGCTTGTCATGAGATTCTTTAGCATCATTCAGTGTATGAAAGGTATGAATATGTATATGATATTTTAAAGGTGCATTGAAGACATATACAATCATATTTGGGACCTAAAAAGGGCTTTGAGGTACTTTTCATAATATTAAGTGACAATTCTCTTTTTAAAACCTAGTTTTTTGCCTCAAAAGTGAAGGTTTTAGCCTTAAAATCATAAAATTACACCCTAAATGATATGAAACCATTCATAAAACCTTTAAATACTTTCATATTCATGAAATGAATTTAATTCAATGTTTTATGCCTTGAAAAGTATCTTTTCATGCAACTAAAAGGCATATTTTGCCTCAAAAGGCTCACACATGCCAATTTTGGCCATATAAAGGTGTAAAAAGGTTTATTACTTGTTATAACATGCTCATTAATTGAGTTATTCCTTTACATGCCTTAAAATAGTGGTGATAAGCTTCAAGTGTGAAGAAAAGGTACATAAAGTCCATTTTTTATGTGTTTTCATGCACAAGTACAAAATTGTATGACCCATTCCATATAGTAGAGGCCTAAATCATGAATATGAGTAAATATTAGGTATTATATAATATATTTAATAAAAAAAGATTAAATACAGGATCAAAACTAGTTCACATACTTCATCTAGCTTGTTTGCACATAGAGAGAGCCCTTTAGGTTTACACATGGTACCACCATGAGAGAAAAACCTAAGGTCTAAAATTATGTCCAAAGAAATTAGTCTTAGAGGGATTATAGCCATGGTAATTTTTTATCAATTTTGTCCTCTCACCATCATGAACCATCCCTTTGAAGTCAAGACACTCATTTGTCTCCTTCATCCAAGCAGGCATTTGGCTTTTTATGTTTTCTCTTCATCAAGGCATCATGGTAGAAAATTTCAAGATGGTGAGATTATCAAGAACATAATTCACCTTTACATGGAATTAATTAGTTATTTTACACACATGTGAGGGTTATATAGAGCTCAAAAGAGTCATAATAGTGCAAATATGTAGTCTACAAGCATATGAAGAGAGTTATATGGTCTAGGAGAGAGAAAGAATTTCAAGAATTATTAGAATATTATTTTTATGGATTTAATTCATGTTTATGTGTTCTTAATTTAAGGTTTATCAAATATTATTTAAAAATTCATAGTAATAAGGCCATAATTATGTTCTCAACATCTCCCTTGGAGTCTCAGTTTAGCTAATTTAAGGTTTTTACAGACTCGTAGGTTTCCATTTGTAGCAATATATGCTTGTAAATGACCTCCAAAGTGGTTTGAATATTTAGTCTATGTGCATATCCTTCCTCTATAGTCTTCAAGACTACCTAGTGATGAAATTAAATGTCTTTTCACTCCATCTTATTTCATCCCCATCACATAGTATTTAACTACCTATTATCACTGTTTCATGCTTTCACTCCATCACCATTCTTATTTTCATGATCCATCAACACATCACCACCTTCCACATACCTCCACCTTATGGATTTATTACCAAGGAAGAGTCAAGAACACTAAGGGGCATCATGATCATTCAATATGGTATGAAAACCATATAACCCTACTAATGAGAGGGAAAACATCCACATACAACCAATGGATGATTATCATAGTCATATGTCTTCTTGAAAGTACAAAAGGAGGAGAGAATTTAAGATATATTATTCAAATTTTTTGTTCTTTCCTCTCTTTTCAAGTTGAAATAGAGTAGAAGAGAGGATTATCAACTCTATATTAAGGAACTTCTTAAGGTTTGATTCAAATATATTAATTTTATTCAATCACATAGTCATCCTTCATCTACAACCATAAAATAATGAGAAGAGGTCAAAAATATAAGTAAAGAGAGGTTCAAGGGCTATTTAAAGTGAGAGCCAAGATATTAGAGACCTCAAATTAAAATAAAATGTTCTAAGTGTTCTATTGAGGTTGTCTTCAAGACCTAAAACCTTCATATAATTCATACAATTCTCACACACACTCAAGTTGTGATCGAGAAAAGCCTATGTTCAAAGGGTTGAAGTGATAAATATGGAAAATATAGTGTTATAAGGTAATAAAAATGAGTTTTACATCAAAGGAAAATCATTATTGAGAATCACTCTTAGATAAGACATGTTTTCATGTAAACATGTCCACTTATAGCTAGGATAGAAGTCATTTTTAAACATATCAATCCTTCACCAGGTTATAAACTATGATAAGGATCTTGTTGTGGCTTACAGATCAATAATGTTTTTACCTAGTCTTGGATAATCACATAAAAGGTAAAGAGTTTTATTAAAACATGAGTTTCTAATGACACATAAACATAGTCATTCACCTCATGATAGTCATCTACCACCATGAGAACACATATATACTTCCAAGAAAGAAGAGTATTCAAGAAAAGTGGTAAAATGGAGGTTTAATTGGGAAATGAAGATGTGAAATTAGGTAAATACCATGAATAAGGTTAAAAAATTCATATCTATAGTTAGGTCAACTCTCAATCTTCACCTACAAATAACTATATGGAATGCTTCAAGACAATCTTAAGGGTTTCTTAAGGAACCATCAAGATAAGTGGGAGATAAAACATATTGTATGATGAATGAAGTGAAATAAAAGTTTCAAATGAACATAATGAAACATATCCCAACCTCATTCACCATACATCATGCTAATTTTTTATCTCAGTCTGCACATTAGGGATTGACAAGCCTTATAATGATTGAATTTTAACAGTAAACATCAAGGCCTTGGTCTTGGTTAAGATGGATGAGAAATAGGTTTTAAAGTGAATGTTAGAAGTTTAAATTTGAATAAATAACAAAATTACCTCACTCTTCATAAACATAATGCCCAATAGAGTGGCCTAAATGCATATCTATGACCATCATAGTGATGTGAAGTGTAAACTGAGGTAGGTAAACTCAAAGTGTCCTTATGCCTAATGTATACCTCATAGATCGAAAGGCAGTGATAGTGGGCGTATATTAGCTGATAGTATCACCAAAGTTAATGGTTATGATGTGATACCTAATTGGCCTATGTAGTCAAAAGGGTAACCTATAGGCCCCAACATGTAAGTTCTCTTTTCGAGTAAACTAATATCAAATCAAGGTGGCCCACAAGTGCAGCTCAATGGGATTTACAAGTTTTTATAAGTGTTATAGAGATTGATGAGGATTAAAAATATGTTTAAAAATATGTAAATTTTGTTACTTAATGGATAATCTTCAAAAATCCTAAGATTAGTCAAGTCACTCCAAGGTATGCATAAGTTGACAAGTACAAGATAGCCATCTAGGCGTAAAAGGAAAGCTAGATATGAGGTGATGAGAATTGGTTTATTTATAAAATATACCATGTAATAATTTAAACATTTTTAAACTAATTATATGGTGTAAAAAAGGTTAAATAAAATATTCATATGCAGTCATAACTATATACTATCTATGCACAATCAACACTTATGAGTTTATCTTGGAGGAAATGGTGAATTTGAAGCATATACAGGTCTAATCAAGACTCCAAAATTGGTCAAAATTGCTATTGTAACTTGAGAAACCTTCCTAAATCATATTTAATGTCACACTAGTGGTTTAATTTCTCATTATTTTAGCACAATCAACCCCCTATCTATTGATAGTCAAAGAAGGAACTAGGTAAGGTTATTGGAAGTCTATAGGTTTGGTAGAAGGTTTGAACTTAATTGGGGTGTTTTATGAGAATAAGAGGGTGATTTTTAGTATTAAAAAACCTATTTTTAGGTGATCACACTCTAATTTTAATGCAAACCATGCCCTTGAGGGATAAAATAAGCAAGCATACCTGTATACTGTACTAGTAATGGTGTCACTCAAGTGGGTTGAGAGTTATTTCAAGAAATAATATAGATATTGGAAGATAAAGAGAACATGAGATTGAAATTTAAATATCTCATGAAGAATAATAGCTCAGGAAATTAGAATAAAGTAACTAAAACCCAACCATCAGGGTTTGATAGGCTATATTTGTAAGAAACCCTAGGCTAGAGGAATCAAGGCATATAAATCATAAGGAGACCCTGAGACTTTGAAAAAGATTTTTATCACTACGAAAACCTATTTTAAGGGTTTTTAACTCTATAAACTCTATTCATTAAGGATAACAAGTTTTCATACCTCTATTGTTATCATACACACACATGTAGTCTTAAGAGACCATGAAGAGAAAAGTTGAAGTTTGATAATTTTAAGAAGAGATTATAGATTGATAAGAGGTATTAATGAATATTTCATGATTAATTTTCATCCCTAAATCAAATATAGTCACCATTGGACCCTGAAACTTAGATTTGGCTAAATAGGTCTAAAGCTAGCCTTAATGCCTATAACATCAAAAGGCATTTGTAGACCCTATAAATAAAGATGACACATTGAGGAAGGTATGATGAATTTTTTTAGGTCTAATCAGTATGATTTAAATTATGGAGAAATAATGGAACAACCATTTTTGGTTTTAAGGAAAAATTCAAACAATGTAGTCTAAAACACTCATTTGAGTTGTGTGTTTGAGACCTCATATATTTCACCATAAGGGGAGTTTGTAAAAATTATCTTAGAATGTTTTGAGGACCCATATACAATTATAATTGATTAATTATTGATTTTTTTGAGGGTATGAGGTTTATGAATCATTGTTAAGAGAATAAAAATGTCTAGAATGCAAGCAAAACACTACATGTAAAATTATTTTCGTATGTATATTTGCATAATTTTTCCATGGAAACCCAATATTATTAAGAAATCTGAAGGGATATATATATAATAAATATTCATTGAAATAAGTTTTGGTTTGGACTTATTTACTTTATGAACCATCGTTAAGAAGCTTCACCTCCAAAACCTTCATAAAGATGAGTTTTGAGAGAAGTCAAATTTATTCCAATAAAAACCCCATGAATCATCATTTAAAATATTGAATAATGAAATAAAATAAGAGAGGTTCCTATAAATGGTACTTTTTTGTATGTATGTGTTCAAACACAGTATAAAATAGGGTTTTTTGAATAAAGAGTGCTAAAAATAGAGGTATAGGGTAGTTTAATGGATTTCAATTCATGGAGAGTGAAGTTTTAAACTTGTTATTCCTCCTCAAATCATGATATTATCAAATAGATTCCTATAAATACCATTCTGAGATTCTTAAAAATATCCAGTCTATAGAAATTAAAGATAGTTTGACTAAGTTGTAGGTGTTTCTTCATCAAAAGGACTTATTTCATGATAGGAGGAGTTGTTCTAGGCCTAAATATAACCATATTTTTAGGTATTCAAATTTTTATGAATATTTTCAAATCCATAAAATATAAGAAGTTGGGCTACTAGGCTTAATTGGCCTAGTAGGCCTAGGTGGTCAATCAAGTGAAGATGAAAATGACATTAAAAGCTATTATTGAAAGTTGACATGGAGTAATCACATGTTTAATTAAAATTTGAGGAGTAATCACTCTGAATATCTAGTCTTGAAGTGATAATTCATGCATAAAAGGGATAAACAAGGAGTTAACTTGTCTTAAGTACCAATCACTCTAAGTTAACTAATCATGAGTTAAATGAAAATCAATGCATGTTCCATGGTCTTCATGCAAGAGAAGTTATCCAATTATATTTATATTTTTAAATAAGTGTGAAGTAATCAAATAATGGAATAACATGCTAGCAATAACAGTTTCATCAAGTCAAAGATGGCCCACCACCTTATTTTTAATGCCAAGGAGCTCATGCAAGGCTCATGCAAGGCATCAATAATAAAGAGATGTGATGAAGGACTATTGATAATGATTTTAAGTGAAATTATAATTGATTTTATGGTTATATGTATTATTTTCTTCTCTTATATGCCAATCTCTTGGATTTTTCTCTTCTCATCTTCTATATATCCAAGCTTTCAAGCCTATTTTCAAGATCCCTCTCTTGGGTATGATAGAACTCTACCAAGATTGAGCTTTGTAAATCTCCTAAATCAATAAAATAGAATTTTGTAACATATCTATTATGGACTTGTAATGTCTATATATTTGTTTATATATGTAAAATTGGATGAATTTTCCCTTAACATGTCTTTGTAATACCTACTTGTTGATGAATTATCTTTTGTAGGTTACATGAAGTGTCATTGGTTGATAATCAGGTTTATATTGTAGCAAGGTTGAAAGTGTCTCAAATTAGACCTCTCTATCTACCTCCAAACTATTATCATCCATCAAGAATTCCATGTGAATCACTCTTTCATGAGAAGGATTAGAGTTAGTATTTTAGTCTATTTCAGATTTATTGGTATTGTAAGACTTCAAATAAAGTGGATGAACCAACAAAATAGGTGTATCACCATCAATAGAATATGATTTCCCTTGTTATTAATCCTTCTAATCCTTTTTCATCCCAAAAATCAAGTAGGTTTTAGTAAATTGAGGAAAGTGATATATTTAGAGGATCTAGCCTCACAAATCTAGAGGTCTAGTTTAAGATACATGTGTCCCATACCTTATACCATTCCAATATTTGTCTAGGTTTGAAGGAGATCTAAGAAATCTACTTCATCGGGGTACAACTTAGGTTGCTAACACTTGAAACTTATGATATGTTCATATAGTTATAGTTCCCTATCCTTTGGGATTTCATAACTTAACTTATTAGTCATAACTATAACTATAGGTACACTACCAATTCTATAAATATACACTATATGAATATAAGAGGACCTATGTTCTCTTATATGTGTATTCCATATATTTATATGATAATATTATATATATCTCATTATATATATATATATATATATATATATATATATATATATATATATATATATATAATTTGATCCACATTTAACATTCTGATCTACTAACAGAACTTTTTGATATTCTTTATAAATATTAAAAGATATAAAACTTCCAAGAAAAAGGATGAGAACAAATATAATTCCAAACCCCTATTCTCAATATTTAACATCAAAAGTAATGAATCCAATAATGCTCTATTTTATTCCTAATTTCATATTTCTACTATTTCTCAAAAAATGAAGTCATTTATTCAATAATCAAAGTTACCAACTCCTATTAAAAAATAGTTAATTATTTTCTTAACATAGTCAAATATGATTTCAACTTATATCATATGCTCACAGCTTATATTTCCAGCCATAACGTATTCGACTCCCTATGCTCACAAGTTATAAGTTGATTCACAAATTAAGACTAGTCTATTACAAAACCACATAATTATTTAAAAATCCTACTCAAACAAATAACAATAAGTCTCACAATGATTCACAAAATATAATATGTATATAAAACATACATTGTATGCTTATTTTGCATATGCCATGATATAATGTTTTCATACTTATAATATCTTTGCGTAGTCTTATTTATATGCATTCATTTCATAGTTTATAAACAAAAGTCTTATGTTCTTAGGAATACCTTATCCCACTAAACTATATGACTATCATAATACATAATATATATATATATATATGATTGATGTCTACCCTATTTAAGTTAAATGCAGACATGAATATATATACATATACACTTATCTATTAAAGAATAATTTTACTATATATATCATGCGGATATATTGATATACATAGTATATAATTATCCATACCATATTTTTATATAATCTTTGCTATAAATAATATGATACAGTCTACATGTCTTATATGATACATTATTTATAAGCCACATATGGTACATAACAAACCCATTTTGAAAACCCATTCAATATTTTCTTAATTTTGATATGGGTGTGTATCCATTATATATACATGAATAAACATTGTTTTATTTCCAAAACTGTTATCAACATAACCAGAACTTTGTTTTGCCTAAATTTTGATTGTCACTAAGATGTATTCAGAATAAAATAATAGTATACATATATTCTCCCAAAAATAAACCCTTTTAACAATTTATTAACAAATTTGATATCCTTATAAAATAAGGATAATTTACTAATCCAAATTATAATCAAGTATGGCATATAATATGTTTCAACAAACCCATTCTTTGTTTGAATAAATCTATTTCCTTAGGTTTTTATTTTATTCAATTAGGGAAGTATGTCATTTAAATTTAAACCTTCAATTAACCCTTTTTTTAACATTGTTTCCATTTTATAATAAAAATCTTAGGATTTAGGGATAATAGGTTAGCTCTATGGATGGCTGAGCCATCCACAGGGTTAAGCTTGTATCCATTAAAATATATAATCCATTTCCTAAACCTTAAGTATAATAAATCACACATATAATTTCATTTTGTAATAGAATGTAAAAACAATACCAACCTTCTCAATGTTCCTATGTGAAACTCCAAGACACTGAGATTCCTTTGCTTCACTATTTTGTTCTTTTCCTCTCTTCTCTACCACATATCTCCTTTCTTCCCACAACTCATTATTATTTTTTTCCTCACTGACCTCCTTTCAATAACATTTTGAATGCTACTATTCATTTTTATATGTAGTCCATGCATAATATCCAATATTACCCTAAACTCCACTAATCTATAGTTATCTTCTCCATTAGCAAACCAAAATCCCTACTTTTTCTTTGTTTGAACTTTCTCAAATAATATAAAACTTTTAATTTTTTTAACTATTTCATGCCGACTTTACTATAAATATCCAAGTTTGTCCACTACTAAATTTTACATTAATGATTAATATAATGACATCCACACTTAAAATTTTAATGTAATCTCATGCATGGTAATCAAAGACTAGGTTTAGATTGGACTTAACTCTAGGCTAATATTTTTAGGATAGTTTAATATTCTTGAATATAATAAAACAAAGGTAATTGTATCTTTATCAAAAAGATAGATAAAACTATAATTGATTCTAATAACAAGATAACTGTTATAATCAATTACTAGTGTATATATAGACTATATATATATGTCTTATTCTAATTTAATATATTATCTTATATCAATATTCTTGAATATCAGACTATACTGAGAATGGCTGCACGCACGGGCGTTCCTGCACTTGTTGAGCCGAGCTAGGGCATCGGGCCCTAGCCTGTATTGGACTGGAAGAACGCTGCGTGGGGCTGTGGATGGCTAGAAAGGAGTGGGCACATCAGCAGGGGATGGCATTATAGTTTAAAACAAGGAAAATGGTTGAACTCAGGAACAGGAAGAATGGTGATGCAGGGGCCGACCCAGGCCAGACCAGACATGAGCTGCAGGGAGGCTATGGGGAAGGGACAACAGGGAGAGGATCTGAGAGTTGATCCTCATATGGGGATTAACCAGAATCCTGAAACATCTGCAACTGATACGGTGGGAGGTCTGAGAATCTCCAAGGTAAATGGATGCCTAGAACGCTGCCAGGACAGGCCAAAACTTGTGATTCCTTTTGAATTGATTGCTGAAGATGTGGAGTATTTCTCCACTCATTCACTTTACTGCAAATTTTTGGGCCTGCGTGTGTCTCTTCCATTTTTGGAAAGCTGGGCCAGACGGGTGTGGGAACCAGAAGGAGAGATGGAGTTAACACTGTTGGCTAATAACTTCTTTATGGTTACTTTTGTTTGCTTAGCTGACAGGAATAGAGTATTTGAGAGTGGTCCTTACTTCTACAATCAGGCAGGTCTCTTTGTCAAGCCATGGCATGCTGGCTTCAATCCCACTGAAGAATTGCCCAATAAAGTTCCTGTTTGGGTGAGGCTGCCCAGATTGCCTATAGAATGCTGCCGGGAGGATGTTCTCCAAATTATTGCTTCATTGTTGGGTAAACCAGTGGGCTCCTCCACACAGACTATAAGTAGGAAAATCATGACCTTTGCTCGCGTTTGTGTTGAAATCGATTTAAGCAGGCCGTTACCGGATGCTATTGAGTTGTGTGTGGGTTCATACTCATGGGTCCAGCAGCTGGATTATGAGACGCTACCATTTAGATGCCGCCTATGTCATGAGTATGGGCATTTGGTTAGGCGCTGTCCGAAGGCGAAAGGGAATGGCCAGCAGTATTCGACACAATCTCCTCTGAATAACAATCTTGGGGCGGATAAAGGAAGGAGGACTGGACCTGGTGTGAGTGCTGGTAAGGACCCCGAAGGATTTACACAGGTCAAGTCTAAAGGGCGAAATAGAGGGCTGAAGAGAACCTTAACGGACCGCTCGGAGGAGGATTCGATTAACAGGTTTGGGGTGTTGGGAGAGTTGGGACAGCAAGAGGAAGGAATGGATATATTTAATGGAGGGTGAGTAGTGGGTGGCTCAGGAGCTGTAAATGATGAGGCTATGGAAAGAGAAGCGCCCCCTGAGGAGGCTATGCTTCCTATGATTATGGAAGAACAGGAGGGAGAGCAGCAAATTGTGGAATCCAGTACTGGTAAAAGTGCAGAAATTGAAGCTTTAACTCCTCAGATTCAAGTGGAGACCCCCGAGGCTGAGAAGAAAGGTAAAGCATCTCCTCATTTGGGAATTTTACAGAAAGAAGGGAAAAAACCAGCTTTGGAAAAAGTTGGGAAAGTGGGGAGAAGAAAAGATACAGAAAGAATGAAGATGATTGGTGAGAATCTGGTGGAGTCAGGTGCAGTCAAGACCTTGGACTCCCACTTTTTGCCAACATCAAAATGATAATTATATCTTGGAATGTGAGGGGCTTGAACAGCGGCCCCCAACAAAAAGCGGTTTGGGAGTTGATTAAGACTCAGTGTCCTGATATTCTTTTTTTGCAAGAGACCAAGGTCTCAGTGGAGTTCATGATGACCCTGGCCCCTTGGCTGTGGAGGAGTGGTTTGTGTCAGTGCGTTGGGGCACAAGGTACAGCTGGAGGTGTGGCGTGTCTATGGATCCACGTAAGGTCCAGCCGATTTCATGGACAGCTTTCAGACATTTGCTCTCTTTGGTTGCTGTATGCAGTGAATCTGGGGAGTACATTCTCCTGACCAATATCTACGTGCCCACTGATTTACAAGGTAAGCTGCAGGCTTGGGATAATATTCACTTAGTTAGAAGTAATTTTCCCTTTCTACCTTGGATTATGGCAGGTGACTTCAATGCTATAATGGAACTATCTGAAAAAATGGGAGGTAATACCAGACTAGAACCATCATCTTATTTGCTTCGGGACAAGATTTTGGAGCACAACCTGGTTGATCTCAAGCCTAGCAATGGGCGGTTCACTTGGAATAATAGGAGGGTGGGGGATCAATTCATTGCTGAGCGCATTGACAGATTTTTGATATCTTGCTACTGGATGGATGGATCATGGTCTCTGAATTTTGATATCCTGGATTGGAGATGCTCGAACCATTGGCCTATCAGACTTCACATTGTTTCCAATCATTGGCAGAGGAAACCGACTTTTAAATTTCAATTAATGTGGCTCAGAGATCAGGGTTTATATGCTCAGGTTGCTAGTTGGTGGAAAGGGGGGAGACCAATGACAGGGACAGCAATGTACACCTTTGCTAAACTCCTCCAACACGTGAAATATCAACTTAAAAAGTGGAATGTTTTGCACTTTGGAAATATTTTTTGGGAAAAGAAAGAGGCGCAGGAGGAGCTGAATTTGGTCACCAGACTAATTCGGGAGGAAGGTTTGTCGGAATTCTTACTGAATGAAGAAGCTAGGGCTGCTAAGAAGGTGGAAGAGTGGGAGCTGAGAGAGGAGGTGTTTTGGAAGTAGAAAGCGCATATTGAGTGGTTGCAAGAGGGAGACAGGAACACGGCCTTCTTCTTCCACTCGGTTAAAGCTCGGCAGCATAGTAATAGAATTGTGTCTTTGGTCTCAGGCAGTGGGGAGACTCTTTCGTCCACAAGAGCCATGTGTGAAGAAGCTGTCCAGTACTTTGCTTCTATGTTCAGGGAAGCTGGCTCAGGGAGTATTGATGCTGAAGAGCAGATCCTGTCTCGTATTCCGAATCTAGTTTCTGGAGAGATGATGAGACAAATGATGCGACCTATCAACCTTGAGGAGCTTAAAAAGATTGTTTTTATGATGAAGAATGGTAAGGCTCCAGGCCCAGATGGGTTTCCAATTGAATTTTATCAGGAATTTTGGGAAATCATCAAATGTGATCTCTTGGCTGTGGTTCAAGAGTCCCAAACCAGCAAACAGATGCTTCGTGCTTTGAACTCAACCTTTCTGGCACTCATTCCCAAGAGGGAAGATGCTGATCACCTGGACCATTTTAGGCCGATCTCCCTCTGCAATGTTATATACAAGATTATTTCGAAGCTGATAGCGGAAAGATTGAAAAAGTGGCTGGGGGTGTTGATCTCAGAGGAGCAAAGCGGATTTGTGGAGGGGCGTCAGATTCTTGACGGGATTGTGGTGGCTACTGAGGCGATTCACTCCATGTCTCACTCTAAGGAGAAGGCCATGTTTATGAAGCTGGATATGTCTAAGGCATATGATAGGGTCTGGTGGTCCTTTCTTCGGAAGGTCTTGGCTGCCTTTGGTTTTAGAAAGGAGTGGATTAGATGGGTCATGAGTTGTGTGAGCTCGATCTCATTCTCTGTTTTGATGAATGGGGAGCACTCACAGCTTTTTGGCGCTTCGAGAGGGCTACGGCAAGGGGATCCTTTATCTCCATATCTCTTCCTTCTTTTGGCTGAAGGTCTTGGAAGGTTAATCAGAAAGAAGACGGGAGAGGGGGTTATTCAGGGGTGGAGGTGGGGAGGCAATCTTCCGGTTCTTTCTCACCTTCAATTTGTGGATGATGTGGCCTTGATGGGTACAGCCAACATGAGGGAGGCAACCAACATCCGCAGGAGTTTGGATGCCTATTTGGAGGCAACGGGTCAGGTTATTAATGAGAATAAGTCCTCGATTTTCTTCTTCAACACTCCACCTCCTATTCAGAGAAGGGTGGCTGACACGCTGCATTTTCAGATTGGTTGTCTTCCGGTTCTCTACCTTGGCATGCCGATATCTGCGGGGCGGCAGTCCAAGGACTCATGGCAAGGTATCCTTGATAGCTTCAGGACCAAAGTGAACCATTGGACCAACCGTTGGCTGTCATTTGCGGGGCGTGTCCAGCTGATTCAGGCGGTGGTGCAGGCGCTTCCCATTTACAGGTGTATGCTTCAGGTGGCGCCTGTGGGTTTTGTTTAGGATCTTGACTCCTTGGCAAAACATTTTTTATGGTCTGGGAACTTAACTTCGACAAAATGGAGTTTGATTTGTTGGGAAGTTGTTTCCAGACCTAAGAGGCTTGGTGGTTTGGGTCTGAGGCAGTCCACTTTGACTGGGACGGCCTTGGCTGCCAAGCTTTATTGGCGATGGTGCATGGAACAGAATAGCATTTGGGCTAAGATAGTTACTTTTAAGTACGGCGCTGGGACCCCCGCGAGTGATATCCCCAGGCTTAGCTTAGTTGGGAATGGTTCGGTTATATGGAATACTCTCAAAAAAGGTGCTGAGTTGATTAAGAGAGGCCTGTTCTGGATTTGCAGGGAGGGTAAAGAAGTGCAATTTTGGTATGATTCATGGGATGGGTATCCACCCCTACTGAACCAGTACCCGCATTTGGAAGGCCTGGCTCAACAATTTCATGAGGCTGGGTGGAGTATGGTAGGCGACTACAAGACTATCCTGACTCAGGACCAGTTGTTGGAGGCTAGATGGAGAGAGCAGACGGAATGGCCGATTTGGGATATGCAGGAGGAGTGTGCAGAGCTTCAGAGGATCTTGGCTGGCCATACCTATTGCACCTTGAGGGGTAAAGATTTTTTGGCTTGGGCGCCTCACCCCAAAGGGAAGTACACGGTTGCTGCTGGATATCAAGAGCTAATTACGCAGAAATGGGGCGAAGGGGGTGAGGTGACGTGGTGGAAAAAAGTGTGGAATGGCATTTCTTGGCCGAAGTGCAAGTTTTTTACTTGGACCTTGACCTGGAACTGATGCTTGACTTGGGAGAACATTAGACGTAGGGGATTTGCTGGTCCCTCTTGGTGCGTTCTTTGTCAGGGAGCGGAGGAGGACTCTCCCCACTTGTTTTTTAATTGCCCCTTCACACTCCAGCTGTGGCATGCTTGGTGGGATGCCTGGAAGTGTTAGTGTTTGCACGTCTCTTCCATAGCCGAGTTTTGGGATAGGTTGGGCAAGCCGCCTCATGCTGCGCCTTTTCTTCAGGAGGCGTGGTATGCGGGCCCCATTTTTTTATTATGGCAGGTCTGGCTGGAGCGCAACAGAAGGATTTTCTCAGGGGAACGGTCGGTGATTCACCAGGTGTGGGGTAGAATTACTAGCATGTTGCAGGAAATGGTGGAAGCAAAGAGAGAAATCGCTCTTCCCTTGGCGCAGGGGGATGCTGATTTCGTGACTAGGCTTGGCTTTCGAGCTATTTCTCCAGATGCAGCTTGTGTTAGACGTTGGAATGGGCGCAGGAGCAAAATGCAGAGGAATGGGAGTTGGACCCCTCCTCCTGATGGATATTTGAAACTCAATACGGATGGCTCAGCCAGGGGATGTCCGGGCCCGGTTGGGATTGGTGGAATTGGCAGGGACCACTTAGGTGCTGTGGTCTTTATTTTAGCTGCTCATATGGGAGACCAGACGGTGAATATGATGGAGGGTGTTGCTATTCTGCAAGCTCTCAGAAGGGCGTACGAGCTTGGGTGGTGCAAGGTGGAGTGCGAGGCTGACTCGAAAATTCTGATTAATTTAATCTGGGAGAGGAAAATTGATGATGTTAATTGGCAGCTATCATTGGTGGTGCAGCAGATTCTTCAGATTGTTATGATTATGGAGTCCGTTTCTTTCTCTCATATTCTGAGAGAGTGGAATGGAGCGGCCGATTGTTTGGCCAAGTGGGCTTCGGTGAATGAGGATGGACGCAGAGTGGAGGATAGGGCGATGTTGCCAGAGGAGGTGAGTAGGAACCTAGATAGAATTCTCAGGCTGGACGGACTTGTTGCTGGGTAGTGTGTCGGCCTAGTGCCGTTTCGGTTTTTGTGTTTTGCTGTGGCTTCGGCCCGCTACTGTATGTTCTTTTTCCGGTTTTTTCAATAAAGTTTTTACCCCTTTTACTAAAAAAAAAAATATTCTTGAATATCAATAATAGTAAGATAAACATTCAATAACATTTTTAAAGACATTATACTACTCTATATATAATAATAATTAGATATTTATTATATGATTTACTCTCAAAAATCATAGAAAAACATAAATAACCTCATGTAATCTTACTACAACATCAAGTACTAAATCTACGTACAAATGCAATCACATACAAGATTTATTCCATAACTATGTACTATCATTTAAAACACAAAAACTATGATATCTAATAATCCAAACACATGATGCATATACAATTTTTAATCTATTGTGGTGTGTGTAGGGGTCTTATCAATTCCTCTGTCATCCTTCACTATCTCTATCTATGCCACCCTCTCTAATGATTTTCCCCCTCTATCATGATTTTGAGTGATAAATTCTCCAGCATCCATCTCAAGACAAGAAATTAGTTAGTCAAGTGTATCATGATACATATAAAATAATTCCATAACAACAAAAGTAATATAATAATTATTTACATAATTAATAATTTGTCATTTAAAACTAATTAACTCATAAAATCTAAGTAACATACATCTATCCCATAACAACATATGACTTATAATTTAGTTAAAAAGTAACAAATCAATTTAGCAACCATGTTAATTCATAGATAAATAGGTAAATGAGTTTAGAGAGATAATTAGGATGTAACACGAAATTGATAGTGATCAAATCTTAGTATGTGAAGTTTTTAATTAAAAGAAGGATATGATTTCACTTGTGAAAAATGATCTAAGAATACTTAAGGGCACTACCCATCGAGTGTTAGTAAAAACAAAGGGTAATATTTTTAAAAAAGAGGGGGGAACTAGTTCATGGTTCGTTAAAGTGCAAAAAATATGTGGAGTGTCACTAAGCTCAAACATGGATCACTTGATAAAAATAAGAAGTGGGAGCTAGTAAATAGTTCACTAAAGTGAAACCAAGATGTAGAGTGTTACTAAGATAAAACTTGGTCCACTTGCAAAATGTGAATTGCACTGCTATAAATGTATCTAGATTCAAATTGTAACTTATTGAAATCTTGTTTATTGAAAAATAGAAAAGAGGGGGGTACATGAACTAGAATCATGCCCCTTATACTGTATATGGTGATAATTTTAACTTTTTAAATTTTTAAAATTTTTATAGATGTGAATTTTTATTGGCCTCATCATAGTGTATGCTGTTATGAATCTAAAATAAATTTCTTATGAGGGATTAAATTCAAGAAATTCTAATATGATGCCCCATTTTGAGATGAGGGATGTTGATTTCAAATCACTTGTCTTAGAAGAAAAAGTGAGAGTATTCAAAAAAGATGTAATCAAGTAATAACATGTGAATAATTGAATTGTATTGGAATCTAAGAGATGTAGTATTGAAGCATATGAAAATTTTATATATTGAATTGTATCATTATAAGTAAATATAGTATTTAAGTAGTGTATGAAACATGAAAATATTCTGTAAGTATTGAAAATTCCTTGTATCATGAAATTGAGTATAACATGGAAATGTATATAGAGTATTGAAAGTAAGTAGTATGCATATGATAGTTCTTTAAAAATAAATTTTACACATAAGGATTTAAGGACACATAAAAGGGAAATGTAAATATATGAATCAACATAGATAAATATTATGTATTAATGTAAATTTTAGTAAATAGTATATTGAATGGAACATATGTAATGTATGAATGAATATCAAGACATGTGTATTCTATATAGCTCAACATGAAAATAGAGGTTATGGGTAAGTAAAACTAGTAAAATTGCTCATATGAAATAAGGAGATGCCCCCAACTTAGAAAGGATTTTGGGTAAAAGGTTGGCCCAACATATAAACCATGTAAAGTAATGTCCTATATCACACTCACATACCCTGTGAAAATGCATCATGTATTAAAAAGTGAACATAAAATAGATGACATATGTAAATATAATCCACTAAAAACATGAGTAAATATTATAGATCTTTAGTTTTGAGTGTTGCACACATTTTGTGTTTTTTTGAAATAGACACTTTTAGTTTATAATGTTTCCATATTTGAAGTGTAAATATGTAAAATTGAAAATGTAAAGTATTTAAAATCAAGAAGTAAGGATTTGAATGTAATCATAGTAGGAGGAATTTGAACAATCCTTAAAGTGTGAAATCATAGTATACCAATATGGAATACATGTGATATGCCCCCAATATATATGTAAGGGATGCATATAAAGGTAACATATATGATAAGCATTGTCATGCATGAGTAGAGTAATGAGTGTGTAAATGAGAGCTATGGTATGTACAAAGATGAAATAATAAGCAAGTGGGTTACTATAAAAAATGTGATTTTATAGATTTTGAAAAATAATTGTATTAGATTGGGTAATTATGTGAATTCATCATTGTGAATTATGTTATGTTATTTAATTAGTGTGTTTTGATATCTTATTTATTATTTTAACATTCAAAAAATTAGTTGACTAGATGGATATAAAAATGCATCATAGGATTGAATGTTTTAATATCTATAGTTGCCCTATCTGAGTTATCATGTGTATATAGATAAATGTGCTCATTTTGTATTTGTGTTGATTTAGGAACCCAAAATTGGGTGGGTAAATTATAACCTATGTCATTAGAGGATTTTTGTGAAACTATGTATTTGTTACTAGGATTGATATGATCATTATTATTTTGAATATGATTTGGAAATTAGGATGAATGTATTTTAATATTTTGAGGTTTGATAGATTTATTGCTTATGTTATGATTGATTTCAAATAAAATAATTAATTTATTATCAAGTTCATTTTTATCTTATTGAAAAACATAAAAATCATTATCATAATATCCATTATTTCTGTGGTAAGTACAAAATGGTTGGCCTTTGATTTTTTCCAAATGATGTGGAGGATGATAATAATTAGGGCATAATTTGATTATCCTTTTTTATAATATCTTAGGTAAGAGACCATGTTGGATTTCATTGAAATAAATTATTAGTGGTTGTTATTTTATTATGGGGAAATAATGAGTTTGATTATTAATTCTAGGAGTATAATGCTTTCCTTCATTTAAAACTTGGACTTGTTCATATTTGGATTCAACATTATGTACTGGAGTACTAATGTGTGTTGTGTATTAATGAATATATTTTTATAAGATAAATGATGACGTGTTTTATTATAAGTAATTACATTAAATTTAGGTGCTTTATCTTCTTAAAATAATTCAATGTATTCTTGTGTATGATTTGAAATAGTAATAAGATCTAATTCTTCTTCTAGTGCTAAGGCCTTATAATAAATAAAAATAAATTATTAACACATATTTTAAAGTAAATTTTATTTAATGGATGATTAAGACTTCAAAAAAATATGCATTGTAATTTTAAATCTATGGGTTTTTAAATTAATTGATGCATAGTAGTTTTAAATCATAAAATTTAATCACATACTTTCTCATTTTTACCCTGATGAAAATAGGGTAAATTTTCATAAATAACACTAGGTCCCTTATTTTGGATATATCAAATAAAAAATTCTTCTTCCAGCTCAAATAAGTAGATAAATATTTGATAAGAATGGATTGAAAATAAACAAGTGCACATCCCTCTAGAGGTTTAGGGAATAATTGTAATGATAACCACCTACCATTATACCCACTCATGGACTCACAAAAATATTTAAGGTGTAAGTAAGGGTCATGACTTCCATCAAATTTGGGAAATGTAAGGATTTAAAAGTTAGGATGTAGAGGTGAATACAAGATATTACATTAAATTCAATTACCAAGAATGGAATTAACATCAACACAATCATGCTATGGTTTAATTTCTAAAGATAAATGGTGCACTTATGATTACAAATCACCCAAAACATGAATTAAGTAAATTACATATGGGTAAGGAATATTAGTGTTTTTTAAAGGATCATTTAAGGGTCGAATTATGTTATTAACGTTGGACATTGGTACACTAATGAGATTGGGATAAGTATGCTTAGGAAGAGGTTCCTATGTATAGATGACTACTTTTGGAGATGTAACATTATGATTACTAGAATTCTCTTGTTCAAATAGATTACTTTGTAGGGGAGAATGAGAAATATCATCATAATATGTATGTATGTTATCATAATTTGGAGAGGGTAGTGGAGATGTCTCTAGGGAAGGAACATGTTCATCATTACTGTAGACATAAAAATCCTCATACCAATCCTCATTATACTCACTATAGTTATGAGGGTAATAGGGAATAGAAATAGGAGTAGTCTTGATTTAAATTATAAGTGGGAATATGATAAGAGTAGAAATAGGAAATGTAAGTATACTAGTATGTAATGAAGGGGATATGGTCTCATAAATAAGATGTGATTAAACTGCATGGGAAGAGAGGTAATAAATTTGTTTATAGATAACCTCATCCTTAGGAGTAGGTGACAATATAAGAGAATGAAAAAAGTTAAAACAGGGAGGTTCTTGGATTTTTAAGGTAGTTTCTAAGGAAAGGGGTGAATAAAATGTTTGAGTGGAATCCAAGCACTATTCGAAAGGGAAATGTATAGATGAAAACATGGATGTAACCAAAGGAGAATGAGAAGGGATATTTGAAAGGGTGTCTAATGGATACTCCAAATAAGAATATAAATATTATCTAAGTAGGAATATAAAGGAGGATACAAAGATAAATCTATAGGAACACAAAAATTTTTATGGCATAAATTATTAGAATTGGATTTATGAGAGTGATGGTAATTAATGGAATTAGAAAATGAAAAATATAAGTTGGGTGTGCATGGGTAAGATTATTTGGATTTCCTAGTAGGTGGTAACCTAAGAGAAGGTAAGTAATTATAATTAGAATTAATATTGGGATCTAAGATATATTCTAAGGGAAAATACAAAGGAAGATCATGGGTGGAGACCAAGTGGACATCCAGTGTGGATAATAAAGGAGTAATCAAGGAGGGTCTAAAGATAAATCTAAAATGTTATATAAGGGATGAAATAAAGAGTAATACAGAGATAAAACAAAAGGTACTTAAATTTTTGGGATGAAGGTATGAAAAGTTAATTTAGATTCAAATGGTGTATATATACTAAATATTTGAAAATCAAAATAATGCATATATTTATCTTTAATGAGTTTGTGCTTATTTCTATTTATCCATTCAACTTGATCATAAGAAAACAAGATAACATGCATGGAAAAAAAATCTATTTTGACCATCCTTGATGAAATTAAAGATAAAATATGCAACTAAAATAATGGTAAAAAGTAATAAGTAGCCTATAATTTATAAAGAAACTAATGATTAAGCAAAAAATTCAAGAAAAATTTGAGGTGTAGTGGGTAAACTTGGAAAGGGTCTTGAATGATTTGTAGGATCTCAAATATACTTGATCATTTATTTATTAGTGTTAGCTCAATATTTTAGAGAACTAACTATAGATGTGTAACTATTCCTATAATTCACTAACCTAAATTTTGAGGGTAAATTAAGAGTAACTTACCTGTTGATTCACTCCTCTTAGTGATCCACAAATTAGATAGATAAAAGAGGCTTCTTATTGGTGTAAACAAGGGATCCTAATTTTTTTTGATTTACTATAAGGTGAGTGGAAACTAAATTCCATGTTTAGATATGTACTATGGCTATGAGTATTTGAGTAAAACCTCTCACTCCATGATGTCTTAAATAGCACACTATGTATCCCTTTAATACAATAGCTACATAGTTTTAAAACTACCAGAACACCATTCATAAAATAAGAACAAGTAAAGAAAATAAAATAAAATATTTTTATGTAGCAATCAAATAAGTTTTTGATTTTATAAAGTATGTCACATCCTAATTTATGTCTAAGATGAATAACCTATTTGATTAATAGATTATTATGGTTTATTAGTTGATTAACTAGTATTTGATTAGGCTTTATGACATATGCTTATTATGGGACAATTATGTGTTGCTTAAATTACATGATTAGTTGTTGAGTTAGTAGTAATTTTATATTTTGTATATTATGATCATGTTTTTTTACTATACCAAATTATTTTATTGATATAATGATGTTTTAGGCTAACTACCTTCATTATTGTGAGGTAGATGTAGAACAAATTCTTCCCTTAGAGTGTGGTAAAGGGAGAGCATAATCAGAGAGGGTGGTTTATATGGAGATGTTGAG